>CAKOHE010000100.1:0-188043 GCA_934047225.1 Ypsolopha sequella | reverse complement strand
CGTGAGCGAGTCCGATTTGCACTTATCCGGTTTAATAGCGACTTATTTACCAAATGTTGATATTTCTCTTCTTAAATAGACTAAATGTGTTTTAGGGTTCCTTACCCAAAGCACAGATTATTATAACAAAGCCTCTATCGTTAGAACGGTTATACATACAAGTACCTACAAGTTGAAAATGTAGGCAGACTACTTTAAAGTAAAATAACAAATAATAAAAAATTAGGGTTCCTTCCTAAAAAGGTACCGAATTTTTTGTCAGGCGCTACCGTTTTATCCTGTTTTATCGCTTTGTTTTTTGTCACCTTGATGGTGCTATGGCATAGATCTATGTTGTTGCAATTTACTTTTAGGGTTCCATACCCGTATTGTGTGGGGGTACGGAACCCTTTATGTGCGAGTTGGATTCGCACTTTACCGTTTTTTTAGTGACTTAATTACGAAATGTTGATATTCTCCTCTTAAATTGACTAATTGTGAATGTATCAAATATTATAAACCACCCTTTTTAGGGTTCCTTACCCAAGGAACAGATTATTATAACAAAGGCTCTATCTTTAGAACGGTAATACATACAAGTACAAGTTTAAACTTTGGGCAGTCTGTAGTAAATACTTTAAAGTAAACTAATGAAAATTTGGGTTCCGTACTAAAAAGGTACCAAATTATTTGTCAGGCGCTACCGTTTTATCGCTTTGTTTTTGTCGCCTTAATGTTGCTATGGCATCTATATGGTTGTTATTTACTTTTAGGGTTCGGTACCCGTATTGTGTATGGGTACGGAACCCTTTATGCGCGAGTTCGATTCGCACTTTACCGGTTTCTTTTTCGCACTTTAACGGTTTTATTTTTTATTTTTACTACTTGCTCTATTTTCGGAAATAAAGGTATACATTTTTTACACTTTTTACCATCTAGCGTCACGAGGTAGAATTTTTTGTGGTAGACAGCATACCACCAACGTCATCTAGTGTCATACAAATTTATAGATGCAGCTGGAAACATACATTTTGTATAGACTTTGTATGGAAATATTAAATTACCAACCGCAAATTACATTTTTATATTTTTTTGTTGCAATGTACACTTAACACTAACCGCATGCAAAATTTCAAGTTTGTAGGCCTGCTAGAACACCTTTAGACTTTTGATTATGTGTCAGTCAGTCAGTGACAAAATAAGGGAACTTTGACTTGAGATATTTCGTAATCAAATATAGGTACAAACTTGTAATTTAGGGGTATAGGTAGGATCAGTAAGTACTCTTGGTAACTGAAATTTCAGACTTCTAGCTTTACCCACAACGAAGATACAGGGGGGTTGAAAGTGCCGTGAGTTGCTTCGAGAAAAGGATGGTACGGCCGTTCCGCGAGACTCGGCGGGGGCACTGCCGTGCCCCCAGATAAACTCGTAATGCGTAATAGAACTTCATTTAATGAGTGACGGACTTGACACACTCATTATGCATAGATAATAAATATCAAAGACAACTAGATAAGGGTATCCTCCACCCTCACACTAAAATCATAATACAGAAACAAAATAAAATACTCAGATAAATAAAATCTTATCAGAAAAAGAAACACCAATGAATATAAATTATGAATAATCACTCTAGATATCGTTTTACAGGTTTTCTTATTCTAGTGGATTTGCGAACATCACTAGGACCACCTCCTCCCGCAGCATCTGTTGGGAGTCTGGGTTGGGGTTGAGCTTGGTCTGCCTCAATTCCAGGGTGACACCGCGACGTACTAGGAAAGGAATCATCTCTATTAATTTCCACCTCTGCACTGCGTCTCTCAGTTTCATTAATATGTGTTGACCCATTATTAGAAAATACCAAAGGGCTGCTCGTAGTAACACATGGGTTTTGGAACTGCTTTTTTAACTGGTCAATGTGTCTGTGACATGTTGATCCGTCCTTACCTAATACCATGTAATCTGATGTGCCCAATTTTCTAGTTATTGTACCTTCGGACCACTTAAAATTGTTATCTCTAAAGTCTCTATATTTGATTACATCACCTACATTTACTGCTCTATTTGTGTCGTTAGATCGAACAACTCTATCTAACAATTTGTTCATAACTTTCGTGGTTTGATCGGGTTTGAGCGCATCAAGGCGAGTTCGTAATTCTCGACCTTGAAGCATCTTTGCTGGACTTTCACCTGTTGTACTGTGTGGTGTATTGTGATAATTTAATAGGAACCTAAGTATTGCTGTATCTACGTCAACATTTTCAAAACGTGCCTTTTTGATTACGCCTTTGATTAATTTGACAGCTCCTTCAGCGGCACCATTTGAAGATGGATGGTAAGGAGCAGAAAATGTGTGTTGGACCCCGTTTAATGTCAAAAAATCGTTAAACTCCTTGCTTGCAAAGGGAGGACCGTTATCTGACACAATTTGCTTTGGAATTCCCCATTTGGACCAAGACTCACGAAGTTTCCTGATTAAACTCGCAGCTGAAGTTCGTGACATGTTAAAAACTTCAATCCATTTGGTTCTTGCATAAATTGCAATCAAGTAAGTATATCCTCCAATTGGACCTAAAAAGTCCAAATGGATCCTCTCATATGGTTTGCTGGGCCAGTGCCAGGGCACAGGGGCGCTGGCAGGTGGAGCAGCAGCAACGGCTGTGCAGGCCCTGCAAGAACGACACAGAGCTTCTATTGCTTCGTCCATACCGGGCCACCAAACATAACTTAACGAGCCATTGCCTTTGTTTTTACAATGCCCATGTGGGGTTCATGTAGCTCGGCAAGAACGTTTTCTCTGCAATATTGTGGTATCACTACTCTATGACCCCACATAACACATCCTAATTCTAGGTATAGTTCTTCTTTTGGGGGCTAGCCAAGGTTGTCATGAGTTCATAACATTCATCGCCAACTACTGCTATAAGGGTTTCCAACTGAATCTGTGTATTGATTGAATTGACTTTGAAGTAAGATTGTAGTCGTTCAATATAAGAATACCAATTACCCTTATTTGGGTCGAACTCCTTGATCTTTCCGATCGACATTTTAAGGGAAGAGCGCAAGACTCCGCGGCCATACAAAACGATTTAGCTTCTCATTTGTACGCTAATGCATTAAATCAAATAAAACTTTGAGTAACTTCATCTTTTTCACAACCTACAAGTCCGATTTAACTTTAAATTTCAGATAATCAACACGCTTAGGAAATACAAGCACTTGGAAATCTATTTTTTAATCTCCAAAATGTTCCATTTTCATGTTCGATTTTCTTAAGCATTTCTCAAGTAAAAACAATTTATATTGAATTTCGGACCCGTGGTAGTTCATAAATATTTGGAAAATGCAGTTATTTCGTATGTAGAAAGTATAGGATTTCAGTAAATAGCTATGGGCTGGCATTCGAAATCGCGGGCGCAAATTACATAAATCTAGAATTTTATTCCGTCGCATCAGGGGTGGCGGAGGCGTGCGGGGGGAGAAGACGGGACGAGCGATGGGTCACTCGTTTCACTCACCTTACTTGTTAAAACGGTGCATTATCAAAGAGTTTTGTACCAGTGTATGGTAATGGAGAAGTTATTGAGTATGGTGGACAGATTTTTCGTGCAAAAATGGGTGAGTACTATTTGTATTTTTTACCTTATAAATACAATGTATTTCGTTTATAAATTAGGTCATGCATCTTGGATTTGGCCATTAATTTGATTGGTCTGCAACTCCTTATAACTATTATCCTGCCATTGCCATCTAACACGCAATGAGAGGCCACGCCAAGTGTTCACTGGCGTTCACTGGCGTTCCGCGCCGCTGCCGCTTCAGTCACGTGTCGAGTAGTGGGTGGCGCTACCGCACTTTAGTACATTGGTTTTGGATATAAAGAACTATAACTTCATATATTTGTTCTCTCCACACATCGCAAAAAGCTCCTCATGATGACAGAAAGCAAGAAAATAACAGACAGATAGGCAACAAATTGATCCTATAAGGGTTCCGTCTTTTTCATTCTGAGGCACGGAACCCTAAAAAGTATTTCATTTCAGCCTCTATTACAAAAACTTTTTATAACGACGATTAGTACCTATGTCTGTTTTAGGTTTGCAAAATAATTTGATCCTATACAGGAGTAAAAATAATTATGTAGTCCCTTTTTATTCTGAGAGATTATTCTATGAAACTAATAGATCACATAAAAAAGTGAACTGCGGAAATAAAGGTTATATTCAGATTACTACTACTGGGGCTAAATTTTATAACTATCTATTAAGGATGATCGGCAAAGTTCAAAAGCAGACTTTCGTTTATCTGCAAAGTTATTTGATATTTATAAATTATATCGTTTATCTGATAAGTTTATCTGTTTTTTTATTAACATTTTTAAAAAAAAGTTATTAAAATTATAATCAGAAGTATAGGATTATTAAATATAATAATAAACGAAAAATTTAAATATTAAATTTACATAAGGACACATTATAATTTGACCCTATACAGGAGTTAAAATATTTATGCTGCCGCTCCTGAGAGATTTTTTCTGTTTAATCAAAAGATCATATACAAAACAGTAAACTAAGAAAACATAAGTAAAATTCGGATAAATAATACTGGTACTTAATTTTATTACTATGAATTTCAGATGATTATATCGACGAGGTAAAAAAAAGGAAAGGTACGTTTATCAGCAAAACGAAAAAAAATATGTAAAAAAGGGTTATAAACTTAACAAGTTAGTATAAACATGTATTGTATATTGTAATATGATAGGGTTTTAAAAAAAACCTCCAAAGTTGTGAGCCTTTCGTCCTACCGATCAAGCTTTTGATGAGAAAACCTAAAGATTTTTAACGCTCATCACATTAAATTTCAGGCGTATATCAAAAGAAAACAGAACACTCAGCAGTCAACCAAAGCATTGTAAGGCCGATGTTGAAAGCTTAAGGTCAAAATTATACAGGTAAATATTTATTAGGAGAATACACAGATAAAATCGCGCCACCCATGACTTTGAAAAGTATACCGGTCTAAAGGTAGATCAAAGTGGTCATTTGTCGATCCTGTGGATGTTTTTCTGGCAGCTAGTCCGGATGGACTCAAAGGAAATGAAGGACTTGTAGAAATAAAATGCCCATTTGTAGCCTCAGAAATGAGTCCTGCAGATGCAATTCAAAAGGGATTGATCACATTTTGTAAGGTGACGACTCAAGGAATATAACTGAAAACAGAGCATAACTATTATTATCAGGTCCAAGGTCATCTTCATGTGTCACAATGGGCTTATTGCTATTTTATTGTTTGGAGTTCACATGGGTTGCTTTACCAAAAACTCAAAAGAAATGATACATTTTATCAAGAAAAAATGCAAACACCTCTAAGAAACTTTAACATGCACTGGAGTATCTAGAAATATGCCTGCAAGAGAATGTGTTATAATTAGGTAATTTAAAATAGAAATTATTAAAAAATCATAATAACATCACATTTTTCATTTATAATGTTATCCTCGTAAATTATTATCGGCACTTGTTAGAATTTACAAAAAATGGTTACTAAAAATACTGTATACTATCCCATAATTACGTTTCCTTAGCTAAATATCCGGCCGGTTCCGCATAAAAAAATGTCAAGGGATTACATAAAATAGTAAAAAACAAATATTCAACATTCCGATGTTATTATGTGCAATAACATCTGGATAATAAATAATTTTTATTCTATTTGTCTTTGAGCGAATCTAGCTTTTTAGAGTATTTTTGAAAATTATTCTAACGAAACCTATGTAGATTACAACGTAATTAATAAACTGATAAAATTACAACATCAATCAGCTCATTGTTACCTATTACACTTATTGATAAAAATAATATTTTATTAACTCTATGATGTCGTGATGATTGTTAAATAAAAAAAAAACAGCCAAGTGCGAGTCAGGGTTTCGTATTATGGATGATAAATTTAATTTTGTCATTTTTTTCGGAAATTTCTCAACCGCTTTATTTTTCATGTAATCTTTACGTAAACACATATTACCATGATTTTTTCCATAAATGTTTTTCAATTTATTTCACTTTTCCTTCAGTAAAAACATATTTTGGGAAGCACATAATTAAGTTTACGGCCTGTATAGTTATCTAGAGAAGAAGAGCACAAAATAAAGCGTAAAAATTGTTCGTTAGACGAGTATTACCACCAGTTTCCGTTTCCAAAACCAATTGAATTTCACAGTAAATATCCATTTAGTTACTCATATAACACAGTAATCGTCCAAAATATTTTACATACTATTATATTGTGTTCGTTAGATAAACAGGAACAGGAGATCATTCATTTTTTATTTTGCATGTTGTTTCTTTTGAATTAAATAACCAAAGGCACTAAAAACGAAAGTACGAAAGGATGTTCTGATCTGGATCTAAGAGTAAGCTGTCAGTACAAAATGAACAGTGCGGAGCAGGGAGCGGGGCTCGGGGGGAGGGCGCGCTCGTGCCGGCCGCGAATGACCGAAACAGCTACAACAATTGTAAGAATCCAAATCTCGCGCGCGTAAATTTTACCGTCTAGCCTTATTTTTCCTAGTTTTCTCGTCGCCAATGGTATATATCTGCTGAAAATAATATAAACTCGTAATGCGTAATAGAACTTCATTTAATGAGTGACGGACTTGACACACTCATTATGCATAGATAATAAATATCAAAGACAACTAGATAAGTGTATCCTCCAATTGTAAAATTACCTTTACATTGGTCGCTTTCCCCAAAGACTAGTATAATTTTCTTGGTTTGCTTGCGGTTTTACTTACATTAAAAATATATTTTAGATATCCAAGGTTTAAAATAAAAAATAGGGTAGATATTAGAAACAAACGGAAAACACATATCACTGGAAACAAAGTAATTTTGTGGATTATCAGAGTTTATCAATATAATATATTTATGCATGAACAAACTTTTCATTTCAATTGTATAGTGGAAATTTTTTAGAAAAAGGAGATGGGTTTGGGACAGTAAAGGGAATAAATAAATGTTTAAGGGGGTAAAATATTAGGAATTTCGAAACAAAGGGGGGAGTGCGAAAAGTTAAGAAAGAGTGAAGAATTTAAAAGGGGGTGTTTTATTTATTTTATTACTCAAGTGTCGTGACATTCCGTGGTCATCCCATAGTTAGTGGCAGGTTCGTCGTCTGTATTCAGGTTTGCTCGTGATGACGCCTGTTAAATACGATTTACCAATAATAACAACAATTTTGGAAAAGAGTGTTAGTTTGGTTTAAAATTGTTAATTATTGTAAAATTTTATAATTACAGGTGAAAGAAAATATCTCAATTTTTCCGGTTTGCTTTCTTATTCGTGATTCTGCAAGTAATTATTGCACAAGACGGCATTTCTCTTTAGATTAGGCAGAGCTGTTCACAGAGTCACGGTTCGCGTGTGACTGTGAGCAGCGATCGCGTGTTTCGGTTTAAGTATTGATGTTCAACAGTAGTTGTGGCGCGCGTGACACGCCCACTTAGCCTTTCTATTTGATTTAAATGTTCTGTGGTCTGTACATTAACTGACAGGAGATATTCCAATTCCCTGGAAATCTGTCAAAAAAGGGGGAATGAAGGGCTTATTTTACTAAAATTGCTGGGCTAATTGATTTTCAGTTACTCAAATAAAGTTTTTTTTACCGCAAACATGGCTTACCTAGAAAACGGGAAAGCCAAAGATAATATTGACACAGTGCAAGTGGCACTGCGAATCAGACCGCTCATGCCGCAGGAGACAGTCAGAGGATGTGAGGAGTGTATAGATGTAGTTCCCGGAGAGAATCAGGTCCAGATAAAGGACCTCGCCTTCACATACAACTATGTATTTCCTCAGCATATAACACAGCAGGAGTTTTATGATACTGCTGTAAAAGGTCTCCTTAACAGACTCTTTCAAGGTTACAATGTGACAATACTGGCATATGGACAGACCGGCTCTGGGAAGACTTACACAATGGGAACCAACTATTCTGGATCACACGGCGACTCTACAAGATTAGGTGTGATACCACAAGCAGTAGCGGACATATTTGACTTCATCGACGCACATGAGGACCAGTTTACGTTCAAGATCTCCGTCTCCTTTATGGAGCTCTACCAGGAGCAATGCTACGATCTGCTTTCGGGGAAAGAGAGGGGACACAGCATTATTGAGATTAGGGAAGATATCAATAAGGGAGTTGTGCTACCTGGTATAACGGAGCTGCCAGTGTCATCGACAATGGAGACTATGCTGGCGCTGGAGCAAGGATCGAACGGCCACGTGACTGGCTCCACAGCAATGAACGAGGCTTCCAGTCGGAGTCATGCGGTCTTCACCATCGTCATAGCTAAGGAGAGTCGGACAAATAAAAACATGGCAACGACGTCAAAATTCCACCTAGTAGACTTAGCGGGGTCGGAGCGAATAAAGAAGACGAAGGCGAGCGGCAAGAGGCTGAAGGAAGGAGTCAAGATCAACCAGGGTCTGCTGGCATTAGGGAATGTCATCTCGGCTCTCGGAGACGGCACCAATAGAAGCTTCATCGGCTATAGGGATAGCAAGCTCACACGGTTGTTGCAAGACAGTTTGGGCGGCAACTCGCTGACACTGATGGTGGCGTGTGTCAGCCCTGCCGACTACAACTTGGACGAGACAGTGTCCACTCTGCGATATGCGGACCGCGCGAGACGCATCCGGAACAAGCCTATCATCAACCAGGATGCCAAGGCAGCTGAAATACTCAGGCTAAACAACTTGGTAAATGAGCTTAGACTGCAAATGCTTGGCAAAGCGCCTACACCGAGCGAGCCAATCAACGAGCAATTCCAAGAGCAACTCGACATACAAAAAGAGCGATACTGTGAACTGCAAAAGAAGTACCAGAAAGTCACCGAACACCTGAGATACATGCTAGTCAAGAACACCAATTTATGCGAAAAAGCGCTCTTAGCTGAGGCAGCAAAGGACAAAATCGAACGCAACTTGCATGAGCTCACCGAAGAATGTAATCAGACTATCGGTAACCTGACCACAGGCGTCTCTATAGACGATGACAAACAGAAGTCTCTAGTAGGTTACATGAAGGAGATGAAGTCTAGATTGGAAGATCTCCTGTCAGTTAATGTACAGACCGATGAGCAGTT
This sequence comes from Ypsolopha sequella, assembly GCA_934047225.1. Classification (NCBI taxonomy): domain Eukaryota; kingdom Metazoa; phylum Arthropoda; class Insecta; order Lepidoptera; family Ypsolophidae; genus Ypsolopha; species Ypsolopha sequella. The sequence goes on along the minus strand of CAKOHE010000100.1, from coordinate 178,907 downwards.
GATAGATCATGAGATTAAGCTATCGATGGTCAATGATAGTGACCATGAGAAGGTTGACGTGCATGAAGTGTTGACTGACGACCAAGCGGTGATGGAGGAGGAAAAGAGGACTATGGAACAGGTCAAGCTCAACCAAGAACTACAAGAGCTGAACCGAGCAATGGCGTACAAGGCTTCAATAATGCAGGTTATGCAGGCCAATAACAAAGAGATGGTGGAAAGTGCCATCAACTTAAGAGAAAACGAGGAGAAGATAGAGAAATTGGAGAAGTAAAAAGAGGAATTGTTGCAGCAGCTGAAGCAGACCAAGTCCAAAGACCCGACGCACCAAGAACGCCGCACGAAGGTCTCCACCCTGGAACAAGAGATATCCGAACTGAAGAAGCGCAACCAGCAGCAAGCCAACATCATCAAGACAAAAGAGAAGAACGAAGCAAAGATAGCTGCCCTGAATGCGGAGTTGCAAGCCATGAAGTGCACTAAGGTGAAAATAATTAAACAAATGCGTGAAGAAAGCGAGAAGTTCCGGAAATGGAAGGCGGACAATGAGCGCGCTATGTTGCGTCTGAAGAATGAGGACCGGAAGCGCGCCACCGCCATGGTCAAAATGGAGACGCTTCACGCCAAACAGCAGAACGTGCTCAAGCGCAAGATGGAAGAAGCGGTCGCGGTCAACAAGAGACTCAAGGAGGCGCTCGACAAACAGCGGCAGTCGCAGGTCCGAAGTAACGCTAAAGGAAACTTGAAGGCGGGCGCTGTCCAAGCGTACATTGAGCAAGAGCTGGAGGTGCATCTCAGCATTGTAGAAGCTGAGAAGTCGCTCGAGGAATTGATGGAATATAGAGCATTCATAACCGAACAACTGGAGCTGCTTCGCCACAGTCCTGACGATGAAGGCAACAGGAAGAAACTTGCAGAGCTAGAAGACGACTTGGCGCTCAGGAAGGCTCAAATATTCGATCTACAGCAGAAGATTATCACTGCTGACCAGGAGAACAAATCTCGCACCCAATAGGACAACATCCGGTCCATGCAGGAGTCGAAGGTGGCCCTCAAGTGCTTGTTCGAGCTCCTGATTGACGCTAAGCGAGAACTCAACAACCAAAGTGATAAAGTCTACAAGGCTCGGTATGAGGAGATCAAGGAAACCCACGACAGGCTGCTGGTCGAATTCGAGCATAGTAAAGCGGAGTTTGAGCAGCAACTAGCCACTATGAAGATGCAGAGCGAACAAAAGCTCACAGCGTTCCTCGCTCTGCAGCGAGGCATGGTGGGCCGTGGGGACAAGAACAAGGCCTGCACGCACCTCCAAAACGTGATCCAAAACCAACAATATCAGCTGGGGCAAATTGAGGAGGAAAATAGAAAGTTAACGGAGGAGCTGAAACAGATCCGCGAAGAGGCCAACGCAAAGAAAGCCAAGAAGCGTCCGAAGAAGGAAAGCCCAGTTGAAACTGTGAAGAAGACGCAGTACATAGAACCGACGGATGAAGAAGAAGATGACTTTGAATACGATAATGACAAGGATCCTGATTGGAGAGCCACGCCACTCTTCAAACGGATACAGGCCCGACGTGTCTCCCGCCTCACGAATAACTTCCTTGAACCGAGAGACTCCACGTCGTCATCCGAAACGAGCGTGCGCGGGGGCATCAAGCGCAGCTCCGACGGGCTTACTCACTGCACGTGCAAGGGTAGTTGCGGTACCAAGATGTGCGGCTGTGTGAACGGGGAGCACGGCTGCAGCACTGCATGCAGGTGTCAAGCTGAACTGTGTAAGAACCGGCGCAGGAGTTTGTCTGACAGCGAAGATAAAGAGAATGATCCGGAACGAGTTTTGGACGAATTGAAGACGCCATCGTATTTTGACAAAAGGCACAATGAGAAGTATCGGTTTTATAGAAACCTATCGGGTATTTGGCACATGTTTAAGAAAAGAGAAACGCTCTAAAATTGACGGAAGCAAGAACACCTTTACATCACGTTTTTGAAGAAGAAAAAAGTTTATTTCTTCCCGGCTGATACTGTTTCTTCTCAACTTGAAACTTGTAAAGACTGAATTCGATTGGGACAAATTGCGAGAACCAGCTATGCAGTATATATTAATCAATAAAAATCTTCTATTTTATTTCGGCGAAATAAAATAAATAATATATCTGTATATGTTTTATCCTCTATGGGCATGAGTTTGCTAATGTGTAATAATTTAAACATTATATAAGTATTTGAAGCACTGCTGTTTCCTTATTAATACTGGAGACTCGGTTAGTGATCAGATACAAGATTCAATGATCGTTCTTTTTGAAATCATAAAAAAAAAATTGTTCCCTACTGACTGAATAGGCAGTAAGTACGGGATCAAATTTTTTTTTTCAGTTTTACCTTGGGGTCATTAAAAATTGTTCCTGATCATTAACCGAGTCTCCAATATGAATTCTGGCGGTTGATTAAATTAAATTTCATAACGGCTATCATTATCGGGCTCAGAGTGACTCGGAATGATTATTATTTTGTTTTGCCATATTATGTTGAATTTTAATTTTATGTGTAAACTATAGGTTTGTGTGAATGTTTTTATTTGTATTTGTAAAAACTTAATTATACAGTGCAATGGATATCTATCTGTAATGCTGTATAAATAAATAAATAAATAAATAAATATAGACGCGGTATAATCGATTATGTCGTGACTCGGAATGCACTGTCATGCATGTCACTCACTCATGGATTGACATTTGACATTTACTTTTTTTTGTAGGCAAGGTGGGCAGGCAAAGGCAATTTTTTCATACATCTTCTGATGACGTCATAGATAAGTCAAATGAAGTTCATTGTGTTTTGTTAAAATATCTTTAAAAATATAGACTTATTTATTAATTTGATAAAAAGAAACTGTACAGAACACATATTTTTCGAAACGGTTTTAAGATTTCCGTTCCTGTCCAGAAAGTTAGCACCCCTAATTGCGTCACCGAGGTTCCTTCCCAGACCGGTGAATTCTTTCATCATACTTGTCCACTGTTATTTTTGCATCTGCTTGATATACTAGCTTGTACTGCACATATAGAACGTTTACGAGGGCGTTATGTGATTTCACGCCTTGTTCTTAAGAAACAGATGGCGCTGTCGTCGCTGCGTATATGGAAACCCTTCCAGTATTCAGAACCCCAGTAATTCTGAGCTGCGGGAGGGTTTACTAGCATTAATTCACAGAAAGTTACCTTAAACCATTCCGGTATTCAGAGTCGCGAACGATCTGGATTCGGGTATTGTTTCCGGTATAGTAATCAAGACTTGATGACTAAAAAGCTTCCTCTACTCAGATCCCTAGAAAGCATAAAAGTACTTGATCTGTTACGCGGGAGGGATTTCTGCGCTATGCTCCCCGATCTCAGATCGCAAACGGCACGTGCAAAGAGGGAGAGAGAGAGAGAGCGATATCATACGCATGTCTATGTTGTTTGTTTTTATTTAAATTGGTTCCGTTACCGCTTTGTCACGAAAACAATTATTTAAAAACCGCATCTCTACCGGTAAACCTCCTAAAAAGATGCATTAATTATTTAAAAACAAGCAAGAATGTGCCTAACGCTTGACAATTTTGTAGTTAATAACTTTTTGATTCGCCTAATGTTAAAATTTTTATGATTACACTGTCATGAGTTTTTATTACATCATCGTTATTATGCAATTCAAATTATTATTATTTCTTTAATCTTCGCTCGTTTACATATAAATCTTTACTGAACGTATTCTGTTAAACCTATAAGCCAAATTTTAGACTGAGTAGCAGTAGGAATTTATATCCATAACGCTAGTACTGCGTTTGTAAAGCCTCCCGCATTACAGAACTAAAAGCAAGGTACACTAATCTGAGTAACGGTAGGAATTTATATCCATAACGCTAGAATTGCGTTTGTAAAGCCTCCCGCATTACAGAACTAAAAGCAGGGTAGCAGAGCGTTCAATTGCTTAAAGGCTCCCGCAGCTCAGATGTACTGGGGTTCTGAATACTGGAAGGGTTTCCATAAACGCGTCGTCACTACAATATTGTTGCTTCAGACAGTTGAGAAATTCACAGTTCTCATTAACTAAGTGTAGCACTTTTGGAACATGTAGTTTGGTAGTGTATAAACTTGTATATAGCCATTATATTTTATTGTGCTAAAACTTTACCAGCCACCAATTTAGAATCTTATTCAGGTAGTATTACAAATCTTTAATTTTATACTCACCATTGTTAATCTATAACGCTATTCACATGTTTCAAAACACTTGGTTTTCTATTGTGTAATGAATATTGTAAAATAATATTATTTAGACTTAGTTTAAAGTTTTTCACTTTGTAGAACAATTATTTTTCTATCTGCCATGTGCTCGTATAGTCCCCTGTCAAATGTACAAAAATAGGTTCCCGTGTGCTCCTTGATGATGCAAGTGTAAAAGTAGTCTCAATCTCTTCGTTTGACCTTAGAGAAACATAATTTCGATGGTGTCACTCTTGGAAATGTTGCGCTTGGGTGCTGCGCGCAAAAAACAAAATGGCCGCCGTCGCAAACACGTTTTCCTATTTATATCAGTAACGGTTGTGATAACGGGAAAAAGTTTGAAACAATAAATGTAGCTAAGCAGATTTTAAACACAAAAGGTTATTACAACTTTTTATGTAGGATCAACCGTTTTCTCATAAAAAGTACTTTTATATTTAAAACAAATTAACATGAATATGTCTTAGTATGGGGGTATGGCAAGTGAATATTTACATGCTGGACATTATTTAATAGTTTTAATAAATTATTATAATTATTAATATATTATAATAAATAATTTAAATAAATAAAATATTATAATAAATAATGTCAATCATGTAAATATCAAAGACAAAACCTTTGCCATAAAGACAGATTTATCTCTTATTTCAAGATTGTTGATAGCTTCCAAAAGCAGACCTGATAAAGATTTGAGGCACAATTTAAGCAACTACGAGTTTTCAGCACTATCGAAGGCGTTGTTTGTAGTTGACGGGAGTATGCACCATTGTCTAGCTAAATACAAACTTACGGATGCTCTAGAATCAATGCAAGAGATACCTGCCGAATAAAACGAATATGATCATGCTTCCACCACACGTGATATTTTAGAAGAAAATGAAGAGCTACAGGGAAAAGCTGTGATAGTAGATGGCATGTCACACAGTGAAGACATGTAGTGACCTCGGTGTAAGCTTCAGACCATGGATCGGACATCAGGATCATTTGCTGGCAAAGGTAAAATAAATCTTTTAATTCCGCAAGTAATACGCTGCTAAAAGCTTTGGCTAAATTAGGGCTCACACTGTCACTCACTAAAGATGTCAAAACTAACTTGGAAGCGTTAATTTGTCAGCTTTATCCCCAATCAACACTGACCGACATAATGAGCTGTGCGATGGTTGTTTTTTACACAGAATCAATGACAAGATGAGAACCTCCCTCCAACAAGATCAGCACTGGATTCGGCATTGCTAAAAGCTCACCTTCAGTGTTTTGAGTGAAATCAGGACGTAATTCAGCATCCCAATAACCCACCACCCTCAGATTTTGGATGGAACAAAGTAGGAAGTGCATACGAGCCTGTTGCTTGTACCAACCCTTGTGCACCAGAGCTTATCTTGTAACTTTGTCGCTGCTCATGCTCCAAAAAGAATTGCTCTTCTCCATGTACAGTACATGTGAGTCAAATGGACTCCGGTGTACTGAAATGTGCAAGTGCTAAGGTAATCCCGGCCGTTTTGACAGGAGAGTGCGAGCTAGACGATGATGAAGATTGAGGTCTAAGTAAGATTTGCATTGAAAGTGACGATGATTGTAATCAAAAATGTTATTGTAGGAGTAACAAGTATTATTGTCTCCACTATGTCTACAAAAATCGGTTTACATTGTAATTCTTCCACACTATTTTCATAAAAGGTTAAACCATAGTGTTACTTTATATCTTTCAATTTCCTACGGCACAGCATAAAGGAAAGGGGATGTTTTTTAATGTATTAGTATTTAATTATTATTATTTTTATTCTTAATTTCTCTCTTTTTCTAAGAGGTAAAAGTGGCACGGACCGAGTTATTATTATTATTATTATGTAGGTACACTTTTCAGTCACGGGCCCATAAGGACCCTGGTCATTTGAAAGGCATTTATGGGACCGAAGTCAACATTGAAGAGGCCTTTGGTACCATTTAATATAAATGTGCGATGGCTGCATCCATGGAGGCCTCTTCCTTAATGTATCATTGAGATACACTAACGGAAAATCCCCCACAGTTGCCAAACTATTGCCAGGGAGGAAGCGACTTGGAGTGGGCTATGAAGAGGGGATGCCAAATGGGCCGGATAACAGGGCTATGGAGTGAGATAACGGACATCTGCCTCGAAAATCTCTCACAAATTTAAGTATAGCAGATGGTGACTTGCTGTTTGACAACTATCCAGCAGGATAGCCGTTGTGGGCCCCCATATCTAGCCACCATGAGGCGGCCAGGAGGCAACACTATGTAAGCAGCTAAGGTTGTCGAGAGGTGAGTCTGCGGGGCACAAGATCCTTATATAGTCAAGTGCCCCCGGCGTTGTAACATTTTACACTTCCAACCTGGCGTATAGGTTCCGCTCTTGCATCCCCACTTTGGCCGGCTGGTTAACGCAAGCTGTGTGTATGTGTGTGTGTAAGTGCATGTGTGATAGTGTCCCCTAGAGGTTAGGTCTGTGGTGTCACCACTCACCATCGGCTCGCCACAAGCCGCACTGTGGTGACTGATTGCACTGAACGTACTGGACGTACCAGAGGGCGCTGGGGTCATCACATTATCATTTTTTTAAATTTAATTATGATAAGAATTATCCAGTGGCTATATAAATAATGTCATGCAAGTAAATTTGCGCTTGCAAAAGCCTCATACTGTGACATTAAATTTTATTTAAGAAAAAAATTTAAATTACTTTTTATGTGAGTCCCCCAGGGATCAGTTCTCTCCCCTATCCTCTACTCGTTATACACAAACGATATTCCCGTCCCCACAAACGGGGTACAGCTATCACTCTTCGCAGATGACACTGCTCTCTATGTCAAAGGACATAACCCCCGACTATCCTCGCCAAACTCCAAAAGTCTATCGATGACCTTGGAGAATGGTTTCAAAATGGCGCATCGATGTGAACCCAGATAAGAGTTCCGCGATTCGCTTTGACTACAAACGCCGTCACCATGACAACCCCAATGTCCGAATGCTAGGTACCCCAGTCCCTTGGCATAGCACTGCCAAATACCTAGGAGTCACTCTGGACTCGAGACTAACTTTTACACCCCACGTCAATAGAGTGACGCGCACAGCCCGCTTCTATCTGTACCGGCTTAACAGCATGTTAGGCAGGCACAGTAAAATGTCTCTCAGGAACAAACGAACACTATACAAGGTTACGTTAACGTACGCTTCCCCTGTCCTCGCACATGCGAACCCCAAAGTCCTGTATAAAATGCAGGTAGTGCAGAACATATTCTGTCGGAGAGCGGCCAACGCACCCTGGTACGTGCGCAACGCAGACCTCCATCGTGATTTGGAGCTACCCACCCTCCAACAATTCATGAAATCCCTCTCAGAGACTTTCTTCAAATCTTCTGAAGAACACCCCAATCCGTTAGTACGCGAGACAGTCTCCTATACTGCTCCGTCTACATCCCGATACAAGGTTCGAAGACCAAGAAACGTTCTCTCCGATCCCCCTGACAAACTCTCAGCCCATCTCAATCTCCTTCTGGAAGCCTTCGATGAGCTGAAGGCTCAAACCAAACGATCAGAGCCTAGCTCTTCCTCCCAACCCAGAAATTAACACTTAGTGTTCTTATCCAGCGGATGCCCCTATAGGGCTCCGCTAGCGCCCCCTTTCCCCAGAGGGGGTCGCTTCCGATAAAGGTTTTAAGACCCTTAAGGGCCAAACCAAATTAGGTGGAGTTTAGTGGGTAGGCACTCAGTGAGTCCCACATAACCAACGTAACCGGTTACGTTGGTATGCTATGAGCATTCTCCACCTCCCTCCCACCGTGTCCTCCGGAGGGTGCCTAGCTTGGGCGGAAAAAAAAAAAAAAAAAAAAAAGGCCAACCGTCCTCAGTCTGCTTCCCACCGTCGTACCGCTAACATACCATGCTGTTATGCTTATTTACAGACTACTTAGGTATTTCCTAGCATACCTAAGTACCTAGATCGATGTCTTGTAGCCTATCTTATACCTAGGTCTTATTCTAAGACCTAGCTAGGCGTATCAATGAAACAATCATAGCAAATCATCTTTATTCTGCAAGATCTTAATACTACCTTGTAACTATTTACTGTATTCTATTTACTAAGCTATTTTAATGCTTATTTATTAATTCAGAGTCGGATAGCTGTTCTATCTACTTATTCGTGCCTGTACTATGTTGCAGCTATCCGAGTAAATAAACACACGGGACTAATTTATTTATTTTCCTAAACTTAATACTATGCTATTTACATACTTATTTACATGAAAAGTCCATGATATTTTCCTGAAAAACGCGAAAATCTGTGAAAATGCGTCTGTTAGGTAACGCCGCGCAACTATATCCTAAATTCGCGTAGTTTACATATTTTCCGCTACAGGCGCGCGTGTCTCGTCGTGTACAACTACAATAAGGAGAGTGCCTATCAAACATTCATATTAGCTATACAGGTACATTATCTCTTGTCTTATTCTTTGCAAGGTGACATTTATTTATGCAACCAAATTCATGCGGAAGACTCGGTAAGAGCTTAGTATCAAGGTTCGAAGACCCTTTTTGTGAAATTCGTAAATTATATTTTTACCTACAAAATGCAAGCCCGTCCCGAGTGATGTCAACATTTTAAAATTTGCAAAAAGTGTTATTGATACTGATCACTTACCAAGCCTCCGGTATGAATTTGGCTGTATAAATAAATGTCACGTTATATTGATGATCATATTGGTCATAGCTAAAATTAACGGAATTTATAAAATATGTCATCCGCGTTAGCCTGGAAATGACCCATAAAAATGGGGATTTTAAAGTTTTTACGACAAAATTTTGTAATGCAAATTTTTGTAGTTTCACATAGTTTCAAAACGAAAAAATATATTATTTAATTTAAATATAAGTAAAACTAATGTACAAGTGTTCACAATAATTTAACAACCTTAATTATTAAGATAAAAATTCATTAAATTTCATTACCCAAAGTGAATTTTAGCCACCATCTAAAATGTTAAAATCTTTTCTCATAAATTGAGTTTTTTTACTGTTCATTTTAACAAGTATACTTTTATCTGTAAAACAAACACGTAAAGTCTGATGGCGCAAAGTTTCCTCATAATTAATTTTACGTCCGAAGGACTGAAATGTCCGGGCTCCGGTCGACGCTTCACAAAGTTATGTTTGTCAATTCAACTAAACTCTGGTAACGTGACAAATTAAGTTTCGTAGCGTCTTAAGGGGCAGGTAGCTGCCAACAAAAGTTCCGTTTCCAGTTAAATTGGCTCCCCATACGTCTTAAGGGGCAGGTAGCTGCCAACAAAAGTTCCGTTTCCAGTTAAATTGGCTCCCCATACGTCTTAAGGGGCAGGTAGCTGCCAACAAAAGTTCCGTTTCCAGTTAAATTGGCTCCCCATACGTCTTAAGGGGCAGGTAGCTGCCAACAAAAGTTCCGTTTCCAGTTAAATTGGCTCCCCATACGTCTTAAGGGGCAGGTAGCTGCCAACAAAAGTTCCGTTTCCAGTTAAATTGGCTCCCCATACGTCTTAAGGGGCAGGTAGCTGCCAACAAAAGTTCCGTTTCCAGTTAAATTGGCTCCCCATACGTCTTAAGGGGCAGGTAGCTGCCAACAAAAGTTCCGTTTCCAGTTAAATTGGCTCCCCATACGTCTTAAGGGGCAGGTAGCTGCCAACAAAAGTTCCGTTTCCAGTTAAATTGGCTCCCCATACGTCTTAAGGGGCAGGTAGCTGCCAACAAAAGTTCCGTTTCCAGTTAAATTGGCTCCCCATACGTCTTAAGGGGCAGGTAGCTGCCAACAAAAGTTCCGTTTCCAGATAAATTGGCTCCCCATACGTCTTCGCAGAAATGCTCACATTCTTCTCTTCTCCACAATCCTTCTGCTCCTGGTTACCTCCATGAACGTGAAAATTTTATAAAAATACAATATGGGTATCAAATTGTAGGTGTTAAAAAGCTGATTGATTATATAGTTTCGCTATATTAAATTGCATCTATTTCGAGAAATCCTGGTAAAACCATAAAAATGTATGTCCTCCCTTGTCTCCAAAACTAATGGACCAAAAAATATGAAAAAGTCATGGTAATATGTGTTTACGTAAAGATTACAGGAAAATAAAGCGGTTGAGAAATTCACGAAAAAAATTACAATATTAAATTTATTATCTACAATACGGAACCATTGGTACGCGAGTCTGACTCGCACTTGGGTGGTTTTTTATTGAAATGTCGCTCTTGCTTCTTTTTAGCAGACAAGAGCAGACGCTACATCGATAATTACTTTAATGAATTATACTCAGAGAAACAAGTTATGATATTTAATTAATATAGATCAGCTGATGAATATAACATTTTAATATAACAATACCTGATCAGTAATGTTAAATAATAATAATAATCGAAATAAAGAAACCCAAGGGGGTCTCCATATAAAAAACCTCGAAAAAGTATCATCTTTTAACATGTTTTTTGTTTCTGCTATACGATTATCATAAAGATAATAAATAGGCCATAGTAACACGAATTCTGTGAAAATTTCAATCCGTTACCTATTACGGCTGAAGCTATAGACCTCTGTGACAGACGGACAGTCGACCGAACTTAGTAATAGCTAGGGCCCCCTTCGGGTACAGAACCCAAAAATGACTAGACAGAAAAAACAGACCTCTATGTAAGGTAAAGGTCCATTTTAAATGAGGTTTCTTTTTGTTTTATTAGGGATTTTATTTAACAATTACCCTGGGCGATAATTAGAGTTGTAAAATCTCCAGCAGATAAAGCTCCCTATTTGTTGCGATTTTAACGACTATGACGCCGCAATAAGAACTGGCATTAGGTAGCCTGTCATACTGGCGTCCGTACGCATAGAGGCAGCTTTTTAAGGTTCCATAGTCAACAAGGAACCCTTACAGTTTCACAGTGTAATTACACAAGGTTCACTTATCTAATCACTAAAAACGATAATGAAATAAAAACGGATAATAATCACATTAAAAGTATCCGAAGAAGCCATTGTGCCTGCACGTTTAAAACTGAACGGAGAGCTAAATAGGTAGCACTCGGACGTCGTAATTGCTTTAGTTCAACTACAGACAAGGGATCGCTTTGCTGGAACAAAAGCGCTTGAGTGACTTTAGCTGTTCTTTTGAAATACATTGCGTTTTACTGTTTGTGATAAAACTAATAGAGCAATTGTTAGTCTTAAAAAAGGCAGTGAAACTAAAATATATAATAATAATAAAGTAGCCAAATTCCCATAGCCCACAAGTACGGCCTCGTAGATCAGAGGGTGCCGTAGTACTTAGCCTGTACTCGAAAACGACTGCGCCAAGCTCTACCGAATAGGACTTTTCAGCCGAATAAACTTGACATCGTGTTGATGGATCGGGCACAGTCTCGGGTGTTCTTGGTGGATATCACAATCCCACACGATGAAAACCTCGTGAAAGCCAAAACCGAGAAGAGGAAGAAGTATCTCGACCGGGTCAAAAGGTTACTGACATGTTAGGTGTGGCATCTACCGAAATAATCCCCATTGTTTTGTCCGCAAACGGGTTAATACCAACCAGCCTCGAAACCAACCAGAGATGGTTGTGATTCCGTGGTAGTTTGCTTCCAGCGCGGATGCAGAAAGCGGTTCTGCTCGATACTGCTCGCATCGTTCGCCGGTTTCTTTCCCGGGGGCTCTGAACCTCGGTCGACAGTGCTTCTGCCTGGGGTATACCGTCTCTCTCTCTCTTTAAATTCTTTTGGCCAAGAGGGGGAGATGAGATCAAACATTTCTAAAATAAAAAATAATACATCGTCACGACATGAATCTCGGTGTGTTATTAAATGTTTTCAAGTATGAATTGTGAAATTTAGTCAGAGTCCATACCCGAAAACCGAAGTTTATCACGTCCCAAGTGTGCTGCCGTACTTTGGGCACAAACATAGACGCACAGCATAACGTGTCTTCCGATATGCAAACTGAACACAAATGTGTCCCTGCGGGATTTATAACCGAGACCTCGGAGAGTACGAACGACTAGACTAAAAAGGCGACCAGAAAATAAAGAACTACAAATGGAAGGTGGTAGAGCTGATACCGGGTTCGACTGTGGAGGTAGCAACATCTTACTCGAAGAGTAAAACCCCGGAGTTATTCGGGTGAGTATAGAGGACAGCTCTCAAACAGGCACAACCAGGTGGCCCGAGATGCCTGGAACCGATCGATGGCGGGATATCCATCCCCAGTTGTTGGCCCTTATTATAAAACAGATTGGTGACGGGCAGCGGCGTCGCTGGTGTGAGAGTTTTGGCACCACGTTCACCTACCCACTTGCCCAGTGAGGCGAAATCTAGGAAAGACTTATGTACAGCTGTGGATGAACCAGGCTGATGGATGGATTGATGGACTATGTTAAAAAAACATTGGGATAGACCCAGCCCCGGTATGTAATATGGTTTACGCTAACAAATTTACTATTTGGTAGGTGTATCATTCATCATCACATCATCATACAGCAAAGTATATAAAAATTTGGTACTCAGGTAAAGCCAAACCTAATCTTAACAAACTAAAATGTATGTCAGTGTGAGGCTAAATTCAAGCGGAAATAATTTGATAAATCGTAAAGACGCACGCATCCGAGGAATGGGACACAGAAATATACGAGTATTACTAATTAATATATATATATAATATAATTATTACTATAATAATTAAATTTTAATAATTGTATTAGTAGATTTCCTAAGAATTTTTTGCATAAATTAAGCTTAGTTATATTTCTGATCAATATAAAACTTAAATATAACATATATTTAAGTTTTATATTGATCAGAAATATAACTAAGCTTAATTTATGCAAAAAATTCTTAGGAAATCTACTAATACAATTATTAAAATTGGAGGTAGCAACATCTTACTCGAAGAGTAAAACCCCGGAGTTATTCGGGTATGAGTATAGAGGACAGCTCTCAAACAGGCACAACCAGGTGGCCCGAGATGCCTGGAACCGATCGATGGCGGGATATCCATCCCCAGTTGTTGGCCCTTATTATAAAACAGATTGGTGACGAGCAGTGGCGTCACTAGTGTGAGAGTTTTGGCACCACGTTCACCTACCCACTTGCCCAGTGAGGCGAAATCTAGGAAAGACTTATGTACAGCTGTGGATGAACCAGGCTGATGGATGGATTGATGGACTATGTTAAAAAAACATTGGGATAGACCCAGCCCCGGTATGTAATATGGTTTACGCTAACAAATTTACTATTTGGTAGGTGTATCATTCATCATCACATCATCATACAGCAAAGTATATAAAAATTTGGTACTCAGGTAAAGCCAAACCTAATCTTAACAAACTAAAATGTATGTCAGTGTGAGGCTAAATTCAAGCGGAAATAATTTGATAAATCGTAAAGACGCACGCATCCGAGGAATGGGACACAGAAATATACGAGTATTACTAATTAATATATATATATAATATAATTATTACTATAATAATTAAATTTTAATAATTGTATTAGTAGATTTCCTAAGAATTTTTTGCATAAATTAAGCTTAGTTATATTTCTGATCAATATAAAACTTAAATATATGTTTTTAAGGCTTTTTTTTTTTTTGCAAAACGAGTTACTTAATTGGGTAATTTTTACACAATAGATTAATTTTTTACACTTTTAGGGATGGTTTTTAAATTTTTCTCAAAACTGGCTTCAGTTTTATATCTATAAATACATATTTACAGCAAGCAAACATAGTTAATAAAGATCAGCATGGAAAACATTAACCTTAGTGATTTATTGTAATTTAAATAAATTTAAATGTTGAAATAATTCTGAATGATTTTGGCTCATTTGAGTCACGATGTTTCCGTCCCTTAGAACGTAATCAGCGTTCTTCGGATCAAGTCCGCGATCATAACACGTCATCAACGTAAATCTTGAGAGGTGTTGTGACAGTGATGGATTCCCTGCCGGCTGTTGTCGTCCTTCAAAATCACATATTTCTTACAAAAAATATCTTATTTCAGTTACCATGCAGCGTAAGTTTTACAAAAAAAAAACTTATTTCAGTTACTATGCAACGTATTTAAAGACAAAATATCTTAATTTAATTACCATGCAACGTATTTAGAGACAAAATATCTTAATTTAATTACCATGCAACGTATTTAGAGACAAAATATCTGATTTTAATTAGCATGCAACGTATTTAGAGACAAAATATCTTATTTTAATTACCATGCAACGTATTTAGAGACAAAATATCTTATTTTAATTACCATGCAACGTATATAGAGACAAAATATCTTATTTTAATTAGCATGCAACGTATTTAGAGACAACATATCTTATTTTAATTACCATGCAACGTATTTAGAGACAAAATATCTTATTTTAATTAGCATGCAACGTATTTAGAGACAAAATATGTTATTTCAGTTACCATACAACGTACTCAGAGACAAAATATCTTATTTCAATTACCATGCAATGTATTTAGAGAAAAAATATGTTATTTCAGCTACCATACAACGTACTCAGAGAAAAAAATATCTTATTCCAATTACCATGCAACGTATTTAGAGACAAAATATCTTATTTCAGTTACCATGCAGCGTATTCAGAGACAAAACGGAAGAATTTCAAGAGATTACGATATTTTCCAAATGAAGTAGGTAAGAATATGCTATAATTGTCATAATAGTAGTAAGTATATTTTCATAAATTATGTTATGATACCTCTAGAATTAACATAAAATTATGTAAAAGCAGATGGACTATATGGGACAAGTAGACAAATGTATTATATGCAACTGCAACCTTCCGATAAGCAAACATGATGTATTGAATAGTAACTGTGCCAGCGATATGAATAAAATTGTGCCCTCTTATCGACACTCTGACCTTGTTGGTCCAGATGAGTTCCTTCTACCAATACAATCTGTCTATTTTTATATGTTTATGTGATATAGGCTGATTGCCGGTGTGCGCGGGCGGAACCTTTTCTAAACTAATGTATTGAACAAGTAATAATTGAATTTTTTGACATCAGAATTATTTACATGCATTACTTATATTATAACTACCCAAAACTTTAATTGATTTAATATAATATAGAGGCATACGATGTAAACCTTGGTTTTCAATAAGTACCAATAAAAAATATGACCTGCGGGCCTATTGTGTATCTCTAGTTGCCTTCTGGACTGGGTGTCTATCATCAAAAACATAGATATACTATCGAATTCCGATGTCTTAAGGATATTTTCGCACTTGAAGTGACGACACAGATTGTTAATAGTTCAATACCCACTAAAGGCAATTTTGAAATTTCGGTTTTTAGCTATGTTTTTGATGATAGGCACCTCGTGCAGTTGGCAACTAAAGATACAGAATAGGGGGGCTGATGTTGTTTTAATATTTTTAATTCCGAAATAAGATATTTTGCGCAATGTTTTTCTGTACCCCCCTTACTCAGAGTTCTGTGTTATTATAGCAGTGACATCTATCGGCAGCACGTTGAACTGTGACAGTGCAGACCCTCCCTGTCTACAGAATTTACCATGCCCAAACAGCTTCAACAGTAGCGGTTCTGAAAGCATTGTTTGCTTGCGCTCATCAGGTGTTCTGTTTTTATCAATAGATGGCGCTGTTGCAGCATACCGATGTAAAGTGCGAAACGGTCGTGCAACGTGAGCGCGAGGGTGCTTCTATTGGTGGAACATGTACACAAAGCAAATATTGACAGAAAACTGCAAATCGATGTACAGGATAGCCATTTGATACACGGGTACTTTGGGTTAAAAAAATAATTTTGAGCACTTAGGGGGGCGGGGTAATGACGTCATCAATTTTTTGGAAATAGGTATGGGAATTGTTTTTTTTTTTCTAAAACTCATCTAGTTTGATATCAAATGAAAGGGGTTCATGAGCCGGTTCTAAAGATATACTACAGCATTACTTTTCGGCCACCTGTTTTCTAAAAATCCAAGAAATATTTTTAAAACATACCAAGTTTGGGCTCCTCCAGGTAGGTAGGAGCTAACCCAAAGTACCCGTGTACCAAATGGCTATCCTGTACATCGATTTGCGGTTTTTTTATCATAGCTGCACCACTATATGGAGGGTGCTTGACATTGCGACGTTTCACAATATAAGGAGGCGCTAGTTCTGCTTTAAGCCCATAGATATTATAAATTATGATATTGTTGCGCTTCATTTTAGCACTATTATTATTAGTATATTATAATGTTGGCAACACCAACTTAAAAATAAGTTCATTCAACTCACTTGTCAGTTTACAGTTATCTGACACATAACATTTTATAATTTGGTACCATCCGTACGTGTGTGCTCTCTGTATCTATTTGCTCAATATAGTATTCTTCAACCTAGTAAAGTCTTGGTGTTTAATTCAGCTTCTGCTTCTACAAACCATTCGTCCCAGCATCTACATACTACAGTCCACTCTAAGATCTACATACACAATAATACATTCCACGTTCATTTAAATCTGTGTCGCATAGTCGAATCGCAAGCCGCTGATGTATTGAATCGATGCGACCAGGATGTAAATTACTTAATTTAGAACAACATACGCATTTTGAAAGCTTTTACTCGTTCTTTATACATACTCCGTCCACTTGTCAAAGTTCTTGGTGAATCAATCAATATGTAGCAAAAACCACAAATATGAAATAGGTAGTTCTCATGGGGTCCCGTCAGTTGTCATCTTTCGTTTACCGTCAAATATCCCACGATGATGCAACGGGATGAACATTGAACAATAACAAAGAAAATCTTTCATTTGTCACTGAGACACGGGAATTATGCATCTCTGTAAGGAGCATAAGGTTTTAAAGACCAGCAAAGTTATATTGGGTAATCTTTGAGGTACTGTTAAACATTGTTATAACGTTGCAAAGGAAAATATCATTAAGGTATTTAAGTCTTTCGAAGAGTTTTGCAATGGCACCCAGTCTATGTAAGGTGGGATAAATGGACTAATTGAATATTTTTTTATTTTTAAATGACTCTATTGCAGATGTTGTAAGTGATTTATTAAACTAGTAACAGATTATGTCGTCATGTAATAATTATAGATAGATAGATAAAAACTTAATTCAATGCCTCTTACAAAAAAACACATAAAGCACACATTTAGAGCTTAAAATATAACGAATACATTAGAATCCTTAAAATAATATCAATCTTTGACACAGAGGCTGAAAGTTGCTGGTTATAGTCTCTAGCCAATGATATTCCATAGCCCTAGATGTCTTACTCCATATATAGACAGTTGTAAATCATGGCCCAAGTTTGTGGTTACATCTATACATCGAAACAAAACAACAATAACATAAGAGCCACGTAAGGATTTTTCGTAAATAGACCTTGTCCGCTCTGGCATAAGATTTGTTTTCCACGATGGATGTAAGCAAAAATTCCATGTTGCTTCCGTAGCTCACAAAAAGTCGTAAAACCATATCGACCAGCCAGCGAATATAGAGCTCCAATGATTATTATTTTTCTATCTTTCACCTTTATGCTAATGCTTTAAGGTAGAAAACGGATTCCATCATATTGTCGATTTACGACGTATTATTGTTGAAACAGGCAAAGTAAGTTTTAGGACTATAAAAGGAATGGAGTCGCACTTCGTTTATTTTATCCACTAATGACGATGATGACGGAACAAAGAAGATGTAATTTATTATTTATATTTAAGGTATGTACTACATACAAACAATCATACATACATATATGTATGTATGTATGACTGTTTGTATGTAATATGAATGCATGTAGCTTTTAGCTATGTGGATATATAATATGTTTGTTTAATATAACCAGAGTCTGTGATCGAAGCAGGTTTATTCATTTGTACTTGTCACTAGAGGGCGCTGCAAAAGTAAATTATTAATATGAAATAAACTAAAATATTGGATTAGATAGGAGCTTGATATATCACACAAATGTTATGGAATATTATTAGATACATCATTCGGGAATAATAACCACTGGATGGATTTTAAGATGTTTGTGATGTTTTTTAAGAAAAGTTTACGTACTGTAAAACAACATACAGTAGAACGAAATAAATAATGCACTTCGGCAATATTCGGTTGTAAGTATAAAAAGCTACCTAATAAGATATTGCATTGATTCTAAATCAATGCAATATCTTGTAAACGTATTTACAAAGAATTGCAAATATTACGGAGGTGCATTGTTTATTTTGTACTACTGTGAAATTTACATTTCATAAAAAATATTTAACATGTGAATCTTACGTCATCAAGAGAAATAAGACCGAAATTGTGACACAAAAACTTATTTATTAGATAATTAAGTGCCTTGGAACAAATTTAACTAATTATGTACTTGTCTTTTCGAAGTGTACTTTTTTCAACATTATCTTTTTTGCATATGTAATGTAGACGGACATCGACAAACTTTTCAATTACAGCCTTAGTCAAATCATACACAATATGATTAAAGATCTTTGGTGTGGGCATTAATTTTTTAACCATTCATTATACTTTAAACCCGGAGTCTTTACCACCAACCGTCAATAAGGTATGTATGGTCAACCAAAATTTTGAAAAAAAAAAAAATCAATTTTCTTTTTTTTTTAATTTTTTATGCGTAAATCTCATCAAGCCCTTTTCTTAAATTAGCATGAACATGGTTCTAGCTTCAGCCGTTTAGGAGATATGGGGCGATTAAGATTTGATATAAAAAAAAAACTTTACACATTGTGCTCCAGCCTTAAGGGTCTACCACCTTTCGTTCCGAAGATATGCCCGAAAGAATATTTTGGCGAAAAATATTTTGGCCGATATTTGTTGGTACATACCTAGGTATGTGATGATGTGTGATGGTCCTAGTGTCAGGACTGCCAGGGACGTCCCTACTGTCAAGAACAACCGCAATTTCAGGCACATCCCTAGTGTCGGGTACATCCTTAGTGCCAGGCACATCACTATGAATGGCACATCCCTAGTGACAAGTACATCTCTTGTGTCAGAGACATCACTATTTCAAAGTCAAATAATGCAAAGCACATCTCTAATGTTATGGGCATCACTACAAACTCGGGGACATCATTATTTCGAATTCAAAAATGACAAGGCCCATCCCTAGTGTCAGGGACTTAACTATGTCAAATTCAAAGAATGTCGAAGCACATCCCTAACGTCATAGTATCGGATGGTTTTAAAAATAAACATGAATTTCATACTAATTTACTAGACACTTAAAGAAAAACTTACTGGTAACTTGAAATAGCTCTCCAGGATGAAATACTTACTAGCTTGTCTAACTTTATTGTATGAAATGATAACATTTGAATTTATTTTTGAGAAATATAAATTAACTGCTTATATCTGCATTAAATGATATTTAAAAATAAATCAAAGAATAGAAAGAAATATTTATAAAAGGCGACTCCATTAGAACTTTTTGTACTATGTTCTTGTTGCTTGTCTTCTTTCCTACTTTAACGTACATGAATTGTGATGCGTATGTAAGAGATAACAACAAAGCGAATGGCTGTTCAAATTGTTTCCGTTAAAACACCGAAATATTTACGATTTTAGTATTATTTATTTTATTTAAGCATATTTCTACAACTTTGATGTAATACTGGGTGGCGCAAAAGTAATGACCCTATTTCGTTTAGCTACAACTACTTTTCTACATTAAAAAACTGTAATAAGTTTTTTCAATACTATAAATTTGGCTATCAAATTTCGTCCCATCACCCAATTTTTTATTTAGTCCCATCACCAAAATTTAAAGATGATGTCTTTTAAATGGTAACCTCTGGAGTTGGTGCACATTTGAGCCCTATTTATTACATTTTCCGTAACTTGTCGCAACACTTCCGGTGATATGTTCCTTATTTCTCGATGAATATTTTCTTTTAGGGCTTCGAGAGACTGTGGCTTATTCACATACACCACAGATTTCAAATAACCCCAAAGAAAGAAGTCTGGACTCGTCAGATCGGGCGATCTTGCAGGCCAATGCAAATCGCCAAAACGGGAGATGACACGGCCTGGAAAGGTGTCCCTCACTAAGTCCATAGTGTCGCGCGCTGTGTGTGCCGTGGCGCCATTTTGTTGGAACCAGATGTGCTCCATCCCCAATTCATCCAAACTGAGTATCAGAAACTCCCATAACATGGTTCTGTAGCGCTCGCCAGTTACAGATACCGCATTGCCTGCAGTGTCTTCGAAAAAATTGGGTCTGATCACTCTTTCGGCACAGACGCCACACCACATTGTAACTTTTAGTGGGTGTAAAGGTGTTTCTTGAATAATACACGGATTTTCAGGACCCCAGAAGCGAGTATTTTGCTTATTAACATGTCCAGAGAGATGAAAATGCGCTTCGTCGCTCATAAGCAATTTTGAAGGAAAATCATCCTCTTCAAGGTTCAGATTGATGACGCGCTGGCTGTACTCTAGACGAGCCCGGTGGTCAGTAGGCAGCAGCTGGTGAGTCATCTGAGTTTTATACAGAAACATCTTCAAGTCTTCCACCAAAATACGCTGCAAAGTCCGCCTAGAAATGCCCAATTGCGTGGCACGTCACCTCGTTGATGTTTCTGGACACTCTTCCACATCTTCGCGCACAGCATCGATATTTTCTCCTGAACGGCCAGTTCTTGGTCTGCCAGATTTAGGTATATCCAATGTTGAGCCAGTTTTTTTGAGGCGTTTGGCAAAGCGTCGAAAAGTGCGACCAACCTGTAAAGTGTAGAGCTGGCATTAGTTATAGTCTATGGCTGCTATGTTTGTCTATGCCCTTGGTCCGCGCTTGGGTGACTGATGTAACATTTGTTTTGAGATCTAAATAAAAGTCCTAAGAGTTTATCAGTGGTTTTAATGTCTTCAAATACAAATATTACTCAAGTGTTACATGGTGTCAGGTCACGAACCTATAACAGCAAGGTGGAATAAAACTATGAACGATACACGCTCGACAGATGTTGCCGACCATAAAAGAAGAAAATAATATGGAGGCCGCAAGCATCTCATTGAGAATACCGGAGGAATTAAGAGTTACCTCTAGCAAAAACCTCCCTGCCGATTGGAAAAGGTTTCGCCAACAATTTGAAATCTATGTTAGGGCAGCTGGCCTAAATAATGAGACGGATGATAGGAAAATAGCGTTTCTATTAAATGTCATTGGGGCGGAGGCAATCGCAATTTACAACAACTTCACCGAATCTAAAACACTAACAGAGCTCCTAAAGAAATATAAAGACCATTTTGCTCCAAAAAGCAATATTACATTTGAGAGGTACAAATTCAATAATATTATTCAGAAACCAGACCAACCATTTGACGCCTTTTTGACCGAGCTCAAAACCCAAGTAAAACTATGCGATTATGACAAGCCGGAGGAGATGATCAGAGACCGCCTAGTCATCGGATTAAGATGCAAACACACCGTTGAAAGGCTGCTTAGAGAACCTCAATTAACACTCAAACAAGCAAATGATGCATGCAAAGCAACTGAAACAACAAAGGCTCAATTAAAGGCTATGAAAGAAGACAACATTCCTGAAGAAACAGAAATCGATGTTATTCAGAAAAAGACTTACTCAGAAATAAAGAGAAATAATAATAATAATAGCACCAGGAAGTGCTCAAGATGTGGAATGAGTCATGCTATCAGAAACTGTCCAATTTACCAAAAGCCATGTCACAAATGTAGCAAACTGGGTCATTTTGCACCCATGTGCAAGTCATTTAACAGAAACCGGATAAATCAGCTTGAAGAAGAACCAGAAAATGAAGACAACACACTGTTCATTTGCTCCATTGCAGAAATTAATAGCATTACAAATAAGACACAATGGCATAAGGAATTGAAAATGAATGGAAAATACATAACATTTAAAATAGACACAGGGGCAGAATCAAATATCATTACACAAGGTGATTATGAAGGAAAGCTTTCTGAGAAGCCACTACAAGGAACCAACACCGTGTTAGTTGCATATGGAGGTGAGAGGATAAAACCACTGGGTGTTGTCAACTTACCGTGTGTGTACAAAAATAAGACATACAATTTAGACTTCTATGTCGTTAACACTGCCTCAAGTCCTTTGTTGGGTTTAAAATCAATACTGGAGTTGAAAATAATAGAAAATATTGACAACATGGCCGAAGATGACAAGCAAATTTTTGTTAACAAAGATGATTTTGTTGTTAAGTATCATGAAACTTTTATGGGCCTTGGCTCCTATCCAAAAGAATATAACATTAAGCTGCAAGAAAATGCTATACCATCAGTGAAAAGAGCAAGACCTGTGCCACTGTCGCTACATGATAAATTGAAAAATAAACTTGAAGAAATGGAGAGACAAAATATAATTGAGAAAGTGGAAAAACCAACAGATTGGGTTAATTCATTAGTGATAGTTTATAAGAAGAATGGAGACTTGAGACTATGCATTGACCCGAGACGCTTGAATGAGGCCATTAAACGTGAACATTTCCCTATTCCAACTGCTGACAGTATTGCGGCCAAGTTCTCTGGCAAAAAAGTCTTCACTGTGCTCGATATGAAGGACGGGTACCTACAAGTTAGGCTGGATAAAGCAAGTTCTGAGCTGACCACGTTCAACACACCTTTCTCTCACCTTTTTCTAAGGGGAAGGCGATTGATAATGATCCGGTATTATCAAAGATAAAGGAGTTTGCCACCAAGGGCTGGCCTGATCAAAACAAATTGTCATTTGAGTTGAAACATTATTATAGATTAAGGCATGAGATTAGATTAGATGATGATTTACTGTTCCTACAGTACAAACTTATTGTACCACAATCACTACAGCACAAATTGATTGAACTAGTCCATGAGGGTCATTTAGGAATCAATAAATGTGAACGGCGTGCGAGAGAATGCATATATTGGAAAGGAATGTCATCTGATATTGAAAACTGCATAAAAAATTGTATGATTTGTAATAAATTCAGCAGTTGTAACACAAAACAACCATTGCTTCAGTATGAACTGCCACTTAGAGCGTGGCAAAGGATTGCCTGTGACATCTTTACATACCAAAACAAAGACTATCTTGCTGTAATAGACTCTTATAGTAACTGGCTTGAAATGTACCCACTGCCTACAGGTAAAGATGCTAATCATGTAAATAGTGCATTAAAATCAATTTTTAGCAGATTTGGCGTTCCAGAAAAACTGCAGGCAGACAATATGCCATTTAACAGTTCACAATTTAAGACATTTGCTAAAGAGTGGGATTTCTCCTGTATTTATTCTAGCCCAAGGTATCCTCAATCTAATGGCTTAGCTGAGAAAGCTGTCAATATTTGCAAAACCATGCTAAAAAAATGTTTGGAGAGTAAAACTGATTTAAGTACAGCTTTGATGAATTATAGGAATACCGAATTAGTAGGGATAGGTTATTCCCTTGCACAATTGCTTTTAAACATCGAAATAATTATAAAGGGAAGTATAATCTCAGTAGGAAACGCCATTAAAACGTGACGCCACATTTTGAAGGTTGTGTGCTTTGTGGTGTATGACAGACGCTTAGCTCATTGGTCAGCAAAAATCACGTGATGTTATCTCCCCACCTCTGTATGCCTAGCAAAAAAGTTTTTAAAGTAAATTTACCATGTTACTACTTCGCAACTTTATACCTTTTTTCATGGTTGTACACCTTCAACACAATGATTCAAAACCAATTGACAATCAGCAAGTAAGCGACATTATCGTGGTACTCTACCAATATGCTGTGTGTGAACGAAACAAGACAACAAAGTCGAATGACGCTCTAAGCAAAAAAACTCGAATAGGCAGGATTATCCGTTATAAAAATGGATATGTTTATGCAACATTCGGCAGGGATCAAGATTATTAATAAATAACACTGATCAACAAAGATAACTTGTTTTTTGTGAATACTTGAAATAATTTTAGATATCCTTGTAGAAATTTTTGTGCTAAATCTGGGATTTTCTCTTGACAAACAATTTTACCGGTCAAATTGTATGAAAATATTATATGCGGTTCCGTCCATAAATATATTGGATACCCTTATCGAAAAACTTTTGATATTTGTTTGCCAGGTTGTGCCACAATATACTTAGCAATAAGGATAACAAATAAAATACCAGAATTAAAGTAATAAAAAAATGTATGATACAATAACTACAGATTTATACTTTACTTATGTACCACACATAACTAAAAATATTTTTTCATTAGATGCTGGAATCAAAATACAGAAATGCTAAACAAGAAAAAAATATTTATTTAAAACGTTAGATACGCAGCTATAAAAAGGGTTAAGTGCGTGCTGTATTAAAAAAAATTCGTATAACTATTTGAACTAATATTCATGTATATATTATTATCAGAATTTGGGAAAATTGCAATTTCACATGATCATAACAGCATAATAATAAAATAATAAAAGAAACTTTTAATAAAATCTCAAAATATACTCAGTACTGTTTTGATATATCTACGACTTAGTACCTACTGCATGCATACTCTTTCGTGCATAACACCATCCAATTCTCATGTACCACGTCTACGGCGGCAGCCCCACACAATTTAGACTCTTTTGTTATATTTATAGTAAAGTGATAGGGACGAAAATGCTACAACCGACTATAAACTTATGTGGTTCATTTTAAATTATTCTTAGGTTATTTATTTTCGACTAATGTTTGAAAAATTATGTCAATTTTCATACTTATGCATAGAAACTTATACCATCACGCTTGGAATGTTTCGTGGAGTTGCTTAGACACCATTTCACACTGCAACTAGGCATATTGTGGCTTTTTTTAAACGTTACATGTATAAACTCGACGACTTAGTTCTAGCACAGCTGTCACGAGACTGCTTGACGTGCGACACTTATAACTAAGCACATGCCCACCGTGGCAATTATTTAGTGGCGTCAATTTTCAAGCGCGTTTATACTTCCCACCCTTATTATTTCGATGCTTTTAAACAAATCTATTAAAACAAAAATGCCATGCACCAAACTACAGTTGAAACCGGCTTTAAACCATAGAGTTAATGAGAATAGGATCATAGAAAGATCAATTCAAAAAAAAATACTATGACTGGTCCAGCAAAGAATTGAGACCATTAAAAATAGGAGAGAAAGTAATGTGTTACAATTTTGAGAGAAAGGTGTGGGATAGAGCAAGGGTTATATCAATATGTAAAGAACCTAGAAGTTACATAATAAGAACTATTAACGGTAGTATCCTGAGAAGAAATAGGAAATTTCTTAAAGCTGTAAACTTTACTGATTGTGACTCAGATTGTAATGTCGATAGTGACTTTAATACTATAAGCCAACCCAAGTGTAGTAGTGATAAGAGTTCTATTGTTTTTTCTGAACCTAATGGTAATCATTATAATGATGTACCCTTACAGAGTGAACCTAACAGAATGATCTTAAGGGACAGACAAAACATTCGAGTGCCACGAAGGTATCTAGATACTTAAGGGGAAGGATGTAAAGTGTAGAGCTGGCATTAGTTATAGTCTATGGCTGCTATGTTTGTCTATGCCCTTGGTCCGCGCTTGGGTGACTGATGTAACATTTGTTTTGAGATCTAAATAAAAGTCCTAAGAGTTTATCAGTGGTTTTAATGTCTTCAAATACAAATATTACTCAAGTGTTACACAACCGGTGCCGGGCGGTGGGAAAATCGTCGACGGAACTCACGTTGTATTTTTATCACTGATAAATTATTCCGTAAAAACATTGACACTATTATTCCACGTTCTTGGGGAGTAAAACGATCCATGTTTATTTCTGGTGTATTTTACATTTGTTTACTACACAATTTTTTATTTCAAGAAGACAGGAGACGCCATTTAAAAAAAATATTAGTATTTTCTATAGTGTCAGTACTTTTGCGCCACCCAGTATAAGGTAGTAAATACTGAATAATCACCAAAAATATGAGACGCCATCTCTTTTTTGCTGCCTTCTGGTGTCGGTTTACACTTTTTTAGGCAACAATTTTGCGTGTTGTGTTACGCGGGGTCACGCGCTGTCTGAACGACAATCCCACTCCTCAACTGTATTGAGTGGGTTTGTACGGGGCCACTTTTGGCGCGCTGTCGCATAATCTAGGGCTATGGAATATCATTGTCTCTAGCCCTTTACTCCCCATCCTCCTTTATACAAGGTGACATGAATTTATACAGCCAAGTTCATACTGGAGGCTGTGTAAACCACGGAATACGGATCATTAACATATTTTATGAAATTTAGAAATTGTAACAACCAACGCCAAGCCAAGCCAAGCCAAGCCAAGCCAAGCCAAGCCAAGCCAAGCCAAGCCATGCCAAGCCATGCCAAGCCAAGCCAAGCCATGCCAAGCCAAGCCTAGCCAAGCCAAGCCATAGCCGTGCGTCATGCTGACGTCACGCCGCCTCGAACCGCGCGCGCCGTGCAATCGCCCACTGCAGCCGCAGTGGAGGGGGAAGCTACGCCTGCCTATATAAACGTGCATTGAGTTGATTTTGGATTCATTTTTGCTAGACTAAATTGTAAGGCGTTACTCCGCCCGTTGACTGAGCGAAAATATAAAATAATTAAAGATTTATTTAAAGAAATCTATACTTTTATTTGAGTCCTTTGTTACAAAATACATTTTTTTTCTTTCATTTATTGACTCGGGGCTACGCTTGCGTTTGTAGGGAATAGGAAAAAAGTTATTTGCGTATTTCCCAAAAAAGGGTCATCGCACCTTGACAC
The DNA here is from genome assembly GCA_934047225.1 of Ypsolopha sequella. Taxonomy (NCBI): domain Eukaryota; kingdom Metazoa; phylum Arthropoda; class Insecta; order Lepidoptera; family Ypsolophidae; genus Ypsolopha; species Ypsolopha sequella. The sequence continues at coordinate 151,856 of CAKOHE010000100.1, read as the reverse complement.
CGACTACTTACCGAGTCTTCAGTGTGAATTTATATGTCATTAATGTCATTAGTACCATTAATACAATAAAATAAAAGTATGTCTTTCATACTTCCATTAACAGACTTGAGACTTTTAATTGTGGTTTTGTATACCTATATATAATTCATAATTGCTACGCTGCACCCCGTAGCAAAAGCTAAATATAGTTCTTCTTATAGCCTACTACCGCGTAGCGTACAACACGAATATGGCATCAAAACCGAACAGAAAGTCGATTATTTTGCCCTAGGGCTTTATTATTATTTTTTTTTTAAATTTATTTACTACAAGTTGGCTAACCTGCAACCTTTTCTGTGTACCATAAATGTTATACTTTTTTTCCACAGTTTAACGGCTCTTGATACAGTCCTTTTAAGCCAATCATAATTTAAAGTTCACAAGATTATATTTTTGTTTTATTTCCTCACACTATGCATTGAAAAACGTAATATAATACATGGGCGTAAGAGCAATAAATTACTCGGTTACGTTTAAAACGCTCGCTACGCTCGTGTTTTAATTCGTCCTCGTAATTTATTCCTTTTCGCCCTTGTAGCATAAACTACTATTTTAACGCCACAAACTTTTTTCGCCTTCCATTTCCATTAGAAATTCATTTAGTATAACTACCTGATTTATGTATTTAATTTTTCCTATAGAAATAAAATTATCATATTTATATAAAATTATTAAAAAAAGCTAATCTAATAATATGTATACCACACAGATTTCAGCACATACACTACACACGCACACACACCCTCACACACCCTCTCAAACACATACACCAACTCACCCTTTCTCCTACTAACAAAAGTACAAAAACAATGTAACAAGGGAAGAACGGTCCCTCCTAATACAGGTTATTGTTAGCTTAAAAGGAGCTTCCAAAGAATTGTAAAAATTACTTGTGTATAAATAAAAAAAAATTGTATTTGTAAAAAATTGTATCATTTGATAATGCCATAAAGGCGAAAAGATTTAGCCCAAGACAGTCCTGGATGGAGGCTCACTGTTCAAAAGAAGGTGTTTGAGTTTGAAAAAGAACGTAAAGCTGTTCTCGGCGCCAAACGTGATGAGATCCACGCAAGACCATCTGCGGCCATCCCTTGTAATTATGTAAATGGGCTTTTGATATGTAGCCTGTGCAATCGCACTTTCAATAAACTGATCCCAAGACCACAGTCGTAGGGCTAGGGATACTGATGTGTACGCGCATAGCTGTCAACCTGTCGACCTAACCTACCTACTTATTTACGTCAGTAATAAACCGGCGGCTGTTACACTCGGTTGTTTCCTTTATGTTCCCTTCGGTACATCTCAGTGGCGACGAGGATTGTGATTTACCCCCAAATAAAAAACTATGGCGTTTCAATTAAATATCAGCCCTTTTAATCATAATAATGATGAGTGGGATATTTTTAGTGGACGTTTGAAGCAGTTCTTCAAAATAAACAAAGTGGAAACCAAGGATCAGTGCGCAGTTTTACTCACATACCTGTCGGATGACTCATATCGCTTGGCGCGGAATCTGGTCTACCCGCGCGACTTAGAAGCTGTTACGTACAATGAGCTGGTAGAGGCTTTCAGCAAACATTTCGCACCGAAGAAACCTTCGTATGCTGATAAAGCGAAATTCTACGCGGCAACAAGGAGTCCTGGCGAAAAAATGAGTGATTGGGCGGCTCGACTCAGAGGTCTTGCAGTTTATTGCAACTTCGGGGCTGCTCTGGATGCGATCATACTTGATCGTTTCGTACTCGGCCTGGGCATCGGTCCTGAACGGGGAAAATTATTCGAGCAGGATCCAGCAACCTTGACGCTATCAAAGGCGATAGGATTGGCGGAACAAGCAGCGTGTGCTCGTCAGGCAGGGGCAGACGGTGCAGGGTTCAGTGGAAGCTCCATCAAGGAGGAGCCCATCTACTACAGCAGTGGAGGTGGACGTGCTGGCAGCAGGGGAGGCGCCGGCGACGTCTCGCATCGACGTGGAAGCACTGGTCGTGGGCAGAGGCACTCGTCTCATCGCCACGACAACGATGGAGCATCTCGCTGTGTAGTGTGTGGGATGAAGAACCACGGAGCCGATAGTTGTAAATATAAAAACTATAAGTGCCAACGCTGTGGACAAAAAGGCCATCTAAAGAAGGCCTGTAAGAACAAAACAAGACTAAATAACATTAGTGATCAACCGAACAGTGATACATACGACTCAGAGTGCGAGGAATGTAAGCTATTTAACTTAAGGTATGTAAACAACAAACCCATTAATGTGGCTGTAAGGGTTAACGGTTTCCAGGTAGAAATGGAGCTCGATTCGGGTTCAGGTACCTCGGTAATGTCCGAGACATTGTACCGTAAGGAGTTCTCTGATTTAAAACTAAATAATTGTAATCTGAAACTGTGTTTGTACAATGGACATAAAATCACTCCTCGAGGGTATATTGAAACAACGGTCAAGTATAACGGTTCCGTAAAACCGTTGAACTTTTTCGTAATTAAAGACGGAGGACCGCCCTTGTTAGGTCGTGATTTCATGTCAGTATTTGGTGTTGTTTTCACCTCCCTTAATCAAAATAGTGTAGCTCCTGCGACCGACGTAGAATGTTTGATTAATAAATATAATGATTTGTGGTCAGATGAACTGGGAAAATTTAATAAGTTTGAAGTCGATTTGCATCTTAAACAAGGGTCAGTTCCGAAATTCTTCAAACCACGTCCGTTGCCCTTTGCACTTAAAGATAAAGTTGAAGCGGAGTTAGATAAGTTAGTGAATATGGGCGTCCTTATCCCAGTAAGATATTCAAAATATGGAACACCCATAGTGCCTGTGTTGAAAGCAAACGGAGACGTAAGAATTTGCGGCGATTTCGCTCTTACTGCGAATAAAGACCTTTACGTTGATAAATACCCGATGCCACGTATTGAAGAAATTTTTGCAACTTTGGGAGGTGGAGAACAATTTACGAAATTAGATTTAAAGTTAGCATACAATCAGCTGGTTTTGTCAGAAGCATCACAAGACCTCACTACGATCAGCACGACCAAAGGTTTGTTCAAATATTCACGCCTGGTATACGGTTTGGCTAGCGCGCCGGCGATTTTTCAACGTACAATGGAGACAGTACTATCAGGCATAGAAGGTATCAGTATTTTTATCGATGACGTCGGAATTTCGGGCCCCACTAGAGAAATTCATTTGCAGCGGTTAGAAATGGTTTTCAAACGGTTAAAAGATGCAGGGTTAAAATTAAAGAGGGAAAAGTGCGAATTTTTCCAAGATAGTATAACTTATCTCGGGTATGTAATCAATAAAAATGGCCTTCACAAATCACCAACAAAAGTTGAAGCTATTTTGAAAGCCCCACATCCTAAAAATATAACGGAATTAAAAAGGTTTCTCGGCATGGTAAATTATTATCGCAATTTTATTCCGAACGCATCCTCGATGCTTAGTCCGTTGCATGAACTGTTAAGGGCAAGCGCTAAATGGGAGTGGAACGAGCGACACAGTCGCGTGTTCGAATTAACCAAGCGGGAACTGGCATCAGAGCGAGTGTTAGCACATTTTGACCCGGAATCGCAGGTGGTTTTAACAGTCGATGCCGGACCGGAAGGTCTCGGAAGTGTATTGTCTCAGATTTGCAAAGATGGAACGGAGCGCCCGTTAGCTTTTGCGTCTAGATCACTATCGGTTAGTGAGCGAAATTATAGCCAAATTCAAAAAGAGGCGACGGCCATTATTTTCGGTGTTAAGCGGTTCCATCAGTATTTATATGGACGTCAAGAACCATTTATTTTAAAAACTGATCACCGTCCCCTTTTATCGATATTTGGCAAAAAGAACGGTATATCAGTAATGGCAGCTTCAAGGTTGCAAAGGTATGCTATCTTTTTATCGGCATACAATTATAGTATTCAATACACATCTAGTCAAAATAACCAGGTAGCTGATTATTTTTCACGGGCACCGTATCAAGCGTTTTCGTTAGGTATGGATGACGAAGAGTATAACTTACCCTTAACCAATGTTTTCAACATAAACATTGCGCCGATTACGTTTTCAGATATACAAAATGCAACGGTGGCGGATTCGGTTCTAAGGACGGTCATCAACTATGTTAAATATGGTTGGCCTAGGAAGATTAAATGCACAAAAATAACACCGTATTTTCATTGCAAGTCTGAACTGGATATCGTGCAAGGGTGTCTGTTACGCGGTCACCGAGTTGTAGTCCCTACCGTTCATAGAAACGAATTGTTATCGGAACTACATAAAGGGCATTTAGGTATCGTTAAGACGAAATCGCTTGCGCGCGCAAAAATGTGGTGGCCAGGTATTGATAGTGATATTGAAAGTACGATAGCAGCGTGCGAGTCGTGCTGTGCGCTGCGGAGCGCCCCTCCCCGCGCGCCCCCGGCGAGCTGGCCACGTCCGTCTGCACCATGGGAACGTATACATATAGATTATATGTCTATCGCGCAGAATACCTACCTGATCGTAGTGGATGCTTATAGCAAGTGGCTAGAGTGTTTACATATGGGGAACAACACTACGACGAATGCTTTAATCATAAAATTAAAGTATATATTTTCACGTTTTGGGTTATGTAAAACAATTGTTTCAGATAATGATGTTAAAATTAAATCCAGTGAATTCGAATTGTTCTGTAAATACTATGGTATCGAACACATAACGTCCCCGATTTATCACCCTTGTTCGAACGGAATTGCCGAAAATTCGGTCCGAACATGTAAGAAAATGATCAAGTCCATCCTCAGCAATAAATCTTCTAAAACAATAAACGAGCAATTATTAGAATATTTATTCGAATACCGCAATACGGTGCATTGTACATCCGGTTTCACTCCTGCTAAATTAATGCTCGGCCGCGAACTGAGGAGTAAACTGGATCTTATCTTGCCGCCGCGAGCTCTGGATAAGCGCGAGAACAATGATAAGGCAAATACTCATGTCTGCAAAAGGACTTTCAAAATCGGTGATCATGTTTGGGCCCGGTGGTATGTAAATAGGAAACCTAAGTGGGTAAAAGGAACTGTGAATCAGGTCTTAGGTAATAGAATGTATTTGATACATTTCGTAGATTTTGATTGTATAGACAAAAGACATATTGATCAGTTAATTCAATGTTCAAAAGGGAATAATCTGGATACGGTTGTTAGTACTAGTACCAATATTTCAAGTACTGTACCGCGGTCTACATCTCTGCCATATTCACCAATTGTCACCCCTAATGTTATCCAAATTGATAATGATAACAATGCACAAAGTGGCAGCGGCGCAGATGGCTCTTTAGTATCTGTAAGTGAAGGAGATAGTGGGAGAGAGAGAGGACAGGACGAGGTGACGTCATCGCCGACAGCTGTTGCTGATAACGTCAATAAAGATACGCCCGCTAAGGATGTTATGCTCGCACCTGTTATTAGTTATAAGAATAGATTAAGACCTAGAAATAAATTGAGTTAATTATAAAGTGTAGTCCGAGTAATAAGATTTATTATTTGTCATCAGGATTTCTAACTAAGGCTGGAGGAGATGATGTGTACGCGCATAGCTGTCAACCTGTCGACCTAACCTACCTACTTATTTACGTCAGTAATAAACCGGCGGCTGTTACACTCGGTTGTTTCCTTTATGTTCCCTTCGGTACATCTCAGATACGCTTATCACTAACACATCCTCACACAATAACACACCCTTACAAACACACACGCACACACCCTACCACCCTGACACTCACTCCTTTTGTTTTTGTTTAAATTTATTTTAATTTTCAAGTTACTTTTAACTTTACAATTTAACTGCTCCCAACACAAGGAGAATGGCGCTGTTACTCCTTACTTACAGACCTAAAAACCTAGCTAGGAAACAGCAACACCTTTGTTGTGGTACCACATTGTTATAGACTAAGCATAAACATGTACATATCCTTCATCTTGTACCCACTTATGATAAATAAATAAATTTGAACTTGAAATTTGATAAAAGGCCAAAATAGGCTATGTCAGCCATTGGAGGGCTCACCAGCGAAGCTCTGAGCCTTGATCAGTCACTATGACCGAAAACGGCCACGAGGCATCATCATCATCATCAAAGGCGAAACCGGTCAGGAAGTTCTAAATGAATTTGTGGGATAGTACAAGTGATTTTCTGTTCATAAATAAAATGTTTTATATGCATCAAAACTGTTAATAAAATCAATTTTACCGCACTTTTTCTCTGAAAGCTTGCGCGGGTAATTTTTTTTCACATAGTTGTGCAGTATGATCAGTACGTGGCCTTATTTAAAGGTCGCAGGTTATTTACAGCATGTATATTTCCAAAATTTATAGCTACGCTACGACGTCTACGAGCTACGTGCTGACTACGCGACCACAGCAAGCACAAAATAACCACTTACAGAAGGTTCACTCCGCATAACTAGCGAAAACAGACGCACGCACACATAGACGCGTACGTACGACGATCTCGGGTGAAGTCGGTCGAATGCCAATACGAAATTCTGCCGAGATCATCATACGTACGCGTGTATGCATGTGTGCGTCTGTTTTCGCTTGTTGTATGGAGCCGGCCTTGGTAGTATCTATTTTGTGGTACAAGTGTCACTTGTATTCGCTCCTGCTACGAGACAGATTATATTGAATAATAGGTCTTTACATATGAAATTGCCGAAATTTTCTTACAGATGAATGAGTTCATCATTCCTGTAATTCTATAGCTATTTCAATTATTTGTTTTTTGTTTGAAAGTTGATTTCAAGGTTGAACATCTACGTATTAAATTTTGTTTTTGTTTTCAGTTTGATTATAAAAATTAAATATTTACAAACAGTTCGTCCTAAATGCCACCCATTTCCATGATCAGATTCGTAATCCTTTTATACAGCTGACACTTTTCAAAAATTAAATTAATGTTGCTGTCAGCTTAATGTTGTCTCATTCATACATATAAGAAATGACATAATTTGGATTTGTCATTCCTAAAAAAATGCAAAAATGTTAGTACTGAAATTTGAGTTTCCTTCAAATTCTTTATAGAAAACGGCAATTTCATATGTAAAGACCCAATATATCAGTGAAATAAACACCTGCAGAACAAACCATATCGAGCTCGATGGAGCGTGATACAGTGCTCTCTCTCTCTCTCACTCTGTTGATCTACCTCGAGAGGGATAGACATGTTGTATCGAGCGATTAAGGCGATACGAAAAATTTTTAGCGTCCCTGTTACTCCATATGCGAAAAAATCCTCAGTGCGAGTGGGACGGATTCGTGGAAAAGTAGCAAAAGGTCGGCTTTTTATTAATATAAAATGTACTAAGCTATTTGGTCAAAAAGATTTTCATGGAAACTTTACAAATACATAATAATAATAAATCCATTTATTTCAGGCTACAATATCAACCCATAATTTGTTAGTAACAATATTTCTTATTCTAATATTATGTAGTAAATAAATAAATCATATTAGCATTTAATCATATTGGACTGTACCTATGTGAGTGCTCTCCGCCAGGCTGGGACGCTTGCGTGAAACAGGGAGCTGGGAGCTGCGACTCAGATAGGGACAGTCGAGCCTGGCCGCAATGGTAGACAGGAGAATGTTGGAGCTGGCCCGCACACGGCGCACCAGCGAGGCGGCACGCTTGCGTATTGTTGAAGCAATCTGTGCGCGCTTCCGCAAACATACCTGACGCACTGCAGCGTCGGGACAGCCCCAGCAAACTCCGAAACGCGTTATTACACTTTACCCGGAGGGCACTGTACGATTTTTGCGAATAGAAGGCCCACATACTACATGACGTATAAAATGAGGTGCAGTACGCCTTAAAAAGGGTTATTTTAACCTGCTTGGAGCACCAGAAAAATCTGCGAGCAATCATGTTCGCTCTGATCGACAATGCCCTCCGTTCCCTCTCAATGTCATCATTATCTTTGAGGCTGGACGTCAATATGTGGCCTAAGTATTGAAATTTATCCACTCTTTCTAGAGTAGATCCATTCAGCCTGATAGGAGGAATAACCCGACGTTTGGCTCTAGCTCCAAACACCATGAGTTGACTCTTCTTGACATTGTATACGAGTCCATGAGAGTGGGCGTATTCCTCACAAATACGCAACATCTGTGTGATCCCGCAGGCCGAGGCACTCAGCAGCACCATGTCGTCCACGTAACTTATGTTGTTGAAGCTGACGCCATCAATGTAGCATCCAACACGTTGGCTGCTGAGCGCCCCGATCAGCGAGTCCATGTAAAGGTTAAGTGCAGGCGAGGTCAAACCCCCCTGCCTCACCCCACACTCCAGCCTATACGGATCCGACAGTACGTCTGCCCACTTGACACTATTGATCTGGTTCCCATACCAATACCTGAAGATATTAATGAGCTCACCAGGCAAATTAATATCCCTGAGCTTCCTCCAGAGAATATCGTAGGAAACCAGATCAAAGGCTTTGGAGAGGTGCAGAAAGCAAGCGTATACAGGCGTACTTCTCTTCACATAATACTCGTACCTAACGGTATGCTTTAAACTAGAGATGAAACGGATAGTGATTTGGCCGGATACCGGATACCGGATATCCGGCGAGGCACTTGGCCGGATATCCGGCGGCCGAATATCCGGCTCAAGATATGCGTTTCGCACTAATCAAGTCTAAACATTACGCACCAAGGTGCGTGCGGGTGCAACTGGGCGAGATCATGTGCATTTTCTAAAATGGCGATCATTTTTAAATTTAAATTTAAATTTCATAAAAATGCTGGTCTGCAAACGCGAAACCATTTTCCGATCCTAACGGAATTCGTAAATTTGTATATTTTGTCTCCTTGCAGCGGTGTATACTGTATATAAATGGACAGGTATCTAGGAAACCACGTAATCTACTGTTCATACTGAACAAATTTCCCAAAGTAACATATTGAAAAAAAAATGGAACCTGCCCGCCCAGTGCCCTTTCAAAATTCACAATAGGTTTTCAAAATGAATAAAGAAACATGAAAATATTTTTTCATTTCCACAAGTAGGTTTCTTTGGAAAACTTGTTCAGTATGATTCTTAGATCATGTGTTTTTATGACCCGTTGAGTTACATTCGGTATATTGTGAGAGCAAAAGAAGCTGATGTAATGTATGAAGAAAAGCACAAACGTTTATTCCCAACAATTGCTGTAAAGCTTGTCTTTATCTTTATCTCAACTCTTATTCACTTTATGTGAATTTGGATTATTCAATCATTAATAAAACCAATTTATTTTGTGATTTAAACGACATTTTTATGCTGAGTTAAGTATCCGGTATCCGGCCGGATACTGGCTACTATCCAGCCGGATACCGGATACCAAAAATATGGCCGGATAGGCCGGATACCGGATAGTAACCGGATATCCGTTTCATCTCTACTTTAAACACAGTATTGCACTCTCTGTCGATAATCCCGGCCGACAACTAAACTGATTATCGTGCAGATCCAGATGTTTATTTAAATGCACCTCAAGCAAACCGTCAAATACCTTGGCAAAAATAGTTGCAAGAGAAATAGGCCTGTAGTTCGTTTTATCGGATTTATCACCCGTCTTATTTTTAATTATCGGAATCACAATAGTACGCATCATGTCAGAAGGTATATATGAATGCCTCATACAGCAGTTGAACAATAAGGCCAGTACTCGGCATATGTGTGATCCAGCATGCTGTAGGTGCTCGATGCTGAGACCATCATGGCCAGGCGACTTACCGCGAGTCATTTATTTAACAATATCCACATTTTGAATGCAATTTCACAATGAAATTAGTTAGGATTTCAGAATTACAGGAAAAAATGAAAAAATTTAGAGGTCTTTTCGGAATTAAATTCTATCGAGAAAATTTCATCCAATCGCGTTTTCCTTCAGTGAGAATCTTAATCAAATACACAATAAACATTTACCCAAAAATCAAATACGTAGATGACGTTATAGTGGAGTAAATGGATTCGAAAAACCCCCTTTTTTTTTGGTAGCGCCTTAAAGTTCGATATGGTCTGCTATGCTAGAACCCAGGTAAGGCATCATCATATTTTTTTTTCTGACAGACAGTCATTTATACATTTTACTTAAATACATTATTCTAAATTTAGCACAGACAAGGAGGTCCCTAAACACTAATAATAATACAATATAATGTTTATTTCAGATCACAAATCCATAAATGTTGTTAGTAACGAAGTAACTTAGACTATATTTAGTAGGTAATTCAAATACATCTTTACTTATCTATTTTATCGCACCGGTGACTATCCCCACTCAATGCTTCAGGAAGGGAGAGTCAAACCGTGCAGCGGTCGTCCTCAGCATGCTGTTGCGGCTGGCACGCGTCCGATGGAGAAGTGAGGACACTTTATTGCGTATTATTGCGCTAAATACATAATAAGTACATTTATATATGTTATTTTACATAATTTGAAAATAATTATATTTAAAGTGTATGTATATACAAGTGACTTTTTGATCATCGTCCAAAATTCATACTGGAGGCTTGAAAAGTGATCAGTATCTTGGATCAGTAACAATTTTTGTGAAATTCGTAAAATGAAATTTTGGCTTTCCATAGAAATTCAGTTCCAGTCCCGAGTGAATCACTGGGGAGTCGAAATTTCATTTTACGAATTTCACCAAAATTGTTATTGATCCATGATACTGATCACTTACCAAGCCACCAGTATGAATTTGGACGACGATCAAAAAGTCACCTCGTATATAAGTACACGGAGAAAAAATATTTTTACAAAAAAACCAGATCGTTTTGTAAAAAAAACCTTGTTACGTCGAGGACTATGTCCCTACCGACTCCAACAGCCATCACACCACCAAACAGATTGTGCAACCGTTCGAGTTGCTGACGCATCATCGACCGACATATTAAAAGGGTATTTCACCATCCAAGACGCCGCCTTCATGCTAACATCGCGACAGCGGGAGGTCATACTCTGATCATCGGGATCACTAAGATATAAGTTTAATGTAAGATAGATATCATAAGAATTGTAATCACACATCGATTACATATTTAAGTAAATTCTCTTCCGACTTTCTTTTTAAAAACCCTCGCCGACGGTCAACTCCCGTAATTGGCGCAGTCAGGCTGTAGGGTAGTCGCGGTTAGTGTTAGTCTCACATCGACTACACTAATTATCGTCTTCACGTCGCTTCTACCACTCTACGAACCTACGGAGGCCGTCCAAAGGAGCAGAGAGATCCCTCCAGACATTGACGGATCGAAGATCTCACCAGAAAGCCAGAAGGGAAGATTAAGAATGATCAGCTCATCGTACCTTCTAATCCTGATGACCCTGGCCCAAGCACAAGACATCCGACTTGACAGCCTTGACGACGGACCTGGCATACTTCCTTTTAAATTAGGCCCTACGAAAATAATATCCCACTACCATACATTCCTACAAGACATTGACATTACGATAATACAAAGACATGTTGACACTGCAAAAACCGAATTAACTAACGTTGCAAATGACATAAGTAACAAGAGCTTTTCACTGTTTAAGTATCAAATAGTTCACCTTTTTAGCAAACTAGAAAAAATTTCAGCACAGTTGGACACTTTCAGATCAAAAAGAGCGAAACGTGGTTTATTTAACCCCCTGGGAAGCTTTGTAAAAAGTATCACGGGAAACCTAGACTACAACGATGCTTTGCGATATGAAAGCCTATTAAAAACTTTGCAAGAAAATGACCAAAAGCTTTCGAATAATTTTAACCACCATATTACTTTATTTAAAGAAATAACCGACCATCAAACTCAAGTACTAAATAATCTTACCTACAACCAGTTGAAATTACAAAGGGCCCTATCAAGTTTTATAAACATGACGATTAAAGATAACAACCAAGTAGGTATCTTTGCGCAATTCTCGCAACTTTTTGCTATAATTAGCGAAAATGTGCAAGAACTATTTTTAGAAGTAATGAGATTAGAAAATATATTAGCTTTTAGTCGCACAGGCACTTTGCACCATTCTATTTTATCAGTTAGGGATATCACTAGCATAGTTAAAAAGTTAAATGCACTTTACTCGCACGATCAAGTTTTATCGTTAGACACTAGGTATTATTATGATCTTATTAGTTTAGGCTCATATTTTGTAGGAGATAAAATAGTAATCATCTTTAAAATTCCCATTACATCCCCGAACTCATACACTCTTTATAAGCTCTGCCCAGTACCTAATAAAAATCATAATGTAATCCTTCCTCCGTTTCCTTTTATGGCAACCAATTCCCAGGAATTTGCTTACATAGAAGCTGAATGCCCGAAGATCGACGCATGGTACATCTGCAAGCAACAGCTCAACCACCAGATCCGAAATCAGCGCGACTGTATTCATCGACTAATATTTCTACAAGACCTTGATGAAACATGCAACCCTACGTCTATTTCTTTATCTAAAGAAGCCTTGATGGAGCTAGATGACCAACACTACATTCTGTCATTCCCGAAACCATTGAAAGTGCAGCTAAGTTGCAGACAAGAATACCACCACATCCTGGAAGGAAGTTACATTGCAACAATTCCTCGAAACTGCAGTATAAAGACGCCGAGTTTCACCATAATCAATTTCAATGACCAAATTCGCGGACAAGCTGTTGAAATCACGACATTGCCACGGTCAAACATGCTGATTAAATCATCTTCTGAGAATAAAGCACCTGAGTACAAGTTCATGACAATTGACTTGAATAAGTTGCACGATATTCAACAACAAGTTACAATGGAAATACCTACGAACCTGCAATCTTTCGACACAAGGACTACCTACCGTACAATCATTCCACTGTATGCAGTGATATTGCTGATTATAACTTTCATCACTATATTCTACATACGAAAACGAAACCATAAGATTAAAACTGAGCGGAATCCTGGACTGAAACTTACGGATGCTAAAGAAGCTAGCACATCATCTCAAACTCCGGCAACTATCGAAGATAAGAAAGCCGCAATATTTGCATTAGACATAGGCAAATAGTTGCTCGTTCTAGAGGGGAGGTGTTACGTCGAGGACTATGTCCCTACCGACTCCAACAGCCATCACACCACCAAACAGATTGTGCAACCGTTCGAGTTGCTGACGCATCATCGACCGACATATTAAAAGGGTATTTCACCATCCAAGACGCCGCCTTCATGCTAACATCGCGACAGCGGGAGGTCATACTCTGATCATCGGGATCACTAAGATATAAGTTTAATGTAAGATAGATATCATAAGAATTGTAATCACACATCGATTACATATTTAAGTAAATTCTCTTCCGACTTTCTTTTTAAAAACCCTCGCCGACGGTCAACTCCCGTAATTACCTTGTAAACAAAAACAGAATTATGTTATATTTACTTGCATTATTGTCGACGTTAGATTGTTCAAGTAAACTGAACAATAAATAAGTAAAATGAACAATAAATATAGACGTCACATATAGTAGGTACAATGTTTTCTGTTTAAATGAACTACCTATAGGTATTCAGGTTAACGGAACCAGAATCAAAACATTATTTCTAATTTGAGCTGTAATACTCGGGCTACATGTTTTGTCAACATCTTTGGCAGCCTCGTGTAATCCACGGGCTACATGAGGCTGCCAAAGCTCTTGAACGTTTTGTACCCCTCTTGCCCCTCGATCGTCTTCAACGACCCAGCAAAGCGCCAGGCTTCTTCGCACTCCTGAGCATAACACATGCATGTACACCAATTCTTTCACTGTGAGTGCAATACGCTTATGGAACAGCTTGCCGTTACACGTCCGTGAAGCGTCGTCAATATCAGTCTTCAAGAACAAAATTAGACAATACCCAACAAGCAAAATAGTCATATAACATTGAGCTTATTCAGCAAATACATTTTATACAAGTCGTTTAAACGCGAATTATACAGAACATGTCATATAAAAACGTATTATTCAGCATTTTAGTTGGTCAGCATTACGGTCATATAATGATGCTGAGTAAACGTTTACTCGGCGTTCTTTTATGACTAAAGTGCTATATAAGAACTTGCTGAACGCGAATTATACAGAACATGTCATATAAAAACATATTATTCAGCATTTTAGTTGGTCAGCATTACCGTCATATAATGATGCTGAGTAAACGTTTACTCGGCGTCCCTTTATGACTAAAGTGCTGTATAAGAACTTGCTGATTAAGTCACCTCTATGTGTTGCTTATGTGACTATTTGTTCATGTAATAGCATCTTATGTGTATTTCTTATGACGAGTTAGATGCAGTTGAGTAAAAGCAACATCATTGCTATTACAGTGCTATTTTGTTTTATATGTTGCATTTATACGATCATTACACGCCTAAAATGTCATGTGATTTGCCGTTTAGACATATTTTATGGATTTGTTAGTGCAATTTGAGGTTAAAGATAATGGACTGGAATAAATGGAAAAACTTGAAAAAAAGCGGTGGATACAAGAGAAAAGTTAAAAGAAAGCATCATTCGTTAATGTTATTTTAGAGCAAGGAACCTCTAGTGTGTGCGGTGAAGTGGCAAACTGCATTTCGGAAAGTGGTTCCGTAGATAAAATAGTTAACTCATAAAAGAAAAGTGAAATTATAGGACCAGAAAATCATTATTTGGAAAATCAATTGAGTGATTTGGTAGAAAATGATTACGATCACGAATTTAGAAGTAACGAAGAAGTAATACAGTCAGATGAGAGCAGTACACCAGGAGAATTAGACTGAGGGGTGTTATATGATTGTGTGAGTGAGATGTGATAAAAGCACATTCATATACTCCAAACAAGCCGAACGAAACTAATTTTTGGATTCTATTCTCGCACATCTTTTCGCGCTGAATCAGGCGAATCACCGGAACATTTCGAAAAGTATCCGATTCCAGAAGAATTCAAATGATTTCATGAAGTGTTCTTACATAGATCTGCGGAATTTGGGCGTCGTCTACGGAAATATGAATGAAAAATCTACGGATTTTTATATTTATTCTAGATTTCATTTCATCATAAGTATTATAAAATTATAACCAAAGGTCCGAAATATAGGAACAAAAAATTTGCTTACTAAAAATTATATAACCTACTAATCATATATACCTATACAGGTAGTAAGTAATCTTTTATTCTTTTCTTAAATATACTGATTGATGGTGAGGCAGAAACAGTTTGGCGCAGTGAAATCCACAATATTACTGCGTTTGTGTAGTATATAAAATAAAAAAGCATTTGACAGTACATAGTTCAATGTATGTACCTACCTATATATTATGCCACCAAGGAACGAACATAAGTTTATTTTCGTTAAAATAATTAAACTACAAAAATGTATTTACATACAAACAAAAAATATACTTACACAAAAATAAATTATGAATAATTTAACCCGGAAGCTTTAAAATTATTCTTGGAATGTTGTTAGATTTTGATTTAGAAACTTTCCTTACTTATTTCTAATTATTAATGCCTAAGATAATGTTAATTTACTTGAGTTACCTCGTTTCGCATAGATTAAAATATGTTAAGGTGTGTTAATTCGAAAACCATTTCGACATTTAGGTTTAATAAGCCGTATTTTAGAACTTTTGTTCTGAAAAACCTTATGATGATGAATATTTTTACGAAAAAGCTTGCAACTTTCATTTGACCTTCGTGTGACGTCACTTGACTGAAGGCTGTATAGAAATGTGTCGCTTGCCATCAAGTTAAAAAATATTACTGTCAGAGTCACAGAACAGAACATGAAGTCCATGTCTGGGTCACAGTATAAATATAACTGAACGCAGTAAGTGTTGCTGTCTTGTTACGAAATCCCAGATTGATCGGTTAATTTTATTTGTTATGTAGTAACGCATTATTAAAATAAATATAATTTTTGATGACAACAATTTCTGTGATGGATTAATATTGACAATCATACATGAGAGATACCAAATATAATTATGTATGTATGTATGTATGTATGAATTGTTGTGTGTTTGTCCGAGAGTATCGTTGATCGGAACGACATGAAATTTGAATTTTTAAGTTCGAGCCAAATCGGTCAAGATCGAATCGCGAGTTCATATTTCGTGGCGAACGATTAGTTTATTTGCGTTTTAAAATTTAATAACCGAGATGGTAGGGCGTTAAATTTCAGCCAAATATACGTAACGTGATTAATAGGCACCAGTTTAGGGTTTTTTTTGCAGGCGTTGGTAACACTCAACATAGTTCCGTTGTTGTTGTTGTTTGATTTTTTATTGCGAGATGTAGCAATATAGTACTCTGTGGATGACAGATTTTTTTTTTACAAGCAAGGCAAAAGTCCGCATTCAGTATCAGGCCTAAAATGAGTCATGTGACGTAACATCCGGAAATTCTTTAAAAAATCATAAATAAATAATGACTAATTTAAATACCATAATATTGAAAACTTTGATCTAAAAGCGCGTAAATTCTCTAAAAAAAAATAAAAAAAAAATACTTTTTTTAATTAAGCTACGCGAATTTAGTTACTCATGTCATTTTGCATTATTTATGTGATCAAAGTTTTCAAGTCTATAAAATGTGTTTCCGGTTTATACAACCGCCAGCGCCATGTTTGTAGTCGAGTCAGTGAGTTTCAATTATTTTCATAACATTGCTAATTTCTATGTACAAAGCCTTGTAAATAAAATGATAATTGTATCCATTCCACAGGTAGGGTTAGGTTTAAGTTAATTGGCCAAGTTATTGTTTTTGTAATGTTTTTGGAGGAACGGAAGTGGTATTTTTGCAAGCAACCAATAGGAACGTAGCTCGCTGCCGCGAAGGCACACTTCCTTTACTCCAAACGCACATTTTTGGAGGCAGAACTTTGTGATCAGCATCAGGGGGGTGAATTTTCCATAAATAAAAATAATAATAAATAATAAATAAAAATAATACATATAAAGTGATGCCATCATGTGATGGGGGACATAAAACAAAGTCGCAGGTTTCACAGTCTTTACACTAGATGGCGGTAAGGTAGGTGGCATTCCCGTGATATTTCGGCATAGGGTTGCTATACTCTTTAATTGTTAATTTTGGTAGAATTTTAAGATTTCGACAATTATTTAGCGGTCCAATTATCATATCATAATCAGTAAATTAATTATACTATGATAAATATTATTCAGTTCAGTATTATTTAAAATGATACTGAATTATGATCGCCTATTGCCACCAGTTTTTTTTACTTTACACAAATCGAGTAAAGCATGAAAGCATTACTTTAAAAAATAATAGTATATTTCGCGACGTGTAATAAAGAACCCAAGGCTTACATCGTGGAATAGATTTTTTCAGGTGGAATAGATATTAATTCATCAATCAGAATTACTTTCTGAAAAATCCACCATGTTTTCCCCTTAAATTGTAAGCTGTTGTAGAACGTCAAAAAAACCTAACCGATTATGAAATGTTTCATACAATATTTCGTAAATATCTTTTCGCAACCGGGTCCAGAATGTTCTATTTTCGAAACTAATTTCGAGTACAGTGCTCGGTGTTTAATAATGCATATTGTATCGTAGCGTCATCTCTATCGCACGAAACACTAAACGTCTGGTGACAGAAACAACGCTCTATGGAGCCGTAGATAGCCAATATGCCTCATAACCACCGGTCACTTTTTAATGGAGGTACAAGAAAAAAAAAATTGTTTCCTTGCAAATCAATTTATAACTTCCTAGAGGGCAATTCTCATTTTTAGCCTTATTGATAGTAAATACCCGTTTAATTTGTGGAAATACTTAAGCTTCAGTTTTAAAAAACTTCTTTCGACTGTTTCTCTGGAATAGCCGGACGTCAAGCGGATTCGGTAGGTTTGTATTCATGAACGTGGAGTAAGTGGTACTAGTCCTGTAAGGTTGGACTTCTGGGTCTTGATTGACTCTCAAAGTCAGTAGAAAAGGACCATTTGCTCCGCTTGTCGTCGCACCTACTTGTTAGTAAAAGACTTTTCTAATTCGGCCTTTTAGAAATCATTTTACAAACGGTGGGCATTTTTCAATTGGCGTACAGCAAATTGAAAAACAGCGAGCGTTTATAAACTGACGACGCCGTTTATAAACGGTGATATTTTACTGTTTGCCTGCCACAGCTACACAAACTAATGCTGTGTGTCGTAACCAGAAGTTGTTTTCGGTGGGGAATATAACTTTCAGAAAAACTTATAATCCATAAAAATGTGTCATGCGTGTGCCATCAATTTTTTTATTTAAGTTATGAACAGGGGTAGTTATATAATAGTTATTACGTAACAGATATTTCTCTCACTTGTAAAACGAAAATACCTACGCAAATTGTTCACTACGCTATGTACTGTCAGAAAATACATGTAAAAACGCTGTACTAGTACAGCGTGCGATCTATCGGCAGCGCACGCTCTAATAGGGCTGACATGTTGAAATAAAAAAAATGTTTCGTAAGTTCTATTATTCAATTCACAAAATTTTGATTGATATGCGTACGTACAGTAAAAATACTCGCACACATCAGCAGGCAAAATTTACTTTCAATTTGCATGCTGATCGAGGCCGACTACGACTATAGTAATCGTACTGTAAATTTGTACGGCGAGCAAAAAAAAAATGTATGCTCACTAATATTTGTTAAAAACATAAAAGAAAGTTACAGTTGGTACACCCGCTTTTCACCGACCATTTTTACGTCCCAAACGTGATGGTTGGTTAAATATGTGTGTTAATGTACAATAATATACATATAAATAAAATAATAATAAATAAATAAAAACAAACATATTAACAAAAGCGAAGCAAAAACTGAAGTTATGTGAACAGCAGATGTAAAATAAACATTACTTTTCAATATTATTCTGACAGTCTATTAATTCGAACCGAGTTTAAAACTATTGTCTAATGTTAAAATCGCGGTCAATGTTATGTGACTTCATTGTACTACGTAACTTTTGGTAGATTTTGTTTTTTGTCTGGCAACATAATTGTTGTGAAAATTTTCTTGAAGCAGTTTTTTAATTTGAAATTTAAAATTTGATTCGTGTAAAATTTTCATTGCTAAAAATCGCTATTTTTAACGACTTCCTGCTTCGTATGATTTTGTGACATCCTCCTTACCTGAGACAACTTGCTTACAAAAATCGGACTCTGAGCTGCCCACGAATTTGGATTGGAAATATGCCGAAACGAAGAGATAAAAAATGTCATTTTGGATGTAAACCCGATGGTAAGTGTTATTCATGATCATAATTCACAATTAATGTAATATTATCCCTGATTAAGTACTAACCAGAAAAAAATAAGATGATTAGATTGAAGGATGTAGAAGAGGCGAAAGAGGTACCTATGTCAGGATCGTAGCAGATGAAAATCGGTAGTATCCTGTGTACCTAATCGTGCCCACTTATCGACACACACCCTAGTATTTCTTTGTAAATTACATGAAGAAAGAAGCAAGAAAGTTGTCCGTGTTTGACAGTTTTTTTGATATTTTATAAAATATATAAATATAAATACATCGCCAAAACACGAATCCCCGAGGGGGTGTCAGAGGTGTTCCCGAGTGTGAACTATGTACTATAAATTTTATCATTTAACAGTGGCCATAGGAAACGTAACCTATTTTAATTATTTTCAGTTCCTATTCATCGGTTTCCACATTACGAGTATCCAAATGAAGACAGGTTCATGTTGTGGAAATCAGTGTTAGATCTTACAACACAGAGCAAAGGCAACAAATACATTTTCAACAATGTCAGGTTGTGTCAACGACATTTTGATGAAAAATATTATTCACTGAGTAAACGACTGACAGCAAATAGTGTACCTACATTACATCTCTGTAAGTATTTAATCAGACAATTTTATTATGCAATATTTTTAAGGTTCCGTACCCGAAGGGCAAAACGGAGCCCTATTAATGTCAGTCTGCTGTCCGTCCGTCTGTCTCTCTGTCTGGTCTGTCCATATGTCACAGGTCTCTAGCTCGTAGACGGAAAGAGATAGAGACCTGAAATTTTTATATGTTATGTAAAATGTTGACCTAAAACCGAATTTTGAAATAAAAATGTTATTAGATTATTTTTCAGAGGGGCCTCATACATACAAATGGAGATGAAAAAAAAAAATACTTTTTTCATATCCTAGCTTGTGGGTTATCATTGTCTATAGCTCATTGAGTAGAGTATAAATATATTTTTATCTTCAAATGCCAACAAATGGAGGGCTGTCAAAGTTGTAATTTTTAGACCAATTTTGTTACAGCTATCCCAAAGACCAGTTTTTGTAAAAAAAGAAATTTGTAATTTCTGTATATTGTGTACCATATATGCTGTATGTTTTTAAATAACAAATACTAAACACGTCAATTTATTATGTAGTTTTAGGGTTACATCCCCGAATATTCAACCAACTTAATTTTGCAGTTTGGTTCATACATTTTGTAGTTTCATAAGTTTGTAATTGTGTAAATTGTGTAATTTTGTAAAGTTTATAAATTCTATTTTAATGGAAAGGAACCCACAGGGCTCGTGTCCTGCTCGCACTTGACCGGTTTTTTTGATAAATTATAATAAATTTATTATTATTCCAGCGTCTTCATCAGGTCTCAGCATCCAGGAATCTCAACTAGAAGAGCCAAAGCCTGCAGAAAATTTGTCTCACTCACAACACCAACCACATGGAAATAATTGTTCAGGTGAATATTTTATTTAAATTAAATAATTAAATAATTAAATGTTTAAATTTGTTATTAAAAAAAAATAATCCTAAAAAAGACAATATGGATATCGATTTGTAGGTATTAAAAAGCTGATTGTAAAAATATATACTTCAGCTACCTATATTTACTAACGTATGCCCCCCCCCCGCCCCCCTTTGAACTACATGCACTTGACTGGTTTTTATACATAATTATGGTGTATATTATTATAATTTCAGGACCCTCAATGAGTCTCAATATTCAACAATCTCAATTAGAACAGCCTACTCTTGGAGAACACCAAACACGTAGCGAAAAGATATCTACAGGTGAATATTAGTTTTTAGTTTTAAAGTGTATTCCTGTCCGATCATTCCTTTGGGTTTATTTGGTACCTACATGGGGCCTAGACACACTATGTACATAGGGGAGCTTATCTTTAGTGATTGATTTCTTATAGCAAATCTGTAGTGATAAATATAAATCCAATATTGCATATTAATTCTATACTTTTGTAGTGAATATCTACTGTTACATTTGATAATGGCAACTATTTTTTTATGTTGAGAATTTATTTTCTTGACTAAATCAGCGTTTTATTTATTAATTGTTATTTTATTATTTCACATTTTAAATACAATTTTTATGTTCTTTTTACAGTTGCTAAGCCAGCCAGCGAAATTAGAAAATCCAAAGAGGTGATAAATTTAAAAAACAAATTAACGAAACTGAGACTTAAATGCAAATCACAAACAAAAATGATTCGAAAGGCAGAAAAACTATCGAAGTCTACTGCTTTTCTAAAAGCTATTGAGAAACTTCCAGAACCTGCAAAATTGTTTACTTTCATGCAGTTAAAACACGCTAAAGCTGCAAGAGGACGACGATTTTCCATTAAGGAAAAAAAATTTGTCGTTGACTATTCTGAAACAAAGTGCAAAAGCGTACAATTTAATGAGAAGGTTAAAATTTACTTTGCCGTCAAAAAGAACACTGCAACAGTTACTGAGCTGCTTAGTTTTAAAACCGGGCATCAATGAGGTAATAATAGACAATTTAAAAAAAAATGTGCTTAGGCTATCAGCTGAACAAAGACTGTGCGCTTTATTGTTCGATGAAGTGTCGTTATCAGCAGGGCTTCACTACGACAAGGAACAAGATGAAATAGTCGGATTTGAAGACCATGGTGAAGAGAAAAATAAGAAACTTGCTGACCATGCATTGGTCTTTATGATCAAAGGCCTTAAAGGAAGGTTTAAGCAACCAGTATGTTTTACTTTTTGTCAAGCTGCAACAAAAAGTAATCTATTAAAAGAATTAATAAAAAGGGTAGTATCTGAAGAATCCAGCACTGGTCTACAGATTGTTTGTACCGTTTGCGACCAATCTGCTTCAAACATGGCGGCCATAAACAGTCTTCAGCAAGAAACCAAGGCAAATTACTTGCGCCGTGGAGAAGAATATAAAAGTTCAGCGATCGAAATTGAAGACAGAAAAATATTTCCACTGTTTGATCCGCCACACCTTTTGAAAGGGATAAGAAATAATTTTATTGACAAACAAATAAGATTTGTCCATAATAATGAAGTAAAGCTGGCAAAGTGGGAACATTTGCAGATGTTATATGAAGAAGATAAAGGGGAAGCTGAAATAAGAACCTTGCAAAAATTAACAGAAAGCCATGTCTATAAGGAAAAAATACCAAAAATGAAGGTACTTCACGCAGCCCAGGTTTTCAGCCAACGGGTATCTGCAATTATGCGGTTTTGTGCAAGTAAGTTTTTTATTATTTAGTTTTATGCCGCGTACAGACTAAATAACGCGGCGTATTAGACACGCCACACAGAAAGCGCGGCGTGACATGTCATGCCTTGCTCATTACGCCGCGCTTTCTTTTGGCGTTGCTCATATACTTCCATAGTTATTCGCCCGCTAACCCCCTAATGCAGCCCAGCTTTGTATGTGCCAAAGGCTTAATAGTTTATTGTCGTTTTTAGGACTCCGTAACTCGAAATGAGAAAAAACAGATCCCTTATCACTTTGTCCGCCTATCAGTCTGTCAATACCAATTTTCACAGGCCTCTTGAGAAGTTGAAACTAATACCTCCTTCCTACAGATATCTACGACCTCAATGGTGCTGTTAAAAAATCATCTGACTCAGCATAGAAAAAATAATTGCCCTTGACGTTATCAATTTCAAACGAATTGGCTCACTATGAAAGCTTAACGTACCTTTTGAAGCACGCAGATTAACCATTGTATGCTACTGGATTTGAGTTCGCGATCTCCATCAGAAGTCCAACCAGTAGACTACAGAGCGTTTAACAAATTTTGCTTTTATTTTCAGAACGTGGTGTGCTACCGGCAGAGTGTCAAGATACTGCTGAGCTTCTGTTAATATTTGACAAGTTATTTGACTCATTCAATGGTAACTCGTATAAAGGCAGCGCAAAAACATACAAAGTATGTATGAAATAAAATTCGCCACATTGGAAGCTGTGGGACGAAATTTTACCAATTCTGCGGTCGATTAGATTTAAAACGATGACTAAGCATGGCGTAACACAGTACCTTCAAGTACCATCAATAAGAAATTGGATTAGAAATATCCAAACATTATAAGAAATGTTCAAATATATTGAAACTCAACATGGGGTAACATCGCTTCTCACGAGAAGTTTAAGCCAGGACCCATTAGAGAACTTCTTTTGTGCTATAAGAAGCAATGGCATACGCAATGTTAACCCAACATGCAACCAGTTTATTAATAGCTTCAAAACGTTGCTAATTAATAATATGACGTCGAATCACTCTGTTGGAGCAAACTGCGAGAAAGACGATAGCAGATTGCTGCACTCCTTTAAAGAATTCGCATATATTAAAATATGTTAAGGTGTGTTAATTCGAAAACCATTTCGAGATTTAGGTTTAATAAGCCAAATTTTAGAACTTTTGTTCTGAAAAACCTCATGATGATGAATATTTTTACGAAAAAGCTTGCAACTTTCATTTGACCTTCGTGTGACGTCACTTGACTGAAGGCTGTATAGAAATGTGTCGCTTGCCATCAAGTTAAAAAATATTACTGTCAGAGTCACAGAACAGAACATGAAGTCCATGTCTGGGTCACAGTATAAACATAACTGAACGCAGTAAGTGTTGCTGTCTTGTTACGAAATCCCAGATTGATCGGTTAATTTTATTTGTTATGAAGTAATGCATTATTAAAATAAATATAATTTTTGATGACAACAATTTCTGTGATGGATTAATATTGACAATCATACATGAGAGATACCAAATATAATTATGTATGTATGTATGAATTGTTGTGTGTTTGTCCGACCATAACTCGAGTATCGCTGATCGGAACTTCATGAAATTTGAATTTTTAAGTTCGAGCCATATCGGTCGAGATCGAATCGCGAGTTCATAGTTCGGGGTGAACAACTAGTTTATTTGCCTTTTAAAATTTAATAACCGAGATGGTAGGGCGTTAAATTTCAGCCAAATATACGTCACGTGATTAATAGGCACCTCTTGTGACTGACAAAGTACAGTTTAGGGTTTTTTTTTGCAGACGTTGGTAACACTCAACACAGTTTCGTTGTTGTTGTTGTTTGATTTTTTTATTGCCAGATGTAGCAATATAGTACTCTGTGGATGACATATTTTTTTTTTACAAGCAATGCAAAAGTCCGCATTCAGTATCAGGCCTAAAAGGAGTCATGTGAGTCTACCCTAGAGTGGACATTTTCATACAAACTTTTTTTTTTCAAAGTGTTATTTAAATTTTTTCATATTTTTTTTATTGTCCTACTTGACCTTCTGATTGCTTTTCTGGCAAAAAGTTCTGTGCACGCCACTGAGACCGACCTATTGCCCGCTGGACCGACAATCTAAAGGATGTTGCAGGTAGCGGCTGGATGAGGATGACTCAGGACCGCTAAGAGTGGCGTATTATTAGAGAAGCCTATGTCCAGCAGTGGACAAACACGGGCTGATGAATGGATGGATGGAATGAATAAATATAAAACATAATACGATAAATAAACAAACATGCCTAACTCTGCCCATTGGATTATTTTGCACCCAAAGCACAAAACAAGCTCTATTAATGTGACTGCTGTCTGTCTGTCAGTACGTCAAGGGTCTCTAGCTCTATGAATAAGTTACACCCCTGACATTTTGATATTTTGTATAGGATGTTGCCCCAAACCCTGAATATGTTGCACAATTTCCCACTTGACTTGACTTGTATTTTTTAATTTTACAGGTGTGGTTTCATCTCATGGAATTTCAGTTCAACTGGAGCATAACTACAACCTACCAAGGATGTTGATATCAAACCATGAACCTGGACCTAATGTAGATGTTGACAGTGCCCAGAAACAGCATTCTACAGATGATGGTAGGTACTACATTTTCTACTGACTGCAGTTAACTTATTAATTTTAGATCTAAAATCCCAAATTAATACAAAAACCATGGTAGAGCAGTCGATAAGACGCTGAATCTTAATACCCAGATTCGAATCCTAATCCTAATACTATTTGAATACTTACAACTTGCTGATGGTAAAGGTAAACACTGGTGAACGTCTAGATGGCATGGCAGGATCCCTTGTATCAATAAATACCAATTTTTTTACCAGTATTTTATACCTAATTGGAACTATTTAATGGCTATATTACAAAAATAGATATTTCAATAAGTTAAAGGTCTCTAGCAAAACGAGTAAACCTAATGTCTTAAACGATGTTTTAACTTTATTTTTAACCGACTTCAAAAAAGGAGGAGGTTCTCAATTCGACTCTTATGTTTTTTTTTTACATTTTTTTTGGCCTTACTCCATAACTCCGTCATTTCTGAACCGATTTGAATAATTATTTCTTTATTTGGAAGAGTGTACTTCCGGTAGGTTCCATTTTGGGTATGGTCATGATCTGATGAAGGTCTTCAGAGATAGGCAGTGGAACTCCTCAGAAAATGACAGCATACCTCTCAAAATTGATGTAATCGCTTTGTACCTGGGTGCTGATTACAAGGTATTGCTTGAAATTTACATTCTTCCACCTGATCTTCGATCCTGCTTCATCACCATAGAACTCCTCAACGGATGATAGCACATAACTTTGGATTGCGGCAATCACTTTGTGTTAGGGTGCCCATTGCAGGGCATTGCTTGAAAATTGCCAGTGTACCCACCTAACCTTCTATCTTGGCTTCATCACCGTAGATCTCTTCAATGGATGACTGCACATAACTCGAGATTGCAGTAATCATGTTGTGTTAGGGTGCTGATAGCAGGAAGCTACTCAAACATAGCTACTTATACTCACTTTGTTTCAAATTAACACCACGTTTGCAAGAACTACCCATACCTCACAATTTAACCCAGCAACACTAAAAAATGTGAAATAAAATAAACTTTTAACAAAAAAATAGTAAGGGAGGTCATTCACTAGAAAGTTAATAATAATTCTTTAAAGACCGATGGTACCGAAGCAACACTTTTGCCGACTTCTTTCTTCCTGAAACATTATGTTATCTAGAAGTCGGCGTATTTCCTACGATATAGCAACATAAAAACCAATATAAGAACGCCGACTTCTACATAACATAATATTAACATAAGGAAGAAAGAAGTCGGCAAAAGTATTGCTTCGGTACCATCGGTCTTTATAGAATTATTATTAACTTTTTAGTGAATGACTGCTGTTACTATTGAAGTCGGTTACTATTTTTTTGTTAAAAGTTTATTTTATGGCTTATGCATATAAAATTACACTGTTACTCAATGTATTTATTTTTAGCACTTCAAGCCCGTCTGGAGCAAGAGGCAAACAACCTGCCTACAACATCCCGCGTTATTTGTATTGAAGTTATTTGATAAGCAGCGCAGCGGTAGCTCTGGCGGCAGAACGCTGGAATCCCAATCTTGAGACCCAGGTTCGATCCCTGGTCGGGCATGCACCAATGAGTTTTTCGGAATTTATGTGCACAGTAACTATTAGTATTACCTAATACTTACCAGTCGCTGAACGGTGATGGAAAACATCGTGAGGAAACCTGCATGCCCTACAAAGCGTGTATTTGTAATCGTCGCGTCGGTGAAATGCGGATATACCGAGTGTGTTCTGTGATTTTCAATTCATAGATAACACTCGGGAACACATCTGAAACCCCCTCGGGAATTCATGTCGTGACGATATGATATGTTATTTCTGCTTGTGTTACCATCATATGGTAAATTAATCTAATGGGTACCAAAATATATTTATCTAAATTATTCTTCTCTTGCCGCACATGGGCATGATTTTCGACGAGTTTTGTTTGTAATATTGTTATGTTGGTGTTTACAGGTTCCCAAGGAAGTTCACGAGAATGTTTACTGAAGCATTATAAAGCTTCTCAGAAAGAAACTCGAAAATTAAAAAGGCAATTGCATAAAACGGTGCAAAAAATAAAAAGCTACAAAACCCGTCTTTCCAATGCTGAAAAATGTGGTTCGGAACTGGCATTTAATAGAGTCACAAAAAACATGACGTTGGCAGGAAAACTTTTTACTGGGATGCAGTACAGACAAGGCCTTAAGGCCCCAAAGGGGAGACGCTACACTCTACAAGAAAAAATTATGGCCTTGACATTTTTCAAAAAGAGCCCAAAGCTGTACACTCTTCTGTACACATGGTTTAAGTTGCCATCATCAAAATCACTGCGAAATCTCCTAAGGGAAATAAAGTTATCTCCTGGCCCAAATAAAATCATTTTTGAAAATTTAAAAGACTCCGTTCGACAAATGAATGTGGAAGACCGCCTCTGCACTTTAATCTTTGATGAAATGTCTCTCACACCGAACATTCAATATGATGCTGCTAATGACGAGTTAAAAGGTTTTGTAAGTCACGGTGAAGAAATTAAGATAGCCAATCATGCACTAGTATTCATGGTAAAAGGCATAAAAATGAATTTTAAGCAGCCAGTAGCTTACTACTTCACTCAAAGCTTACAAAAAAATGAATTAAAAGAAATTATAACTGATGTCATCACACATGTGCATACTACTGGCCTAAAAATAATATGTTCAGTGTGCGACCAAGGGGCAACTAACGTAGCTGCAATTAATAGCTTAGTCGAAGACACAAAGGCAAAATATTTAAGACAAGGTAAAGAATGGCGCAATGAGATGTATATGGTTAACTCACAAAAAATTATTCCCTTATATGATGTGCCCCACCTGCTTAAGGGTTTACGAAACAACTTGTTAACAAAAGACTTGAAGTACACAGATTTCAATGATCAAAATAAAACCAAAATAATAAAGTGGGAGTATTTTCAAATGTTATATGAAGCAGACAAAAGCTACGGAGAGCTGAGGTAAGTCACAATAAATTCTCTCTTTAAGGTTTCATCAAAGACGTCTATCTGTCCATAATGTAATATAATAAGCCATACGGCCTGAAATTTATATTATTTGTATACCTATTTATATATACGGCCCAAATATTGAGCTTAAATTTTGTAGGTTCATACATAATTTATTTACAGTACGTGTCTACTGACAATGACATTTGTGTATTTTCAAACAAATCGCAATGTAATTAGACAAACGAAACCTGTTCGACCTAAGCTTGAAAGACTTATAATTTATGCACTTTTGTGTTGTTTGTGTTTTGTCCATCAATACAAACAGTAATAGTTAATTTATCCTTTTCAGGTATCTTCATAAACTGACAGAAGAGCATGTTAACCCGAAGAAGATAAAGAAAATGCGGGTAAAGATGGCGTCCGAAGTTTTCAGCCATAGCGTGGCCGTTGCGACTGAGCATCTAACTGCTAGAAAAAATTTGCCAGAAGAATGCCGTCAACTCATTCCGGTGGTGCTTTTGTTAGATAAGCTGTTTGATAGTCTAAACGCCAGTAATTTCAATATAGTTAATGGAAAAATATATAGAGGTGGTGTAAAAAAAACACTCCGCATCACAAATTGTGGCAGGACAGTATAAAATTTCTAAAAAATGTAAAATTTATTGTAAAAAAAAAAGAAGGCAATAAATTACACATAGTCGAAACGTCTGCCCCATCTCTAAAAAATTTTATTAAATCAATAGAAGGAGTGCAAGAAATATGGAACATTTTGCATAAAAAGTGGTCGTTTGATTGCCTTCTTACAAGGAACTTGAATCAGGACCCGGTAGAAATTTTTTTTGGCAATATACGTAGTTTGGGTGTAAGAAATGTTTCACCCAACTGTCGTGCTTTCGAAGGTGCATTTAAAACATCTCTATTAAATAATTTTAGTTCAGTACAAGCTATTAATGCGAATTGTGAAGAAGATTTTAATAACTGTCTCCAAACGTTAGATTTTTTTATCAAAGAAAAAGAAACTTACGAAAAAAAGGCAATCGAAGGTAACGTTGAAATATCTGAAAAAATGATTGACGTTCTTTACAATGACGTAACAGTTGCCGATCCATCTGATCATCAACAGCGAAGGTATGTGTGTGGCTGGGTTTTATCTAAATGCCTGAGTAAAATAATAAAGTCGTGCCAAGCGTGTCGAACCTCTATATTGTCACAGAAAATGGATGCAGGAAATGAGTACATAAGGGCCAAAGAATACAATAAAAATAAAAAATGGCTTCGCTACCCTTCTAATCAATTGGCCAATAGCTTTAATGAAGTCCAAGAGATTACAACCACTTTTCTGAAAACCAATCTTAAAAAGAATCTTATCAAGCAAAACATTAAAATGTTCATAGAATATTTTGTGATATTTCCGTCTTGTTGCGATCGCCACAATGATGATTTTAAAAAAATATTCGTAGATTCAACTATAAACATATTAATATATAGTTGGTGCAGATCAATGAACCGTATTTTGTCAGGAAAAATATCCTACAAGGGAAATGATGACCCAATGAAAAAATATGCTCAAATGTATTATGATAAGCATAAACATTATAAAAATAGGTTATTGTCTTAGAATATCAGGATCTTTTAATAGATAACGTACCTCAGTGTCTTTCTGTATTTGCTTTTAAACATATTAATTCATTAACTGTAATTAAAGCATTTAAATCGCTTAGCGGGAAAAAAAACGAGGACTTATGGGGCCTATCTGTGAAAGTTATAAGTTCTGTTATTGATTTAATAGCTCCTTATTTGGCATTAATTTTTAATAAATGTGTAGATGATGGTATCTTTCCTGACTTAATGAAGTTTAGTAAATTGATCCCCCTTTTTACTACTTTTTACAAGTCACTTATTTTTAAAGTTAATAGACGTAAAGATATCCTTGACGACGCGAATACAAATTTATCACTGGTGCTTGATTGTTTTACTGTAAATAATTTAGTTTTAAACGCAAAAAAGACAAAATGTATAAAATTCACATTACCAAATGTAATTCAAGTGGATGGTAATTTGCTTTTGCAGGGGTCCAAGCTGGAGTTAGTTAACGAAACTAAGTTTTTGGGCATTACGGTAGACTCTCGTCTTCAGTGGATCCCCCACATAGAAGCCCTATGTGGTAGACTTAGTTCGGCCGCATACGCTGTTAGACGCATAAGGCAAATTACTGATGTAGATACTGCTAGACTAGTCTATTTTAGTTACTTTCACAGCATTATGTCATACGGCATGCCGTTATGGGGTAGAGGCGCGGATACAGACGCAGTCTTTATTTTGCAGAAGAGAGCAATTCGGGCTATTTATAATATGAAGCACCGGGATTCATTAAGAGAAAAATTCAAAGAAATTAATATATTAACGGTTCCTTGTGAATATATTTACCAAGTCCTTAGATATGTCAGAAAAAATGTTGAGTCTCTCCCAAGGCTTGGTGAGCAACATTGTAAGGAAACCAGAAATAAGTATAAACTGGCTTTTCCAAAAATCAGACTCGCCAAAGTGAGTACCTCTTTCGTAGGACATGGTATAAGATTTAACAATAAACTTCCAAAAGAGGTCCTTACTTTGTCAGAGAATAAGTTTAAACAGTATAATATCCACATATAATAACTTTTTTCTTGGTATCAAATAATAATTTTAAAACCTTTTCCATTGCTTTTTCAGAAATGTTGTAATCTTGTCCTGAGGGTCGGTATATATATATATATATAATAATATATGTACTCATTTATATGCAAGCTAATTCTAGTTGATGTTCTACAGAAAGTTTTACAATGTCTTTTTTCCTTTGCTTTTATACTATTTTTTACAAGAATTATGGAGCCACCTTTTTGTATTTTTAATCTATTGTAGCAACTAAGAACACTAAAATTATGAACATTAAACTGCATATTATGTTTATGAAGATGATGTTCGGTTACACACAAAATATCTGTTTTTGATTCCTATAAGAACAACTCGATTGAAAGTATTTTGCTGAGAAAGCCGCCTTGTATGTTTTGATGTACCAGCTTCAGGCGGCTCTCCCATTGTCTTCAATTCTAAAAATATTTTTTTACAATTTTGTTAGTACTTGTACTAACCGTGTCAATAGGGACAAAATTATGAAAATAATTAACATTACAAATACCATCAATTATAACCGGTATTGGAAAATTTTCTGTTACACTCTTTGTAACAGATTCACTACATTCTAAAATGCATGCTAACTTAGTAGCTAATAGTTGTTTATAATAATTTGCAAGGTACAAAGTACCTTCTGTCAAAAATATATCACGAATGTATATATTGGTATCTACGTAGTGCACTTTGTGACTGTGACCAGCTGATAAGTTGTGCATGCACATATTGAAATTATATATATTAGTTTATTGTGACCCTGTAAGAGATTCTGAATAAGGGACGAATGATTTTTTTAACACTAACTTGTAACATTAGCTCGAGATATTTTATAAGGTCACTTTGTGTGATACCTGTACTATTTGTTATCAGCAGAACAATTGTAGTATTTAATTGATATTCCATTTTGAGCAAACGCTCTACAATTTGTATG
The DNA here is from genome assembly GCA_934047225.1 of Ypsolopha sequella. Classification (NCBI taxonomy): domain Eukaryota; kingdom Metazoa; phylum Arthropoda; class Insecta; order Lepidoptera; family Ypsolophidae; genus Ypsolopha; species Ypsolopha sequella. The sequence goes on along the minus strand of CAKOHE010000100.1, from coordinate 120,146 downwards.
AAAAATGCACCTGGCATACAAATATTGGTGAGCTTGTATGACTAGATTGATGGATGTGAAAGAGACGAAAGAGGTGTTTCAGGATCGTATCATATAGAAATATGTAGTCTCTGCCTACCCCTCTGGGAGACAGATGTGAATATACGTATGTAAATTTTTATTGATTATTTTCGTATTTATTATTGATTTATTTCGTATTAATTTATATATTTCGTATTGTAAAAGGTAACGATAAATAAAATATCTAACTATGTATATCATGTATTACTACATTGCTTTGGAAAAACAAAATGTTTCCAACATTGACTTATTAAAATAACGCTCGAGCTAAGTATTTCAACATTGGAAATATTTCCGTTACAGTGGAGATCACGTCAAGCTACACTTTCAGTACTACATTAGCCCCTATAGTGAAGGATATAAAATGGTACAATGTTCAATGTGCATAGCATGATGTGATCGCTTCTGTACTACCCCATAATTAAAATTTGCAAAATAAGTCAGAATCTTAAAGCGACATTTGGTGTTTAAATGACATGCTCAGAAAATTAAACCACATGCTCTACTGAGTATACTGAACTACTACTCTCACAGAAAAACTTGACATAATGCGAAAAATAATTCAGTTCCCTAAATAAATTCATAATACGTATTTTCTATGGGGAAGTGTTTTTTTTTTTCCGTTTTTGTAAGTTTTTGTAGGGAAGTAGTTCAGTATAATCAGTAGAACATGTGGTTTAATTTTCTGAGCACGTCAACACCCAGTATACCTACATAGTATAGTGTATTATATAGGTATGTATAGCAGAATTAGTTCGACCAGACCACATCCTGATGGCGCTACTGATCATTATGTTCCCATTTTCTCACGCGAGATGGCTCTCTTTTCCTGTATAGGACACTTACTATTGAAATTTGCATGACACAAAAGCCGATTCTGAAGGCTTTAATTTTAGTTTTAGTGCTGTCAAAACTTAATTTTCTTGATTACAAAATAGTCTTTAAATGTTAGGAACAGAAGCTAAAGTACTTTGAAAAAGTTTTAGTTTTGACAGCACTAAAACTCTCTAAAACTTAAATTAAAGCCTCCAGAATCGGCTACATTTGACACATATCCATCTAGTGTTGCCACTTAGGAAAAAAATGTTTTCGAAATATATTTCGGCCCACTTTGGTTTGGGGCCGGCGTCAGTCGAATTAAAAACGGTATGTAAATGACAAAAAATATATACAACCTTATAACTAATGATTTTAAATGAATGACATTTGAGTATGAATAAAAAATATATATACAGGGTGGAAAAAATTTAAGGGCCCTGGAGGTGAGCTACCTTAAATCGTTTAGTTAGCTCATTTTACTGAAAGGAAACATTCCTTTATTTTTTAAAAGAAACAAAACTGCATTCAAAGATATTCTGAAATTCGCTTGTCTCACCCGGGAATCGAACCAACTAAAAATAAAAAAAATAAACCCTCGCTATTTTATCATACGAATCGGTAGGATTATTGTTCAGAATAAAATTTGTCTAATAAACATTTGGTCTTACACTCATCTGTTGTACGAGATACTCATGAAATTTAATATTTATTACAAGTTCTTTATTAACAATACCTAGTACTGTTCACTTGTAACAAGTTAATGAAACGTTCTAATTTTCTTATCTCTCTTACATCCAAAGACATCGTATGAAGTACAAGCTTGCTAATGTTATTTATCTTAAGTACCTTGTTGAAGACTTCAATAAGAAAATCGTTAAATGGTAATAATAAATGTATGCAGAGCATAATTACTTCTTGCACTAGGCGTACTGACGAAAAGTTTAAAAAAGGAACGTATTTATTTTGCAACGCATTTTTTGCAAATAAACAAATTTGAAGTTCGAACCATAAATTTCGTTCGAAATGAAAATTTTGTTTTGTTTTGCTTTCATTCTGTGCTGTCATTGTGTAATAATGGCGTATAATTATTACTTTACAAGTGAACAGTACTAGGTATTGTTAATAAAGAACTTGTAATAAATATTCAATTTCATGGGTATCTCGTACAACAGATGAGTGTAAGACTTTAGTTTAGTAGACAAACTTTATCCTGAACAATAATCCTACCGATTCGTATAGTAAAATAGCGAGGGTTTATTTTTTAAATTTTTAGTTGGTTCAGTTCCCGGGTGAGACAAGCAAATTTTAGAAGATCTGTGAATGCAGTTTTGTTTCTTTTAAAAAATAAAGGAATGTTTCCTTTCAGTAAAATGAGCTAACTAAAGGATTTAAGGTAGTTCCCCTCCAGGGCCCTTTCATTTTTTCCACCCTGTATACTACTCAATTATTTATTAAGCTTAAAAACTGCAACCATACAACTGTCCCATTTCAAATGAGCACTTGGTCAATCGGTTTAATAAAAATAATATAGATAATAGACTATAGGGCTGATATTCACGGAGAAGCAAAAACGCTCGATAGAAAAAAATTACGAAGTTACCTCTATATTTCATGTTTTTCGAGTGTTAAAGGACCTTTCTAAAAACAGTTTGCCTTGAAATATTTATTACAAATAAGATAACAAATGACCCCGTATAATTGCACGGAGATTTTAAATAATTATGTTTCATTTTCATTTAATTTAACTGAGAATTTAACAACTAAGAATTGGCGCTTACGTCGATTTATTCTGAGACAAAGCGGCGAGCCAGCGACAAGATATCTCGGTCGCACGCGCTTTTTGTTCCATGCTTTGTTTCGTCACCACTCAAGTCCCTCACCCATGGTCAGTTGTGATTACAGACAGAGCACATTGATTGCTCCGTTGAGACGGGAGGACTACGTTTTTGCGCTCTCAACGCGACGTGCCTAGTTAGCTAGACCGTATAGTCAGAGAATATAAAGTATTATTACACGTAAAGGCAGCTCCTTTACTCATATAGCTTTGTTCCCTTCATGGCAAGAGTCTTGCCTAGAATGTGGAGCGGACATTTCTACAAATTCAATTAAAAGATCAACAATTGCATGAGCATCTCTGTACGAAAGTGCCAAAATGTATGTGGATGATATTATTATAAAAAATTAATTTTAAAATATGCAATAAGTCAGCATTGTTATGTGTATAGTTTAGGTACACAATAAAGCCAATTCTGAAGGCTTTAATTTTAGTTTTAGTGCTGTCAAAGCTTAAAATTTTCCAAAGAAATTTAGCTTCTAATTTTAACTCATAAGGACCATTTTGTATTGAAGAATATTTAGTTTTGACAGCACTAAAACTAAAATTAAAGCCTCCAGAATCGGTTTTATTAAAGCCGATTCTGAAGTTTTTAATATTAGTTTTAGTGCTGTCAAAACTTAATTTTTTTCAAAGTAATTTAACTTCTAACGCTAACACTTAAGGACTATGTTACAATAAAGAAAATATAGTTTTGACAGCACTAAAACTAAAATTAAAGCCTTCAGAATCGGCTATAATAATAAGTATCTTCTATGCCTAGAATACTGCGTACGTACAATAAATTATGGCGACCTTATGAATTAGATATTTTTCGAGATAGTTTTAATTCTTTTAAGTCTAAATTATTAAGAATATAACCTAATTTAATTTTTTCTTTCTTGCATGCTACCTAGTTTAATTTTGTGTTTTTTTTTAAATGTATAAATTAGGTAATTGCATGTTGGTTTTTGTTTTCCACTTAGTTTTGTGTTTAATTTAATTTATGTATCACGTTAATTATGAATGCTGTGCATATCTGTTATAGATGTAAACATTAGTTTGAGAATTTTTCATGTGTATTATAAATGTTATGTGTTTACATTGTTGATGTGCCTTTTCTAATAAATAAATAAATAAGTAAGTACTGCTTTTGCCGATATCTTTAGCTCTTGTATGAAGAGATTTATCCGTGGCCGGACTGCAACGAATTCGTCACAGGCGCCACAGGGGGTGTCGTTATGTCGCAATGTGTTGAAGTCATCGAAATAATAAGGAATTTCTATTATTTCGATGGTTGAAGTACATAAACTATCTTTGTAGGTACTGAATACTTTAGGTAATATAATACTTTACTAATACACTTTAGGTACATACATTTTTTAGTAATTGTACACAAAGAAGCGAGTGTGGCCAGGCCAGGACGGATCACACATGGTGAGACAGTGCTGGGACTGGTACTGCAGATTACTGTCTGTATGTGTCGAGTGTGGCCAGGCCAGGACGGATCACACATGGAGACAGTGCTGGGACTGGTACTGCAGAGTACTGTATGTATGTGTCGAGTGTGGCCAGGCCAGGACGGATCACACATGGTGAGACAGTGCTGGGACTGGTACTGCAGATTACTGTCTGTATGTGTCGAGTGTGGCCAGGCCAGGACGGATCACACATGGTGAGACAGTGCTGGGACTGGTACTGCAGAGTACTGTCTGTATGTGTCGAGTGCTGTCTGTACAGGCCAAGTACTGTCTGTATGTGTCGAGATACTGTATGTACGGGTCAAGTACTGTCTGAATGTGTCGAGTACTGTATGTACGGGCCAAGTACTGTCTGTGCGGGCCAAGTACTGTCTGAATGTGTCGAGTACTGTCTGTACGGGCCAAGTACTGTCTGTACGGGCCAAGTACTGTCTGTACGGGCGAACTATTGTCTCGCCACTGACAATAAAAAGCTATAATCGGAAAAAAGAAAGTTTATTTGCAGCAAAAATTATCTGTAAGTATTATAATAACAAAGTAAAGGTTTGCCTATAGTATAAAAAAAAGAAGTCGTCGCCTGCTACGAGCTTCAAAGTAAAAAAAAACAAAAACAAAGCCTATTTTTAAGGGCTTACTAAGAGCTTCAAAAGCTTTAAATTAAATAATAGGTAAAGTGAATCTTAATTTCCGCCTTTTTAGATCCCCTTTTTGCGGAATCGGTCTATCTGTAACAAAAAAAAAAAACACTGATTAACCAAAAAAATATCGATTCTATAATGTCCCTATAGTTTAAGTGTAGATAACGGGGACTATGGAATTTGGAATAAAGACTAAATTTTTGTTGCCCCCTTAACCGATATAAAATACATTATAAGACAGTTCAGTGGAACGTTATTCCCAGAAATATAATTTTCGTTCACGCTTCATACACTTACGCCCTTACGCCAGGGCCACAGCTTCAGGCTTCTGGCGGCGCTTCATGCTGCGCTTCCAGGCGGTTTTTGCGACGGGCTTTGCCCTGCCACGACACCCGTCGGCGCCTTTGACCGCATCGGATCTATAGCGCGCTCGCTCGCTCAAAGCGCTCGGCAATAGGTTCGTCCTGTGCGCTCGATCACTGGAGGACCTGCAGGACCGACGACCTGAAGACGTTGCGGTTAGAAGTCCCGGCACGGTTCTAGAGGAGTGACTTTGATGGACGAGGATGACGGCGGACCGCCAAAATTGCCAAAATCTTGAAAATGCCTATGTCTAGCAGTAGACGAATACAGGCTGATCGATGGATGGATGAGAAGGGGGAGTGTTATTTCATCGCAAATTAGGTTTGTCTTTTAACATTTTCAACAATGGATGGATTCTAAAATTCACCTCCTTCAATAAAGCAGTAAGGACATGGTCAGTAAGATAATTATTATCTAGTTTGTACTCACCACACAGCGGCAGGCCGCGAAAAGTAAATGTCACGGCACCCCCCGGCTCACTGAAACAAAGGAAACAGCATTACGATACTGGATATATCTGGTTAAAACACGAGGTCGACTCCTAGTTTTGAAAAAAAACATATCAGACACGGTTTCTAATATCCCTTTCATGGGTTTTGTAATATCTTTAAAGGATCTGGGGCCATTAGATTGACAAAGAAAATCTTCAGGAAACTTCTTAATCGCCACGCGGTTACAACAAAATGGCGGCGATTCAACTTGAGGCATAAGTCATGCGGAGGAATCACGTAAATAAAAGAAAGTACTCACGTGCCGTGATGTCGTCCAAATGCGAGGTGCGTGGGCTCATCCGGGGTTTATATAGTGACGCCGAGCCGCGCCAGCGCAGCGTACCCTCTGTCACCAGCTAGGACAGAAAGTGCACATCTCTAGTTTTTTTTTTTTTGTGTGATCATAATTTTGAACCCTGTTAATTCTATGGGGCACTTTGTCACACGTGCTTTATGTATCACGTTCTGCGTTCTGCGTTTACTGCAATCTATGCGATGGTTTGAATCTTTACACACACAGAGACCGCGGCGGTCAAGGAGAACGCGCCTTCTGATTGTCTGCAACACAACACAGAGCGCGTTATGGTCGGTGGTCGGCCTCCTTCGGTATTGCTAAAATAATAGATCGAAGGCGCCTACATTTTGTACCAACCATCAAAAAATATATCAACTATCAAATTCCGATTGTCTAATATAAGGATACGTTCGCACTTGAAGTGACGTCACAGTTCTTTACACGATTAGTCTAAAAATAAAACTTAAATAACATTAAAACTATAACTTAAAGAACCTAAAACAAAGAAAAAATATATAAACGAAAAAAAAACCTTACCTGATATTAAATTTAAAGACTGAAAATTCATCATTTTGATAAAAACACTTGTACTCTTTTACAATATCAGTTTATTTATAACTCCAACCGGTTTCGCCTCATGGCATCATCAAGGAAACAAACAGGAAACAATTAAATATAGGTAATTAATACGTTACATTGTAGATGGTAAAAAATATTGTGAAACATGAAAGACAAACGACTTTCCCGTTTCATTTCATTTACGTTTTCCATCAGGTGCGGTACTGGCCAATCTGAACCTCAATGTCAAAAAAATCAGTATGAGAAGCTAACATTAGTTCAAGGCAATAAAAATAAAAAAAACCGGCCAATTGCGAGTCAGACTAGCTTACCTAGGGTTCCATATTGTGGATGATAAATTTAATTTTGTCATTTTTTATCGTGAATTTCTCAACCGCTTTATTTTTCCTGTAATCTTTACGTAAACACACATTACCATGATTTTGTTTCATATTTTTTGGTCCACCAGTTTTGGAGATAAGGAGGGAACATACAATTTTTTATGGTTTTTCAAAGATTTCTTGAAAAAGATGCAATTAAATATAGCCAAACTATATATTTTTACAATCAGCTTTGTAATACCTACAATTTGATACCTATATTGTATTTTAGAAAAAAAAAATTTACAACTTTTTATATTTTTCATCTGTGCTCAATTTTTTTTTAATCTCTATAGTTTTCCTGTAATTGGCCAATTATGGTCTATGATCGACATTTTTTTCATATTTTTCGGTTGACCAATTTCGGGATATGTCCCCATACATATTTTTGTGTTTTTTTTTAAGATTTCTAGTAAAAGTACATATTTTTATAATCAACTTTTTAATATCTGCAATTTAATACCCAAGTTGTAGTTTTCGGATAATATTTTTTATATTCCTCACTTTTTTTTTTTGGAAATATTTTGAACAATTCAAATTTTTCATATTTTTTTACATCTTGATATATACGCTTTATCTTTAACGGTGGTAACGTTTTGAGGCTGTGACATACGGACGGACGGACGGATGGATGGACGGACAACGGAGTAACAGTAACAGCAGTCATTCACTAAAAAGTTTATAATAATTCTATAAAGACCGATGGTACCGAAGCAACACTTTTGCCGACTTCTTTCTTCCTGAAACGTTATGTTATCTAGAAGTCGGCGTTCTTATATTGGTTTTTATGTTGCTATATCGTAGGAAATACGCCGACTTCTAGATAACATAATGCTTCAGGAAGAAAGAAGTCGGCAAAAGTGTTGCTTCGGTACCATCGGTCTTTATAGAATTATTATAAACTTTTTAGTGAATGACTGCTGTTACTATTGAAGTCGGTTACTATTTTTTTGTTAAAAGTTTATTTTATCTTTCTGCGTTTCTATACAGCAATAATATAACGTTAATTTATAACCCATGTAACCCAGTTAAAAAAACTGACAAGTGTTCACATAATGCCGTTGATAAACAAGGTGAATATTGAGTCATCGTCCAAATTCATACCGGTCGCTGGGTAAGTGATCAGTATCATAAATAAATACCAATTTTTGTAGAATTCGTAAAATGTAATTCCGACTTCCCAGGAAATGAATCAGTATGGTAAGTGGAAATTTTATTTTACGATTTTTTACAAAAAGACATATTTATCCATGACATTGATTATTTACCAAGCCAATTTGGACGATGACTCAAAATTCACCTGAGTCTGACTGACTTAAATCGCATCAAAGACCTTCAGTTATTCTGCAGTTTTTATTTAATACTTTAAAGTAAATTAAGTTATACTATTTATGTATACTTATATATTTCATTTATATCGCATCATATTAGTTTAAGTAATACTTATTACATATATTATGTATTTTTTAGAAATGTAGTTTTATAGTTTCATGGTATATATTATATAATATATAGCTATTACTGTTATTATTTATTTATTTATTGCCCACTGCACAGCGCCGCTCTGCACCTGGTACGCTCATGAGTCACCAGCAGGCACTGACTGAAAATCAGCGCTGAGGGATTACACCTTCAGCACATCGCTGAGTCAGTTACCTTTTTCAGCAATAGCCTACCGTATAGTTCTAATGTAATTTTAATTAAAATAGATGTAAATAGAAATATTGTATGTATTGTATTGTAAGTGTCTGTTGCCGAAATAAATGTGTTTCTTTCTTTCTTTCTACAACGTGTAACAGAAAAGTGTAACCATATTTGAAGAGCTTATTCAGTCAATGGTATAGAACAACTTTTACTATGAAACAAAACCTGTATCTCGAAAAAAATTTTTTTTCTGTCTCATAGAAAAATGCAATGCCGCTCGGCCGAAATGTATGGAAGGGCAGATTATAATTTTGAGATTTCAGGGTTGGCTCCATAGTAAAAGTTGTTCTATACCATTGACTGAATAAGCTCTTCAAATATGGTTACACCTTTCTATTACACGTTGTATATTATGTTACTATACAAGGTGACTTTTTGATCATCGTCCAAATTCATACTGGAGGCTTGATAAGTGATCAGTATCTTGGATCAATAACAATTTTTGTGAAATTCGTAAAATTAAGTTTCGGCTTCCCATGGAAATTCACTTCCAGTCCCGAGTGAATCACTGCGGGGAGGCTAAATTTCATTTTACGAATTTCACAAAAATTGTTAATAATCCATGATACTGATCACTTATCAAGCCACCAGTATTAATTTGGAAGATGATCAAAAAGTCACTTTGTATAATAAAAATAAGAAAACTGAAAATTCAGTAAATATTCAGAAACCGAAAATAACTGTAAAACCTAATCTGAATCTAAAATGACACATAAATAAAAAAATAAAAGACACCTACGTTATTTATTATAATTAAAATTATTTATTATAATATTATAAAATACAAGTTGACATTTATTTATGCAGCCAAATTCATACCAGAGGCTTGGTAAGTGATCAGTATCACGGGTCAGTAAAAACTGTTGCTAATTTCGCAAAATAAAATGTTGACCTTCTGAGGTGGGCTTGCGTTTGTAGGGAACTTGAAAAATACATACATAATATGTATACTCACGCCTGTTTCCCAGAGGGGTAGGCTGAGCCTACAGATTTATACCTGATACGATCCAGACACACCTCTTTCGCCTCTTCCACATCCATCAATCTAGGGATCTAAAAATACCGACTTGGGTGAATCATATTATGATTCCGTTCTAATGCCGTCTCTTTTGCACGCGTGAAAAACTCAGACTCCATCTGACTTCAAATAATTTTATGATTCACCCAAGTCGGCCTTTTTAGATCCCCTGCTCATACGAAAATCATCACGAAAAATATAATTTACGAATTTCATAAAAAGGGTCATTCAACCTTGATACTGAGCAGTTATCGAGTATTTAATATTAATTTGGCTATTATAATGTAAATAAATGTCATCTTGTATATGAAAAAAACATCGCTACGACATGAATCCCCAAGGTGGTGCTAGAGGTGTGGTGATGTTGATGTTGGCCAACGCCGTCCTTTGGACGTTGTCGGTAGGTACTATCATTGTTTTTTCAACATCTATAATATTATGTTTTTATTGCGAAATCAATCGCTTTGAATACTCTTATTATTATTAGAGTGCATTACAAACTTGAAATCAATCAGAAACAAATTTAAAGGCACAAATATTTTTAAAAATTCCTTGGTCTGGGATTTAAACCTGCGACCTCCTGCTTACATGACTATATTGTAGGGTAAATGTTAAAAAACAAACGTCTCAACCAATAAAACAAGTCGGTCGGCCTGAAGATGAAATTATGGTATTTTTACTTAGTATAGTTCCATAACGATACTACATACTATATGTCATGAAAATATGGTACAAATAGTATAATTATACTACAAAATACAACCCTGCTGGAGTAGTACAAAATTGAAAAATGACAAAGCGACGCGTAGAGAACGGAAGTAGTAAAGGATAATCAAAATCAGTTAAAAAAATGCAAAAGTAATAATCAATAATAAGAATAGGTTATAATAAAGAAAAAGGGGGTTTATGAAAAATTTAAAAGGAAATTTTAAACATGAAGAAAAAGAAAATTGGTTGAAGAAGGGGTAAAAATGAAAAAGTAGTTGTGAAAACATTAACTAGTTGAGTAACATTTGTTGTCAATGTGAGGGTGACATTTGTATGTATGAGTGAGAAGAAGATTAACTAGTTGAGTAACATTTGTTGTCAATGTGAGGGTGACATTAGTATGCATGAGTGAGAAGAAGATTAACTAGTTGAGTAACATTTGTTGTCAATGTGAGGGTGACATTAGTATGTATGAGTGAGAAGAAGATTAACTAGTTGAGTAACATTTGTTGTCAATGTGAGGGTGACATTAGTATGTATGAGTGAGAAGAAGATTAACTAGTTGAGTAACATTTGTTGTCAATGTGAAGGTGACATTAGTATGTATGAGTGAGAAGAAGATTAACTAGTTGAGTAACATTTGTTGTCAATGTGAGGGTGACATTAGTATGTATGAGTGAGAAGAAGATTAACTAGTTGAGTAACATTTGTTGTCAATGTGAGGGTGACATTAGTATGTATGAGTGAGAAGAAGATTAACTAGTTGAGTAACATTTGTTGTCAATGTGAGGGTGACATTAGTATGTATGAGTGAGAAGAAGATTAACTAGTTGAGTAACATTTGTTGTCAATGTGAGGGTGACATTAGTATGTATGAGTGAGAAGAAGATTAACTAGTTGAGTAACATTTGTTGTCAATGTGAGGGTGACATTAGTATGTATGAGTGAGAAGAAGATTAACTAGTTGAGTAACATTTGTTGTCAATGTGAGGGTGACATTAGTATGTATGAGTGAGAAGAAGATTAACTAGTTGAGTAACATTTGTTGTCAATGTGAGGGTGACATTAGTATGTATGAGTGAGAAGAAGATTAACTAGTTGAGTAACATTTGTTGTCAATGTGAAGGTGACATTAGTATGTATGAGTGAGAAGAAGATTAACTAGTTGAGTAACATTTGTTGTCAATGTGAGGGTGACATTAGTATGTATGAGTGAGAAGAAGATTAACTAGTTGAGTAACATTTGTTGTCAATGTGAGGGTGACATTAGTATGTATGAGTGAGAAGAAGATTAACTAGTTGAGTAACATTTGTTGTCAATGTGAGGGTGACATTAGTATGTATGAGTGAGAAGAAGATTAACTAGTTGAGTAACATTTGTTGTCAATGTGAGGGTGACATTAGTATGTATGAGTGAGAAGAAGATTAACTAGTTGAGTAACATTTGTTGTCAATGTGAGGGTGACATTAGTATGTATGAGTGAGAAGAAGATTAACTAGTTGAGTAACATTTGTTGTCAATGTGAAGGTGACATTAGTATGTATGAGTGAGAAGAAGATTAACTAGTTGAGTAACATTTGTTGTCAATGTGAGGGTGACATTAGTATGTATGAGTGAGAAGAAGATTAACTAGTTGAGTAACATTTGTTGTCAATGTGAGGGTGACATTAGTATGTATGAGTGAGAAGAAGATTAACTAGTTGAGTAACATTTGTTGTCAATGTGAGGGTGACATTAGTATGTATGAGTGAGAAGAAGCCAGATTGTCACATGAAAGGGAGAAATTTTTATCTTGCTTCTTAAGGCTCAGGTGTACAGAGAAATTATGTTATAAACCATATTTATTGGTCATCGCAGTAACAAAATTAAGAGGGGCCTTTCCTTTCTCAATAGATTTTGAATGAATGTACGGAGTCTGCCATGGATGCAATAAGTGTTTATGTTTTTTTTTTGTATATATAGTATAATGTAATTGGGAAACTTTCACCCTTGAAATTTTATTTTTGAAAATAGTCTTTCAGAATATATTCTCGTTTTGTGTTTGGTTCATTTAATTTTTATTTGCTATCAATAAAAAAAATATAGTTTATTAACCATTGTAAAATAAAAAGATATTTAAATACAACAAAGTTATTTGGCCGCTTTTGTACTAGGTCTGAGTTGTTATGGCAAGCGAAATTTCCAACTTTATAAAAAAATATAGTATACGGATTATAGTGGCTCGGTTGATTTGCCCCTTAGAGGTGGCCTAGGCCTAAAGAAATAAACTGAAGGGTTTATACCTTAAATAATTAAATTATAGAAGATTCAATGGATTATTTAGATTAATATTTGGCGTCAAACTTTATGCGGATCTTTAATTTAAGTATGTAGAGAGTTGAAAAGTTTTATTGATTATTTGCATGCCCGCGCCTTAAGGCCGAAATTGCGTCGGGGAGTCGTTGAGTGTTAATTAAATTGAAAAGTCTTAGGGTAAATTTAAAGAAAGGAATGTGTCATGGCTTAAATATGATTAATGTAAGACTAAAAAAAATTTATAAGTTTTAAGGCCAGCGAAATTAAAATTTAAATAAGAAATTATCTCAAAAAAATAATAAAAGACAAACAAAAGACAAACACGGAGTACGAGGTCGGTAAAGCAGGCTCTTTAGAGCAACGACTTCAAATCAATCCATCTATCGGTGAAAATTCGAAACTCTTGTGTTTTGTGCTAGTACACGAATTACAATCGCGGATGGATATTTAATTGTTTGGACAGAGGTTTCGAATGAGGCAAGGTACTCTACAAACCCTAAAGATTGATAAAATTTAAGATCAAGTAAGTAAATGTTTCACTAAAGAAAGGTATTAGAGAGTCTGGGAAACACTTGATGGAATGGCGCTAGTGAATCAGATTCAATCAGAAAGTTGATAACGGAGTAACTGGGTAAACTTATTAGTAATATAAAAATTCATAAGAGGGCGTCAGGGAGCGAGGAATAATAAAATAAATCATGTTTGTGAAGTTAAGCAAATCTGTATGTAAATTTAATATTGAAGTAAACTGACTTAATAGGTAATTCCTTAGTTCATTTTAAATTAATAGACTTAAACTTAAATTGATTCATTGTTTCAAATACAAGTCTGACAATCTTCATGATTATTTGGACAGTGAAGCAAAATTAGAGCATCGTCAATTATAAAAAAAAATGTTACGAGATGTCAATCTGTGTAGGTAAACTTAAGAACAATGTTCAGTCACACAATTCAGCAAAAAGTAAAAACAAAAATATCGGTAGGATGCATATTCAAAAGAAAATGGGAGAAGAGAATTAGACAAGTACAGCCATCTAATGGGAAAGTTATTAACTAATAAAGATGTATCATTACATAGTGTTGCATAGAAGTGACTCACAAAAATTCAAACCAAGAGATGGAGTTCACATACACACAAATACAAATCAGAGGAATCAGTTTTAAGGAAATTCAGAAATATGTCAACAATTTTTATAAAAATACCTACCTACTGTACATTCATACAATTTCAAACACTGATTTTCTAACAATTATGATACAAAACACTGCTGAACTTACTTATTAGTACAGATATGTGATTTCTATTATAAATTTCAGCAGCTGCACTTTTAAAATCAGTGACACAATTTTTAAGTAAATCACATATCACATAAAACCTTCTGCATTTACTAGTCATGCAACAAACACACATGTGCAAATAAGAAATCCTTGCTTATAAAATAAATAAAACACAGTTTAAGGGTTACAGTCATATTTAAGCAACAGCTACACTTTATCACACCCTTCGGACAAGATATCATAGCTGGGCAAATTATTTATGCTCCACAGGGTTTTATTAAGACCACTTCAACACAACACAAACGAAGTAGGTGTTCTTATTAATAATAATTTATTTTAATCACTCGACACTTAAATTTTATTATTACGCTTGTATCTCAAATTATGTCTAGAAGTTCAGATTGAAGGGGAGGGGGGGGGGAGTCATGCGCGCGCGGCTTATGTTAAACAAACGTTTCGACTCCTTTGATAATGCCGGCCGCTATCCATTTATTACGGAATAGTTTTTACTTTACTCATATACTTACTCTTTTGATTTAAGGAAACCATAATGTAATAAATAAACACCATAAGGCTTTAGGTTTAGTTATGAATAAATATAAAAAAGGGGTGTGTGTCGGACTATGTTGGTTCTGTACATGAGATCAAAAAATTGTTTTAGGCTGGGTAGTATTTTCCTATATATAAATTTTGGCAGTGCACTAAAGCAAGCTGTAGGGTTGAGTGAGAAGGATGTTCAAGAAAGTGCATTATGATTTGCTTTATTTTAGAAGGGTGATATATGTTCAAATACAAAGCATATTTTAGTGTGTAAAATTTATGATTTCTGGCTGTTTTGGTTTTTGAATTGGATTCTGTGTTGGAAGAAAAGATAGAGAAGTAGACTAGTACTGCCACCTAGGAGAAAAAATTTATAAACTAGTTTAGTGGACAGATTGCAAATGCAAGTTTAAAGAAATTACCTTGGGAATAATTATGGATTTTATTATAATAAATTGTTTGGTAAAATTCGAGTATAGTTATTGTTTGATTTGCTTTATAATTGAACCAAGGAATTCGCTAAGGTTGAAAGATTAAATACGCCATATTGACCACCATTACGAAACAAATTAATGACGATACATAACGGAGGGAACTAGGTAACTAGCAAAGTCCTTTAGTACGTAGTTCTTTAATTATCCGGTAGATGGCACATTTTGTGAATTTGTTTTAAAATAGGTTGAAAATTCTTTTATTTTATTGCCAAATTATAATATTATTTGTTCATGTTATTAAAAGAATAAAAATTAATATTACGAGTAAAGTTATCTGAGATTATTGTAAAATTACCTTTACATTGGTCGCCAATGGTCCCCAAAGACTAGTAAAATTTTCTTGGTTTGCTTGCGGTTTTACCTACATTAAAAATATATTTTAGATATCCAAGGTTTTAAATAAAAAATAGGGTAGATATTAAAAACAAACGGAAAACACATATCACTGGAAACAAAGTAATTTTGTGGATTATCAGAGTTTATCTATATAATATATTTATGCATGAACAAACTTTTCATTTCAATTGTATCATTTCGTCTATGCCAGAAGCTACCCTTGCTTCCATGGAAACTTTGGAGGATAAAGTTGATACACCCAATGATGGTATGGAGAATGTGAAACTGGATGGAGATGTAAGTTGATTACAAATAAATATTATGTTATTTATGTTACAAACTATTTGCAATTTTGTACGCCCAGCATGATAGGGAGTTGTCCTTGTTGGTGTACTTCGGTAGTGTACAAGTAAACTTTACTTGCATTTTAGTCAGTAAGGGGGAAGTATACAAATTTTATGCATAATTTCCGAAAAACTTTTTGGTGCCAGCTGCTAGTGTACACAATATTTCTTGATTTCCTGACTGGTGGTAGTACTCGTACTTATAAATAACTTTTACTTTGGAGCCAATCAACTGTCTGCAACTGTTCTATAAATTTTGGGCAGTCAGGTTTTCTATAGCATAGCAGATTTTTTATTCACAGTTTCAAATGTCTGTGTTGGCACCATAGTAAAACTTGTTAGCGTAGATAAAGATTAAAACAGCACCTAGGAGATGATGTACCTAAACGTCAGTGTCATAAGCATAGGTCATTGATGAAAAAACAGAATGAATGAATGGCATTTTAACAACTTGTAATTATTGTAAATTTTCATATGCCTTCTGGCAGACTGTAGCGTACTTAAAATTATTTCTAAGACCTATTGTATCACCCTACTTTCATGAATAAACGAATTCTTATCTTATCTATCTTATCTTATGAACAAAGTGAGAAAACAAGGAGAAATCGCAATGAACAATGTAAGAATACTGCCCTTATCTATCACCAGACAGCTGGTCTATGAGTAATATATGACAAGACAGTAAAAAAATTGTTGGTTTATCTGTGTCTAATGATAACCCTTTTGTTTGTTGTAGGAAGTGGAAGGTAAAGTAGCTACGAAATTACCACTCAAAGAGAGGATAAGGCAGAAGAAATTCATCATTGGTAAGGAATTTGGCATCTTTATAGAAAAAACTCATTGATTTTAATTGAAAACATTTAATTTTGCGAACATATCCCCTTTGTTTTTTTATTAACTTTTATCTGCCTGTCACAAATATAACATTTATAAAGGAGCTTGGAAACGAAAAAGGAGTCTATATTATCTGCCCTCAGCTGCTTTTTTGCTGACTTATTTTTTTCCCTTATTCAGTGTGATTGGATGTTAGTATAGTTCAGGAAATATAATTTGCACTGATTCGCCTTATAAGTTACAAGGCGAATTGGGTCAAATTGTATTTCCAGGTCCTCTAAAAAGGCCGTTTTTCATGAATCACATTATGATTCTGTTCTAATGCCGTCTCTTTTGCACGCGTGAAAAAACTCTGACTCTATCCTACTTTCAAATCATTTTATGATTCACCCAAGTCGGCCTTTTTAGATCCCCTGAACTATACGTACCTTGAGGTTTGGACTCAATACACATGCGTAAAATAGTCACTAACGTGTATGTATCGAGTTCAAAATGTTGGTAGGCATACCGGCATTACTAGCCATATGTTAGCCGAAAACATAAATAAACCGTAACCTCCGCAGATGACATAGTGGTATGCCTAGTGGTGGCGCTAGTGCTGTTAGCTGTGATCATCGGCGCGCGCGCCGGCCCGCCCGCCGAGCGCCCGCTGCGCCTCGGGAAGTACATCGCCACCATCACTAGCTGCGGCCCTGTTGAAGGGTAACTAGCATTGTCACTCCTTTTAGTAGTTTATAGCCGCGCCACATATACTAGCAGCGCGTTCCGCATGACGCTAATACTGACAACACTACCATCAAATTTCTCACGCCCATCAAGTCGTTCCGAATGGACAATGGCGTCCATCACTGCTTAAACTTATGATCCATTCGGAACGCTTTTGAACGCGACATGGACTTTGACACTTGAAAGTGACAGATTTTGTAGGAATTTGTTTACGTTACGTGAATACAAAGGGTATACTACTTAACTAGTTCCAAGAAGTGATTTCCTCTAACTTTAATATTTAAATCATGGTTTTATAATAAATTCTTATGCTCCGAATAAATTATTTTTAAAATTGCCGCCAGCCGGCTGTCACTTTTCATGGATCGCCCACAGTGCAAACGCTCTAAAGCAGGGGTCGGCAACCGGCGGAACCACTTCGGTGTGGCCGGCTAGGTTCCCAACCGCTGCATGATAACTATGTTTTATTTGTGAGAGCATACATTTTCTATTTTAAACTGTCAAAAAAGCAAGCGTTGTTCTTGGTTAACGGATGTACATTTAGACGCGATACTGCGCAGGAAAATGCAAGCGAACATACAAAATCTTGCAAGTCAAATGCAGCCGCAATAATCGCATTAGTTTTTCACTATGAAATATTAAAATTAATTTAAACTACAATAAATATGATACGAAATTGTACAATAAATATGCGCTATTTTTTATATGCAGCCCTCGCTGATCCCCTAGTAACATTTTTGGCCCTTTTATTTAACAAGGTAGCCGACCCCTGCTCTAGAGCATGGACGATGATAGCACAACATGGCGTCGTTCATGATGTCATCTATGACGTCATAGTGACCATTGCTACCGTTATCGCGCTAACACTGACTCGGAATGATCGTAGACGCGATAAAATCGATTATGTCGTCATTCGGAACGCGGTGTAGTGGTGGTGGTGGCTCAAGCAAGCGACTAGTCGTGCTCCGGCATGACGTCATGTAAAGCCGCACCGGCAGAGTAGTTGCGTAGTATCAGTCATGCGCCTAGGGGTGGGCCCAGGATTTATTTCTGGGGGGGGGCACAAGTGCCAGACAGGCAAGAGCGTCCCCTATAGTACTGCACTTTAGGTATCTATGGGATCAACTCTTAATCAATGTCATACAAGAATAACCATAAAATAAAGGTTTAACAATGAAATATTACGTGTTTGATATTTAGCGATATGGAACTTGCGGTAGTGTATGTACTTATGTATGCAAAAAGAAACGAATGTTACAGGTCGCGGCACGATTTTTGGCCGCTCGGCAAATGTGCTGGGGTACTAGCGCATGTGTTCATTCGCGCACAAAATTACTAAATGCGATAGAGTAAAAATGACTAGTGCAGTGAAGGTCAGCCGTCAAAAACCGTGCCGCTACCTGTATTAAAGCGGTATCGTATTAATCTCCCAGATCATTGTTTCGTTTGTACCATCTGGCGAGGGGGGGGAAGCGGCCCCCTGCGCCCCCTTGGATCCAGTACCGACTTCCGTAGATTTTGCTGGCTAGGGACAGCCAGATTGATCAAAGCGCTACGGAAAAAACATCGACACTTAGTGCTTGCATATCTTTTTCTAGGGATCTTGTAAACATGAACGCGAATGGAAAATTTGGCTCGATAAAAATATTTATTGAAATGAGGCCTTTTTCGATACCTTTTCTCCTGGTTTGACAATTTGTTATTACATATAATATTTTCTCCTGGCTTGACAATTACATATGAACAGCGATTATATTAGACGGATATCGCCTCCAGCTTTCTCCCACTTTCTGGCCGAGGGTGCTTTATCGTAGGTCTCAGAGTAGCTTTCCTTCAGGCGCGCTGGTGGCCAAGCATAAGTAAATGGCGTCCATCCATCCATCCATCCATCAGCCTAGTTCGTCCACTACTGGACATAAGCCTTTCCAGGACTTTGCCATTCCCGGCAGTCATCCTGGAAGAATTGCCCATACTCACACACGCTGGGCAGGCGGGTTGGTGAGCGCGGTGCCGGAACCCTCGCACCAGTTACGCTGCTGCCCGTCACCAGTCTGTTCCATATAAGACCCGGCTATTAGGGATGGATATACCGCCATCCACGGTCCCAGGCATGGTGGGCCCCCTGGTTTTTTGCCTGTGAGCGGTCCTCTTACTCTCCCCTGGATTACATCGAGGGGGTCTCCAAGTAAGATGGTGGTAACTCCACAGTCAAGCCCGGCATCAGCTCTACCACCTGTTAAAGTAAATGGCGTTTTTAAAAAAATAGGGATTAAACATTTATCACACCGATGATGCAGTCGCTCATCGCCATTCTGTGGTTTTGATGGTTACCGTGGATTTACCGCCAACAAACACTCAGACGTCAGAGTCTCATCCGAGTCCTGGTCTATCCACTATTATCTTATGCATGACTTTGGTATCATACCAATGGTATGCTTGGTACTTCAGCTAGCTCTGGCAATACTCGCCCTTTTAGCGGCTTTTTTTAAAGATGTGCTAATCGGGATGTTTCCAACACAACGGTTTTTGCGTATTCCGTCAACAAATGGACGGAAACCTAAAATCGAGGTTTATCTGTCGTTTTATTTACAAGTTATTTAATTATTTAACACAGCAATGTTTCTATGACATTAAAAATTTTTTGAATTTAAGCAATGTTGTAATATAGCAAATTTATAGTTACTTAGAAATTAGTGATAATATTATATCTGGAAACAATTATTTCAATAAGTGTTTCTATTTAAATACATATTATAATGTTAACTGAATAAAAAAACAAATAAGTTATATTTAATATTTGATAATATTATAGATACTTTATGAATAGATATTATAAAATGTATATTACTCTAAAATTTGCATGCCTGAATAAGATGCATGAATGATAATACTCACCATCTTTATGTATACCACAATTTATGCAAATAAATTATCTTTCTTTCTTTTAATCGTGTTTCTTTCTTCACAGAGTGTTGGACGAAGGCGTGTACAACTTCTACAACATCCCATACGCTGCAGCGCCGGTCGCCGAGCGAAGGTTCACTTATGGGCAGCCCTTGAACAACATCTCTATGTGCTGGAACGACACGCGCCAGGCGCACGCCCGCGGTCCCGCCTGCCTCCAGATGTTGGAGAACGGGACTATCACTGGTGAAGAAGACTGTCTATATCTAGATGTGGTCACCCCCCATGTCCGCTACGACTCTCCTCTCCCAGTTGTGGTACTCCTTGGAGCGAACACGCTGTCTGGTGGCGTCTCCCCTCTACAGCCGTCTCCTATGTACGCTCGCACTAAGGAGGTCGTTTTCGTTAGGCCGAACTTCAGACTCGGTCCTTTCGGTTTTCTCGCGCTCGATTTCCTATCCAATGCGAAGTATCCACCGACTTCAGGCAACTAAGCTCTCAGCGATCTCATAGCTGCGTTGGATTGGGTCAAGCAAAACATTAAACACTTCGGGGGGGATGCGGAATCGGTCACGCTGTTGGGGCAGCGCGCCGGCGCAACGTTAGTCGCCACTTTAACTACGATCAAGAAGGCTCAGAAATTGTACTCTCGGGTTTGGTTATCGTCGCCGTCTGTCATCTTCCCTGGGGAGCCTTTGGAGCAGGCAGAGAAGACCAACGACCAGTTTAAGTTGAGAAGCCAATGCAGAGACGTCGACTGTCTGAGACGCGTGACTTCTACGGAGATTCTAACGGCGACCCCTGAAGTATGGCTCGAAACCAACCTCGACGCTTTGCCTCTGACCGGCGAACTGAGACACTCCTGGCTCGTCCTAGACGGGGATCTACTCAGGGTTCACGCATACGAGAGCTGGGACGCGCAGAAGAAAGCCAAGCTGACCCTCGGAAAGTAGAAGGAGTTCAAGCCGATGGTGTTCGGCACGACGCAACACTCGGGCCACTCGGAGCCTCTGCAGAAGAAGCACCTCAACTGGACCGCGGAAATGGTCGAGAAGGTAGTCAACGATAGCGCTATTGGAGAGAAGAATCTAACCGCAGCGGTGTTCAAGCATTTCAACAAAACGTACGAGGGTCTGGTAGAGTTGATATCGTCGGTGCGCACGCTGTGCCCGCTCGTGAGCCTGGCACGTATGCGTCTGGACGTGCCTCTGTACGTGGTGGCGGGTGCGGGAGCAGGCGGCGGTGCGGGCGGGGACGGGATAGCGGACGTGGCGGCTGACGTGCAGGCGATCCTCGGCACGTTCGCGTCCGACATGCCCGAGCAGCGCCGCTACATGGCCGCCATGCAGCAGCTGTTCTACTACTTCGTGTGGCACGGCCGCCTGCCCGGCCCCGACTCGCCGCTCATCTCCGTCGCGCAGGACCTGCTCCCCCTCGGGGAGCTGCCGCACTGCGACCTGCTCATACAGGAGGATTTGGTACCGAGGTTCGCGCACATCGACTAAACTACACAACGATTTATAGGCTCTTCGATGTTGTGGATTCCCCGTATCGTATCTTCCGTTTTTTAAATGTAACTAGGCGGTGAATCTCCTTGTGACGCTTGTAAATTAATTTCTCGTTTTACTTTTTTGTTTTTTTTTTTTATATTTAACACGAGTGTGTTCCAAAAATTTTAGATTGTAAGTGTAATTTCCAAAGTATTTTTCTAAGTCTCTGATAACTTATGTTACGTACGATAGGTGTAATTTTTTACATAACAAAAAATGCATTTTTTGAACTTTTTATACGCATTTTGCAACATACAGTTGTGTCGATTCGGCTAACTTATTCGACAGAACTAAACTTAATTTGAGCCTTCTGTTTTGTTCTTTCCGTATCGAAAAGACAAAGACAGAACGCTTAAAATAAGGTTAGTCCTGTCAAATGAGTTAAATTGTGTTTAGCCGAATCGACACTAGTAATCAGTTTTTGATCTCCGTGACCAAATATTGGACTTGTAATTCTAAAGACTGTTTTTAAACCGGTAGGAAGACTGGTAGGTAGGCTTCAATGAAACTAGCTGTTCATATATTATAGTTCAGTATTACAATGATCTCAAATGTATTTTGAGTACCGAATGATTGGCAAGTTTTTTAGCTATGGTATAAGATAATTTTGTTGAGTTATTTGTGTTAGAGTTAGATGATAAGGCCATATCATACTCATTGAATAGATAATATAGAATAAAATAGGGCTTTACTTAATAATGGAAAAAGAACTGTCCCAAACTAAAGTCTATTTCTGGCGCAGCTCGAAAACCGGTCAATGGACACGTCTCCTGTAGTGCAAAATCAGTAAATTTTTATAGTAACTAATTAATTAGTTATAGCAAAGCACAACACATATAGAATTTTTAAAAAATTCCTACTATTACCGAAGTTAGCGATAGCGGTATTTATCACTTTTCATATGAAATCGTGTCAGTTGACGTCACGAGACATGCCGTTAAACTCACTTTGATTGCCAATAACTTCGTAATTTTTTGAAGATATCGAAAAAAAATTTTTTTTTAAACGTAATTGATTTTCATAAAAATCTTCATGTAGGAGACGGGCTCATTACCTTTGCGCATTTTGTACTGGACCCCGTACCACGAAACGCGGTAATAAAGATTGTATGGCGAGCGATACATATCGTTTTCTTACAGTTACAGTTTTTCCACTTGCCCTAGAAACTGACTTTAGTATCTTTTTGATATTTGTAGCATAGAACGAATTAATGAGATTATACTATTGTCACCGATTTAAATTTTCAATATCAACCGTTTTGTATAACCATAATTGATTTTAATGTAAGTTAAATTCTAAGTCATTTCCCATTATAATGTGATTTATTTAAGTCTGATTAATCCAAAGAATAAGCCGAAATTTGTCCCATGCATTTTTGATGTGAATTGTTTTTAGATAGGAATGAAACCTAATTTAGTTTACTTAAGAGTATGACATAGCCAAAACAAAAACCAGTTCCGGGCGTGGCTTATTCTATTTTACGATAGCGCGCGGGGGGAAATTCGTCCCGGTCTCTAAGCTCGCGTCACCATAGCAAAAATACGAATAGAGTGGACGAGGCAGGGTCAAAAGTAATACGTATTTTATTTTATCTAATTTATTAGTGTATTTCGATCATCGTCACACGGCATTGATCCTACTTGCTATCACGTCGGGACGTAAATTTATTATGGTCGGCTAAAAGTGGTTTTTTGAGTGTTTGATTTATCAGTTGACCCTCGGAACATTTCAGACACTCCTTTAGAGATACATAATAATATTGTGACGGTTAATTGTCACCATTACCCATTCTTTAAATATTTTTGCCCGTTGAGCTGGTTTTACACTTGCGGGAAAATAAATTGGACAAAAAATTTCTTTACAAAAATTTTTTACTAAAGTTGTTATTACAAAAAGTGGAAACTAACAAATATTCTCAGAAGGAATGCACCACGTCACTATCTATCTCACTGTAGCCTATATCAATTATGCCTCTCTCATTCAACCACGTTTAACTGCGTTACTATCTCATTCCAACTCATTTTAAATAGCGTCACTATTTATCTCACTCTAACGCGTGTTAAATGGCATTTCTAATGAACGTCAAATATTTTTACTGCCCGCCACTCTTTCATTCTAAATTCTAATTATTTTAAAAAATACGCAGCTCCTTTGGTAGTAAAATAGCAATAACTTTTTTTTCAAAAGTAATACACAGAAATTGCCAGATCATTTGAAAAACAATATTTTATGAGCCGTTATTTAAGATAATTTGCAAAACTAACATAGGACATTTTTTTTCAGGGTGTGGTATCGAACTAACCTAATTACAAAAAATTGCTCATAAATTGGGTTTTTATTTTTCTTCCTGATGTAACAGCATTTCAAGGTTTGTTTTTGACTTTATCAATAGCATGACTATTCAGAGTTGCGCAACAAAAATTTTATTCTTAGAATTTAGAACTGGTTAGCTTTGACTCTCAAAAATCTATTCGAATTTATAAAAGTACCATCAACTCGAAGACTATCTACTTTTTGCTGAGGTCATAATTTGATATTCTGGTCAGTCATGAGCTGGCCTACCAGCCTTCCAAGGGAAAGCGTTGACTTTTGGGACACCTGTTTACCCTTGGGATAAATCGCCAAGTGTTAAAATATAGAAATTTATTTGTATTATAGTTTGAAATGTTCAGGTCCCTTTACGCAAAATTAAA
Organism: Ypsolopha sequella; assembly: GCA_934047225.1. NCBI lineage: Eukaryota > Metazoa > Arthropoda > Insecta > Lepidoptera > Ypsolophidae > Ypsolopha > Ypsolopha sequella. The sequence goes on along the minus strand of CAKOHE010000100.1, from coordinate 95,823 downwards.
AAACAAAACTCTTTTAAGATTAATTTGTTGTCCCTATGTTTGTCTGTTTGTCCGTTTGTCTAGGCAATTTTTCTGGGTAAAATCAATAAATGCTAATATTTACAGCCCTGTAAAATATACATTTATAACGTTTTTATGGCCTTTTGTTTAACTTTTTCATACAAATTTTCTCCTTATGAAAATATAGAGATCAACACTTCACATAATATTTTGCATTTGAAAGAAAGCACAGAAAGGAACTGTAGAACAAATAATGTAAAAAATATAAAACCATATCTTTCTATTCTAAAGGGATTAATAATTTACTGTTTGTTCAATGTGGCGATAGCTTTGTTTATTTATTTTTTCTTTGTTACAAAGATAACAAATATTTTCATACAAGGTTAAGGTTAAGGGCTATTTCTCCGAATTTGTAACAAAATATTAAGAAATAATTATAACGGTAAAGTACAACTTTTAGCTAAGACAATTTATTGTTAAAAGTTTGCTATATGCATAAACATATTTTAATGATATTATGGTATCTTCAAAATAATTGGGTTTTCCATAAGCGTGATATCAGATTATTTAAGACATTTACGGCTGGTATCACGACGACGGATAAGCCAATTATTTTATTATTATTGTAATATAATTAAAAATATGTTAATGCATACAGCAGACTTTTAATTATCAGTTTTCTTAACTAAAAGTTGTATTTTTACTTATTGAAATTGTATTTCTCATCAAAAAGTGCAAGATGACAAGATATTCAAAATAAGTTAATTGAATTTGTGAAATGGTTTCAGGTCAAAACAGTTTTCCATGAAACGGTAATTGTTTATACTTAGCAAAGTGTGTAAACTTAGTCATATTTACATGAACGACGCCTGTATTTCTCTCTTTTTTATTTCCAGTATAGATAAAAATATACAAACTTGTTAAACTTTGTGTAAAAACGAGGCAATATTGACGATATCCTGACAGCTATTATGATGGTGTTTTATAAAATTTTGCTTTTTGGGCTGTATAGAGACGTAGGTAGATGTCACTAGAATATACTCATGAAAAAAGATATGAAGAAAATAAGCTGTAGACTTCACATTCGGTTTATACCTGTTGTATGAATTTTAAGAAAAATACAGGGGTAAAGGGACCTCTTAAGGAAAACCTTGTATTAAACTATTTGTTACCTTAGTAAAAAATAATTCAAGGAAAAAAATAAACAAAGCTATCGCCACATTGAACAGTAGATAATTAATCCCTTTAGAATAGAACAACATGGTTTTCATATTTTTTACATTATTTGTTCAACAATTCCTTTCTGTGTTGACTTTTAAATGCAAAATATTATCTCAAGTGTTCATCCCTACATTTTCATAGTGAGAAAATTTGTATGAAAAACGTAAAAACCTAAAACCTAATATAAATAAAAACGTCAAAAGTATGTTTTTACAGCTCTATAGAGGGCCGTTTATATTGGTATTTATTAATTTTACCCAGAAAAAATTGTCTAGACAAACGGACACACAGACAAACATAGGGATAACAAATTAATCCTAAAAGAGTTTCATTGTTTTCATTTTGCGTAACAGAACCTGAACATGTACCGACAGGATTATCTACGATCTAATAATTTTGCCATGCACTGCAAATATTTTAAAATAAATTTCTATATTTTAAATGCTTGGCGATTTATCCCAAGTAAGTGTACCTATATAATTTGCAAAAAACTTCACTTATTGGACCTGAAATGGTGAGCCAATACTAGAGGGTAATTTCACGAAAAGGTCATTGACCTTTGTTACAGATCTCAGTAAGTATAAGTAAATTAATTTGGGTTTCAATAACGATCACAAAATTATTCTTTTAGAGTAACATATATTATTTTCCCGCATAAAAGTATGAATTCATTCCAAATTCATTCAGTTTTGTTGTTATGACTATGGCACGATGTAGCTAAATCACTCATACGCATATTTTGTTGAGTTTTTAACGGCAGGAATATGATGCTCCTCGAAATATAACTTTATAAAATTAATTTCAATGTGTTTTGAAGTAGTTTTGGGACATATTTATAGCTTGCAAAAAAGGGCACAGGTTCCACGTCTTACGGGCGCCAACGCTAGGCGTAGACTGACAATATCTTGCTGCCGCTGACTGCATCAGTGGATTTACGTATTTTTGGAAAAAGGGGGTGCTTTTTTGACCCGAATAACGTGGTATTTGGAAAATGAATAGATATCATTCACACTAATTTTATTAAAAAAAAACCAACAAAATCGCGAAAGCGATACCTGAAACAAAATCAATAAGAAGTGTGCAATAGAGGGTTACAAAAAATTCATTGACAGTACAAATATGAATCGATTAACGTGGTTTCTGGAAAATGAATACCTTAAAGTTCAACCAAAAACATGTATTTTTTTTATGGCTATACGTAACCTAATTATTGCAACAAAATCATCCGAAAGCTGACATTTTATTTCTGTTTGTATTTTCGTTCCCCCTCTCTACAAGAGACATGTCCGGTAAAGTGGGCATACTGCATTAGTTCTCAAAGATGATAACCAACTATTTGATGTATTTAATTATTTTATAAGGCTGGTCGAGAATTTCAAAATAACATATGTAGGTCCCGGCAGTAAATAATGCACATCGTATCGTAGCGTCATCTCTGTCGCACGAAGCACTAACAGTCCGGTGAGAGAGACGAAGCCGAAGATAGCCGATGTGCATTATTTACTGCCGCTGCCTGTACATGTGTTTGGTTCAGATTCCCCTAATCTTGCCAAAATGCTTTAACTGCCAATGTCCTTGCACTGTAGCTTATTTATAGCGCTTTCATGTAAAATGTACATTTATTTGAATAAATAAATGAAAGACTGAGACTATTTTTTATTTAATACATTTTTAGAAATATTTTGAACTCTTTCGATAACGTGAAGTTTTATGACTCCAAATACAATTTTTTTATTTATACACAAGTAATTTTTACAATTCTTTGGACCCTCGTTTTAAGCTAACAATAACCTAATACAGGTTAAAAAGGAGGGTCCAAATTCCAAATGCGGACCAAACAGGACCACCCCTAACATTTCGTCATCCCGTCAGGAATTTGAATGTGTCTACAACAGTTCGTCGTCGCGGTCGGGAATTTAGAATAATAGGTACGTCGCAGGTAAATTGTTAAAGCCGTGAAATTGTAATTTTGATAAATAATACTTGTACATACGGTTTCACAGTTACATCACTCTTATTTTCATTTAAAATTCATTCATTTAATTTCTTTATTGTTTCTTGATAATGCCGCAAGGCGAAACCGGTGATATCGAGGGCATCAAACTGAAAAGGCGTATCTACAGATTTTCTGAATTCCGAAAATTCCAATTTATTGGACGTATAAAAAATATTTACAGTCGATACCATGGACGAACGTCTATGCTTAACACTAACCGCATGCAAAATTTCAAGTTTGTAGGCCTGCTAGAACACCAAAATGGAACAGAAGTATTGTACTCGCGTAGTTTTGTGTGAGTATGGGCATTTCTTCCAGGAGGCCCGCCAACAGTGGCGAAATATTGGAAAGGCCTATAAAGGTCCAGCAGTGGACGAAGACAGGCTGATGGATGTATGGATGGACATGGGAAATAATTATATTTGATAAAGTCATAATTAAGCGTGGTGTAATTAGTTATCACATATTAGTCAGCTGACAATACTCGACACTTTTCATAAGAATCGCAATCTCTAAAATGCATCGCTCAGATGATATTCACAATTTAAACTATAAATAGAGTAGAAAAAGGAATGCTTCGGTGGCTTGGGCATATAAAGAGGTTGCAATGTAACTTGCTTACAGGATGTGCTGGTATTCTTGTCTGCAACTTAGCTGCACTTTCAATGGTTTCGGGAATGACATAATGTAGTGATGGTCATCTAGCTGCATCAAGGCTTCTTTAGATAAAGAAATAGACGTAGGGTTGCATGTTTCATCAAGGTCTTGTAGAAATATTAGTCGATGAATACGGTGTGGTGAGTATTGACTGTTGTGTCTGGTTGTTTAATGAGGTGGCAGGTTTTGCAACGCAATCATAGGCTGTAAGTGTATTAAAATATTTTAATGTACACGTATGTATGTCTACTTTTTATTATGACTTTATCAATCCGGCTTTGCTGGAAGAAATCTCTTTTTAGAGATAAGCTCGCCCATGTACATGATATCTCGAAGTACAGTATGCAAATAATATGTTTTTTATTTGTGTACAATAAAGAATAAAAATATAATGTTAGAATGTACAAAAACAAATCAATATCATTTCAACACTATATTCTGTCTCTTTCTTACTTGTTAATATTACCCCAAAAGGCACAAATCTGTAGCCATCCCCTAAAGCTGCATATGTGCGTCTCTTGGAGGCCTCTGCTGCAGCTGCTGCCGCGCCAGCCCTAGTTGAGGTCGCATTGATGCGGGATGGGGCCAGTGTATCTACACAGGTCGCGTCCCACATAAGTACCGGTATAATATATAAATCCTATTTTAACATAACTATGTAGGGTCGCGGAAACTAATTCTGACCCACTCTGAAACATTGTTACTTTAAACATGACCACGCTAAATAAGCAACTCGATGTGTGTCGGTACAAATATCAACGGAAATGACATTGAAATAATGTTCACTTCAGCGTGCCTTGATAAGTGGCTGTTACAACAACCACTGCGTCTCCGGCTAGCGCAAAGTAGGACAAAATAATACTTTTCACATGGACGCCATGAACAGAAAAAAAAATTTGAACTTAAATTATTTAGATCTAAGAATTTCCTATAATTTGGTGAAATAATAATTAAAATCGCTTTAGGCGTTTGGAAGGAGTAAGAGAATTCTTGTGTTAATCATGTGAAACTCTCGATGACTTTCTATTTTTTTTTGTCAAAGCTTACAGTAGAAAAACAGTTTATGAAACTTAAAATTAATTTTTGACTATAATGCCTATCATATATTTTTATGAAAGTTTTTGGACCACCCGTGTGGGAGGAGGAGGCCTTCAAAGACAGGTCCAAATTGCAGTTGGCGTATCCATTCGCCTTAAAAAGTTGGCGTTTGTATTGTGACATGACTTGACATTAATATGCCAAGCTTTGACTAAAGCATAAAGGATAAAGTACGTCCATGGGATAAAGGAAGACCGGCTACCTTCACACAAATCTCTACTCAAAAACGGCGCGAATACCTGCGATGAGCTTTGTTGGTGTCGACCAATCTGATGCCGGGCTCGACTGTGGAGGTACCCCATCTTACTTGGAGACCCCCTCGGAGTAATTCGGAGGAGAGTAAGAGGACAGCTCACAGGCAAAAAACCAGGAGTCCTACCATGCCTGAGACAGATGGATGGCGGTATATCCATCCCTAACAGCCGGGCCTTATATGGAACAGACTGGTGACGGGCAGCGTCGTCACTGGTGCGAGGGTTCCGGCACCGCACTCACCAACCCGCCTGCCCAGCGTGTGTGAGTATGGGCAATTCTTTCAGGATTACGCCGGGAGTGGCAAAGTCCTGGAAAGGCTTATGTCCAGCAGTGGACAAACTAGGCTGATGGATGGATGATGGAAATGTAAATGTCAGTAGAGAGCTTCAGGAAATAAAAATAAAACACGCTATTTACAAAAAGTAATTTTTATATTATATAATTTTATTCTTATAAAAAAAATACATTTTGATTAAACGGGGAACTATAATAAACATAAATTGGCTTCCTTAAATTAAATAACTTATGCTGAGCACAAGGCGGCTCGAAATATAACTTGCTTTAATTCGTTTATGTTTATATTTTAATAGGTATTGCTAAATCTATAAATACTTATAAAGAAAAGCCGAATGCTTACAGATATATTTCATAAAATAATATCCTTGCATAAACGTACACTATTAATAAGATGGTAAAAAATTCGTGTCTGAATATTGAATAAAAAATTTACGCCACATTACAGCTGCAGTGATTCCTATAAACTAATCAATATGCAAATATCTGTTAAACCATTTCCCACCTTGTCTACCTTATAAAATTTGTTTACCTTCGCTTCAATAAAATTGGTAATTCAATATGGTAGAAACATTGGCCAAACAAGCACCCAAAACTATTCAACAAGTATAATTACTAGTCAAAGAATTACAAAGAATCAATCTTCTTTGGGATGAAGTGTGGCTAGTAACATTGGTGCAACATCATTCCGAATTCAGTAAGAGGCTTTCCGATTGGGGAAGAAACAGAAATAATAAAAGTTAAAAATAATCATAACCTGAGTTCAGAAGAAAAAGAAAGACTAGTTAAAGAGAAACATCGAATACTATTTGAACCCATTGTGTTTGTACTGGAACAACTAAACCACGTAACGTCTGCAAATCCAGAGACACCGCATGAAATCGCATATGAGTCAAATCGTTTAGAGAAAAAGATGGACTACGTGATCTTCTTTCCTGGTATTCACGTGGCTGCTGGTCCCTCTGGTCACCGAAAACTGTTGGCCGAGGCTGCCTCAGCTGCTTGTCTTTTCGTTCGCGAGCATTATTTGGCTGCTGCTGCTGCTGCTGCAATTGGTGGCACCACTCTTCACGAACTTGCACTACCCGTGGATTACGCCGCTCATGGTATTGCTGCTCTTGGCAATTGGTAGCTTGTGTTTGGCCCAAATCCAATAACCTCGATCGGTTTCCATCCTTACCTTGCCGCTGATTTGATTGAAGCGTAGTTGATGACATTCCAGTGACAGGATTGTTCGTTGGCAAAATCCTTTCCTTGGAACTTCTTCTTTGATCATACCATCGGCGTCGTTTTGCCTGTCGATGTTTCACTGTGCGATACCGTCGTTCTTCTTGACTTCTTTCGCAGTTTTAAAAATAAAACTACTCAGAAGCTTTCCACGTTATATTCACTGATTCAACAAATAGCACACTTTGTAGTTCACGATTTTATTCAGTACATAAAAGTTCACTTTATATAACTTTAATAGGCTTTTCACAATTCTAACTAATATACAGAAGTTCACTTTGTAAATCAACTAAAATCACAACGTATTCGGACAGAATGACGTTCTGCGTCCGCGTTTCGAAGAGAAGTGTGGTTGAACCGCGTGTACCCTCTTTTATATCTTGCCAGACGCCATTTTATCGCGCCACATTTTAGCGCGTGCTCGAATCGACTTCGTCATGATATCCGGGCGTCATCGGTTCAACCTCGTTTCTGAATGTGTCGAGTACTGTCTGTGCGGGTCAAGTACTGTCTGAATGTGTCGAGTGCTGTCTGTACAGGCCAAGTACTGTCTGTATGTGTCGAGTACTGTATGTACGGGTCAAGTACTATGTGTCGAGTACTGTCTGTGCGGGCCAAGTACTGTCTGAATGTGTCGAGTACTGTCTGTACGGGAAGTACTGTCTGAATGTGTCGAGTACTGTATGTACGGGTCAAGTACTGTCTGAATGTGTCGAGTACTGTATGTACGGGTCAAGTACTGTCTGTACGGGTCAAGTACTGTCTGAATGTGTCGAGTACTGTCTGTGCGGGCCAAGTACTGTCTGAATGTGTCGAGTACTGTCTGTACGGGAAGTACTGTCTGAATGTGTCGAGTACTGTATGTACGGGTCAAGTACTGTCTGAATGTGTCGAGTACTGTCTGTACGGGCCAAGTACTGTCTGTACGGGCCAAGTACTGTCTGTATGGGCCAAGTACTGTCTGTATGGGAAGTACCGTCTGTATGTGTCGAGTACTGTCTGTACGGGCCAAGTACTGTCTTACCTACCTACCTACCTACCTACCTACCAATCTACCAATCTACCAATCTACCAATCTACCAATCTGCCAATCTACCAATCTACCAATCTACCAATCTACCAATCTACCAATCTACCAATCTACCAATCTACCAATCTACCTATCTACCTATCTACCTATCTACCTACCTACCTATCTACCTATCTACCTACCTACCTACCTACCTACCTACCTACCTACCTACCTATCTACCTACCTATCTAACTACCTACCTATCTACCTATCTACCTATCACCTACCTACCTACCTACCTACCTACCTACCTACCTACCTACCTACCAATCTACCAATCTACCAATCTACCAATCTACCAATCTACCAATCTACCAATCTACCAATCTACCTATCTACCTATCTACCTATCTACCTACCTACCTACCTACCTACCTACCTACCTACCTTACTACCTACCTACCTACCTACCTACCTACCTACCTACCTACCAATCTACCAATCTACCTATCTACCTACCTACCTACCTACCTACCTACCTACCTACCTACCTACCTACCTACCTACCTACCTACCTACCTACCTACCTACCTACCTACCTACCTACCTACCTACCTACCTACCTACCTACCTACCTACCTACCAATCTACCAATCTACCAATCTACCAATCTACCAATCTACCAATCTACCAATCTACCAATCTACCAATCTACCAATCTACCAATCTACCAATCTACCAATCTACCAATCTACCAATCTACCTATCTACCAATCTACCAATCTACCAATCTACCTATCTACCTATCTACCTATCTACCTATCTACCTATCTACCTATCTACCTATCTACCTACCTACCTACCTACCTACCTACCTACCTACCTACCTACCTATCAATCTACCAATCTACCAATCTACCAATCTACTAATCTACTAATCTACCAATCTACCAATCTACCAATCTACCAATCTACCAATCTACCAATCTACCAATCTACCAATCTGCCAATCTGCCAATCTGCCAATCTACCAATCTACCAATCTACCAATCTACCAATCTGCCAATCTGCCAATCTACCAATCTACCAATCTACCAATCTACCAATCTACCAATCTACCAATCTACCAATCTACCAATCTACCAATCTACCAATCTACCTACCTACCTACCATATCTACCTACCTACCTACCTACCTACCTACCTACCTACCTAACTACCTACCTACCTACCTATCTACCTATCTACCTATCTACCTACCTACCTATCTACCAATCTACCTACCTACCTACCTACCTACCTATCTACCTATCTACCTATCTACCTACCTACCTACCTACCTATTTACCGATCTACCGATCTACCTATCTACCTATCTACCGATCTACCTATCTACCGATCTACCGATCTACCTATCTACCTATCTACCTATCTACCTATCTACCTATCTACCTATCTACCTATCTACCTACCTACCTACCTACCTACCTACCTACCTATCTACCTACCTACCTATCTACCTATCTACCTATCACCTACCTACCTACCTACTTACCTACCTACCTACCTACCAATCTACCAATCTTCCAATCTACCAATCTACCAATCTACCAATCTACCAATCTACCTATCTACCTATCTACCTATCTACCTACCTACCTATCTACCAATCTACCTACCTACCTACCTACCTACCTACCTACCTACCTACCTACCTATCTACCTATCTACCTATCTACCTACCTACCTACCTACCTATCTACCTATCTACCTATCTACCTACCTACCTACCTACCTACCTATCTACCGATCTGCCGATCTACCTATCTACCTATCTACCTATCTACCTACCTACCTACCTACCTACCAATCTACCAATCTACCAATCTACCAATCTACCAATCTACTAATCTACTAATCTACCAATCTACCAATCTACCAATCTACCAATCTACCAATCTACCAATCTACCAATCTACCAATCTACCAATCTACCAATCTGCCAATCTGCCAATCTGCCAATCTACCAATCTACCAATCTACCAATCTACCAATCTGCCAATCTGCCAATCTACCAATCTACCAATCTACCAATCCACCAATCTACCAATCTACCAATCTACCAATCTACCAATCTACCTACCTACCTACCTACCTACCATATCTACCTACCTACCTACCTACCTACCTACCTACCTACCTACCTACCTACCTACCTACCTACCTACCTACCTACCTACCTACCTACCTACCTACCTACCTACCTACCTACCAATCTACCAATCTACCTATCTACCTACCTACCTACCTACCTACCTACCTACCTACCTACCTACCTACCTACCTACCTACCTGCCTACCTACCTACCTACCTACCTACCAATCTACCAATCTACCAATCTACCAATCTACCAATCTACCAATCTACCAATCTACCAATCTACCAATCTACCAATCTACCAATCTACCAATCTACCAATCTACCAATCTACCAATCTACCAATCTACCAATCTACCAATCTACCTATCTACCAATCTACCAATCTACCAATCAACCTATCTACCTATCTACCTATCTACCTATCTACCTACCTACCTACCTACCTACCTACCTACCTACCTACCTACCTACCTATCAATCTACCAATCTACCAATCTACCAATCTACCAATCTACTAATCTACTAATCTACCAATCTACCAATCTACCAATCTACCAATCTACCAATCTACCAATCTACCAATCTGCCAATCTGCCAATCTACCAATCTACCAATCTACCAATCTACCAATCTGCCAATCTGCCAATCTACCAATCTACCAATCTACCAATCTACCAATCTACCAATCTACCAATCTACCAATCTACCAATCTACCAATCTACCAATCTACCAATCTACCAATCTACCAATCTACCAATCTACCTACCTACCTACCTACCTACCATATCTACCTACCTACCTACCTACCTACCTACCTAACTACCTACCTACCTACCTATCTACCTATCTACCTATCTACCTACCTACCTATCTTCCAATCTACCTACCTACCTACCTACCTACCTACCTACCTATCTACCTATCTACCTATCTACCTACCTACCTACCTACCTATCTACCGATCTACCGATCTACCTATCTACCTATCTACCTATCTACCGATCTACCTATCTACCGATCTACCGATCTACCGATCTACCTATCTACCTATCTACCTATCTACCTATCTACCTATCTACCTATCTACCTATCTACCTACCTACCTACCTACCTACCTACCTACCTATCTACCTACCTACCTATCTACCTATCTACCTATCACCTACCTACCTACCTACTTACCTACCTACCTACCTACCAATCTACCAATCTACCAATCTACCAATCTACCAATCTTCCAATCTACCAATCTACCAATCTACCAATCTACCAATCTACCAATCTACCTATCTACCTATCTACCTACCTACCTATCTACCTATCTACCTATCTACCTATCTACCTATCTACCTACCTACCTATCTACCAATCTACCTACCTACCTACCTACCTACCTACCTACCTATCTACCTATCTACCTATCTACCTACCTACCTACCTACCTATCTACCGAATCTACCGATCTACCGATCTACCTATCTACCTATCTACCTATCTACCGATCTACCGATCTACCGATCTACCGATCTACCTATCTACCTATCTACCTATCTACCTATCTACCTATCTACCTATCTACCTATCTACCTATCTACCGATCTACCGATCTACCTATCTACCTATCTACCTATCTACCTATCTATCTATCTACCTATCTACCTATCTACCTATCTACCTATCTACCTATCTACCTATCTATGTATCTATCTATCTATCTATCTATCTATGTATCCACTGAAAATGGTTGGATTCCAAGGGCTCTTCTTGTCTCGAGCAAACATTTGAAAAACTTAAGTGCAGACTATCACGAAGACATGTGTTCGGAATTGTTTGAAAGATGGTTCATAGAGCAGCTCTTACCCAATATCCCTGCCAACAGCGTTATCGTTATGGATAATGCGTCTTATCATAGCCGGCAAGACGAAAAAATTCCCAACACAAATACAAGAAAAGCGGATATAATAGCTTTTTTAAGAAGGCGTCATGTTACTATACCTGAGAAAATAATTATTAAGAAGTTGTTGGAAATTGTAGAAAATCAAAAGTTTGAAAAGAAATACGTCATCGACAAAATAGCGGCTGAGGCTGGGCATGAAATTTTAAGGCTGCCCCCCTATTATTGTGTGTTAAACCATAGCCTTCTCTATTACAAGCCATGCTATTAAATTTGGCAACGTTGCATTTTGTATTTGCGTGAACCGATATTGACGCATGGATAGTGGATACTGCGAAAACTTCAACAGGATTTATAGATACATATTATATAGGTACTCACCTTTGTCTCTCAGAGGGGTAGGCACAGATTTCGGATTTCCATCTGTTACGATCCTGACACACATCTTTCGCTTCTTTCACACCCATTAATCTTATTAGTTGCAAATCAAACTAAATTAATGTGACAAATACTTAAACTTTGATTAAAGTTCAATTATTTAAAAACACATTAAGCTTTCTTTTTAAATTTGTTTTTTTTGTTTTTGTTTTTTTTTGCATTGGAGCTATTTACATTTTTCGTGAAGTTGTTTAATATAATATTTGATAAAGTTTTAAAAATTGTAAAATATAATGATTTTAATCAGTGCCCTGCTTCATAATACCCATCAATTTCTACAAAAAAATCAACCGATTGCAAACTTGAAATTGTAAGCGATGACAACATGCCTCGCATATCATCCAATTTAAAGAAAGTGGTTTTTAAATCTCCATGCTGAATGATATAATTAAATAAAGCATACAAATGAAAACATGGAAATTTTACAGAATCTGTGGGCAGAGACAGTCCTCCTCGTTGCAAATAATCAAAATATCCATTATTTATGCAATTACCTTTGCTTTCTTTTATTGTAGATATGCAGTTTTTTTTGTCAATGTATTTATTCCATATTTCATTTATTTCATATCCACATATATATATCCACATATCCACCCTAGACTTTTTCGTTGAACTCAAATATTGAGGTAGGTTGGGAAAAATGTGGGGCACAGCACCATCAATCAATTTTGGGTTATGCAAGGAAACTACCTCACGCATTCCATCACTTTTTATTATATTTTCACTTCGGATTATTTCGCTATCATTAAAATGTTTACAGCACACGAAAGATCCTTTAGAAGGCTGCCAATTGGCTCTCGGTATCGCCTTTGTCCAAAGGCTACGTTGGTTTTCATCTCGAAGAAAAACAAAAGTGGAAACTGGCTTTTCTCCATTCTTCAAAGTAGAATCATAGTTTGATTTACAGCCGGGTACACAGCAACGTCTAGGCATCTGCAAGGAAATTTAATTTGTTACCAAGGAGTTCCATAGACTAAAAAAAGTTTTTAACGTAAGAATGTATGAAATTGTGAAAAATAATTACCTTGCTTGATAGCACACACTATTTAATAAAGCTCTACAAGTTTTGATTAAAAACTGCCTTAAAACACGCTTTGGAAAAATGCTTGTGAGCATGTCATCAAAGTGGAGAACGACTTTTTAACCCACCCTGTGTATCCATTCATCATAAACACCTGCGAAACCTCAAGTTCGGAAGAAAATATGTCAGAAAGCGAATTTTTATACCAAACGGTTAATCAAAAATTAAATCAGTTGAAATTCTAATCTATAGGTTTTGTTGCGGACGCCGAGCCTCGCCGATACGATACGTGGGTCGTCTTCGGCCGCCCGAAGGGCGGTCGAAGGTACGGGCCTTGATGTGTACATCTTTGCCCGGGCTTCAACTCCGCGGGCTTCAACCCGCGGGTCCGGGGGGGGCCGCCAATATGATGGTTGGCGGCATGTCGGAGATCGTGTCGTGACGAGCCTCGCCGTAAACGGAAAATAGGGTGGTCTCCGACGGCAGTACCGCACAGACGCACCCAACGAGTATAGAGAGAGATAGACATAAGCTAGATAATTTATGAAAGAGATAGATATAAGTTAGACAAAGAAAGACTGTTTAGATTAGTGCCGTGTGCAAAACGGCGTGTATAAAAGTAGGGCGGTTTACTGTACCAGCATTCAGTTGAATAATAGCTCTCCTACAATAAAGAGCAAATAAAGGAACAAATCGAAACAAGCGTTTTCCTTACATACAGTCCACAACAGTAAATGGTCCTTCGAGCCGGATCTCGAGCCAAGAACCAGCCAAAGAAGACCTCTCCACACCATCGGACGCCTATCCAGAGCTGCTACGGACCTATCACCATGGTCGTCACAAGGAGCCACGGTGATGCAGAAATCCTGGAAGACCAGAGGCGCACGATTGAACAGCGTGAAGAGGAACTACGCCACGAAAATCTGAGGCTAGAGCAAGAGCGACAGAGACGACTGCAGATAGAACCACCCGCGTCACCTACGGTACAAACAGGCACCGTCGACCACGGTACCACCACCGGCATCACAGCCACCGCCGGTATTTCGTCAGAGCTGCTGCTAAGAGAGACCCAAGTTCAATACGGGCCACCGGCGCACTCCGTGTCCTCGCAACGATCTACTGCGAGCGCCACGATGCGAAAGCGAATGGCTGAACTGGAAGCCTCGGAGAAGTTAGCAGCCCTTAAGAAAAAAGAACTGGAGATCGAAGCTGACCTAATAAAGAAGCGTCTAGCCGTCGACATGTCTGTAATCGAAGAAGAGGAAGGGAGCCAGCACGAAGAACCACTACGAGCTGACAACCCTCAAAAGAAGGTGGATGACTGGCTGCGCGCAAACCCGCAGACTGCACGGGGGGAGAACAGCGCTTACCAGCAGATACAAGAACCAGTAGGAATACAAGAAGATCCAACAAGAATCCAGTTTGAACATACTCCACGCATGACCAATGTGGGGCGCCTTCCGGACAGAACAAGAAACAGTATCGATCAACTAGCAGAGACACTAGAGAGGATAGCCAGACCGCGGCCCCGACAGATCGAGCTGCCATTTTTCTCCGGATCTTCGAACGAGTGGCTACCATTCAAGGCAGCTATGCGCGACTCTACGAAAATGTACAACATCTCACCTGCCGAGAACCTACTGCGGCTGAGAACCTGCCTCAAAGGAGAAGCACGAGACGCAGTGGCTGCACTCATGCACACAGCCACCAGTCCAGAGATAATTATGCATACTCTGGAACAATGCTACGGGAGACCAGAAATTATCATCGACCAAACATTCGAGGAGCTGAAGAAGCTGCCAAGACCAGGACAGTCACCAATTGAACTGAACAAATTCGCCGTCAAACTACAGAACATTGTCTGCGTGTTCAAGAGCATCGATCGACGGGGGTACCTCTACAATCCCACACTGGCGCGAGAGGTTCTGAATAAACTCAGTCCACACCTTCAATCTCGCTGGTGTCAATATGCTCATGAAGAGGAAGGAACACTAGATCCTGAAATCATCGTTCTGTCTCGCTTCCTCATGCGCGAGGCAGACTGGGGACTGAAGTACGCGTACTCCTCCACCACGAACACTGCACCTGTCTCCGCAACAAAGAAAGAGCTTCGACCAGCTACAATTCACAAGAAGAAAGCAAGCGCCATATACAACATCGTCGAAAGTATAGAAGAACAGAGCTACCAATGCCCAAGCTGCGAGCAAAGACACACGCTACCCCAGTGCCCGAGCTACAAAGCACTAACTATTGATCAGCGTTGGGAATTCGTTCGAGACAAGAAGTTATGCTTCAAATGCATACAAAAGAAGCATAGACGAATCAACTGCAAAGCCAAGCTGTGCGGCATCAACCAATGTCGCCGCCCTCATCACCAGACACTGCATCAAGAAGAGGAAAGCACACCCGCCACCCAGACACCGACTGTAAGCACCGAGGCAGTCTTGTCGGTAGCAACCAAAACCGCTACCGGCCCACGAACCGTACTGCTCAAAGTATGTCCAATCGTCATCGTCGGACCACGGGGAGAGGTCAGCACTCATGCACTGCTTGATGAGGGAGCCACTGTCACTCTCATCGACGAAGAAATAGCGCGGAACATTGGTGCAGAAGGGCCATCACTACCCTTGCACCTGCACGGCGTCAATATGACTACAAAAGAGGGAGACAGCAAGATCGTCAGCGTGCAACTGAGAGGCAAGAGAGACGTCGCACTACACAAGTTACAAGCACGCACCGTCAAAAACCTGAGGCTTCATCAGCAGTCCATCCCAGAATCACTGCTGAAACATGAACACCTGCAAGATATACTGAAAGAAGACGTATGCTACGAACTAGCACGTCCCGGAATCCTGGTGGGGACAGACCACTGGGAGCACATTGTATCCCGCGAGCTGCGAGTCGGCGGCCCTAATCAACCAGCCGCGTCCAGAACACAACTCGGCTGGGTTATACATGGAACAGTACCACGCAGCGTCATCTACAACCAAGAGAGCGTGCTACATATCTACACACCTGATCAGCACATGAACAAGAACAGAGAACAGAATGATCAACGCCTACATGAACTGGTAGAAGCACACTTCAGAATAGATGCACTTGGTGTCGCTCGCAAACCACACTTGAACGACACAGATCAGCGAGCCACGAGCATTGTAAAACAAACAATGAAGAAGATTGACAGCGGTTATGAAGTTGGGCTACCATGGCGACATGATGAAGTAACTCTGCCTCCGAGCTATAACACAGCGTTACGTCGACTTCGGCAAATAGAACGAAAGATGGACGCCTCGCCTGACTTTGCCAGAGAATATACCACGCAAATAGAAAACCTGCTCAAGAAAGGATACGCGGTACCATGCGATGGCTCAGAACATGCAAGCGCTGTATGCTGGTACCTGCCGCACTTTGCCGTAGAAAACTTAAACAAGCCCGGCAAGAAAAGACTTGTATTCGATGCGGCTGCGAGGAGTCACGGTGTGAGCCTCAACACCGAGTTGCTTGAAGGACCGGACCTGCTTTTATCACTGCAGGGGATCCTGTTTCGGTTCAGAGAGAAACCAGTCGCAGTCACCGCAGACATACAAGAAATGTTTCTACGTATCAAGATCCGCCCTGAAGATCAGCCAGCGCAACAGTTTCTTTGGAGAGGCGAAGACAGAATGAACCCACCTCGTCTCTACAAAATGACGAGTATGATCTTCGGCGCTGCGAGTTCACCATTCATGGCACATTCCGTGCGCGATCATAACGCACGAGAACACGCGCAGACACATCCACATGCACTGGAAGTCATCACTCACAGCCATTACATGGATGACTTAGTATGCAGCTTTGAGGATGAAGAAGAGGCCCTACGCACCATCAAAGAAGTTAGAACAGTGCACGCGGCCGCTGGATTCACACTGCGTGGATGGAACGCTAATCGCAAGACCACATTATGCGATGTACCAGCTGACCTACATGCGACCGTGCCAGCACAACTGGGAGGAGAAGACCTGGGAAACAAGGCTTTTCTGGAATGCAGAACGAGATGAGTTGGGATTCAACACATCCATGCATCGAGTCCCGGCTGAAGTACGAGCACAGACCCGCGCACCAACAAAAAGAGAAGCACTCAGCGCGGTCATGTCAATATACGACCCACTGGGGCTGCTGAGCCAATACACCATCAGAGCCAAGATCATCCTGCAAAGCCTGTGGCGCCTCAAAATGTCCTGGGACGAACCTATCCCCGCGGAAGAAGACGAACTCTTCACATGTTGGCTGCAGCAACTCACTGAGATCGCCCACCTGCGTCTAGATCGATGCTACGGACTGAGCAGCTACGAGCGTGTAGAATTGCACGTTCTATGTGACGCAAGCGAGCAGGCCTACGCTACTGTAGCCTACTGGAGGATCCTGAACCGCGACGGGAGCATCCAAGTCGCCCTAGTGGCTGCCAAAGCTAAGGTGGCACCACGACGGGTACAGACCATCCCTCGCCTTGAACTACAAGCGGCTGTCATCGGTGCCAGACTCGCCGAGACCATAAAAAGGGAACATCGTATCGAGATATCCAGAACAATCTATTGGAGTGACTCCACAACCGTGGTACACTGGATTTACCACGACTCAAAACGATACACTCCTTTCGTCGCGCACCGACTTGGTGAGATCACAGAGCTCACTAACAAAGAAGAATGGCGATGGCTACCCACTGGCGAGAACGTAGCTGATGACGCCACAAGGATGACCCAAGTACCGATCAGCGAGAACAACCGCTGGTTTCAAGGGCCGCGCTTCCTATTTGAACCAGAAGACCAATGGCCCACAAAACAAACAATCGACGAGGAAAACGACGAACAAGACGTTCTCCATACGAGTGAAGATACTACGACGACAAGCGACTGGTTGCCAGATCCAACCCGTTTCTCCAAGTACGAGACGCTAGTACGAGCAACCGCCCGTGTACTGGCATTCACTGACATATGCCGGCGCAGAGCTACAAGAATGGAGCACCAGCACATTGAACGAGCCGAATGAGCGCTCATACAACAAGCACAGAAAGAGAGCTTCAATCAGGACATCAAGAAGATCGAATCGAACCGCCCTATCACTAAAGGGAGCCGACTATACAAACTGGATCCCGTACTGAAAGACGGCGTGCTTCGAGTCCGTGGCCGCATAGAAGCAGCGACTGCGCCCATTGAGACGAAGCAACCCATGATCCTGGATGGACGTCACCACCTGACAAAGCTCATCGTGTTGCAAGAGCACTGTGCTGCTGGTCACGCAAACCGTGAACGCGTGACGAACGACCTTCGACAAAAGTACTGGATAATCCACCTACGGCCTTCAGTACGAGCCGTGGAACGCAACTGCACTCTCTGTCGAGTGCGCCGCTCCAGACCACGAGTGCCAGCTACCGGAGACCTGCCACGCGCCCGCCTGGACCCTTTCCATCGCCCGTTCACCAACTGTGGCGTAGATTACTTCGGGCCAATGGTGGTGAAAGTGGGACGCCGCCGCGAAAAGAGATGGGGCGCACTCTACACGTGCCTCACCACACGCGCCGTGCACATCGAACTTGTGCCGTCACTCTCCACTGATTCGGCGCTAATGGCGCTGCGCAGAATGGCTGCACGTAGAGGATGGCCACGTCTAATGTATTCAGACAACGCCACGAACTTCAAAGGAGCGGATCATGAACTACGAGCCGCCTATACAGAGTGGGCACCCGCCCTGCGAGACGAAGCGCTGCTTCATCGAATGGAGTGGCGGTTCATACCACCAGGAGCACCAAACCAAGGAGGAGCCTGGGAACGACTGGTGCGCTCCATCAAGACAGCTTTGAAGGCAACACTCCAAGAACGAGAACCAGCGGAGGAGGTCCTACAAACACTCCTGACCGAGGCAGAGTTCTCGGTGAACGCACGACCGCTGACACATGTGAGCGTGAGCCCTCTCGATCCTGAGGCGCTCACCCCAAATCACTTCCTTCTGGGTACATCTACCGGTCTTCCTACTACGGGCCCATGTGATGTCGCTGATCGACGGACCTGGCGTGCCAGTCAAGCACTCGCAGACATCTATTGGAAGAGATGGGTACGCGAATACCTTCCTACACTGGTACCACGTGGCGAGCCAACCCAGAACGAGCAATCTCTTCAGCCTGGTGACGTCGTGGTGATCGTCGATCACACCCTGCCTCGGAACACCTGGCCAATGGGCATCATCGAGCGCACCTACCAGGGACCAGACGGCGGCGTACGAGTAGCAGACGTCCGAACGAAAACTGGAGTATTCAAACGTCCCGCAAGAAGACTCGTCGTCCTAGAAAAGGAGGCTACGCGTGCTACGCCGGGGGGAGGAATGTTGCGGACGCCGAGCCTCGCCGTAAACGGAAAATAGGGTGGTCTCCGACGGCAGTACCGCACAGACGCACCCAACGAGTATAGAGAGAGATAGACATAAGCTAGATAATTTATGAAAGAGATAGATATAAGTTAGACAAAGAAAGACTGTTTAGATTAGTGCCGTGTGCAAAACGGCGTGTATAAAAGTAGGGCGGTTTACTGTACCAGCATTCAGTTGAATAATAGCTCTCCTACAATAAAGAGCAAATAAAGGAACAAATCGAAACAAGCGTTTTCCTTACATACAGTCCACAACAGGTTTATTAACTACAGATAAATATCCATCAAACAAGGAGAACTCAATCCTTCAAAGAAGTTAGTTGTGAATTAACTCTACCCTAGAGGTAACACAACAACCTTCTAGCCAAATTCTATTTTTTCAATTTGAACAATAGATGTGTCTTTGTGTCTCTTTCTTGAACCGAGATCACTTTAATAGCTCTCAAGATAAGTACCCAAATAACTAATTCCCCAGTCTAGAATCTCTTCCAATGTTAAATTCTAATCAACCATTCGGAGAATGTATAGTTGCCGAGGAAATATGCATTAGCTGCGTGTGTAGTGAAACTATTTAGAATCGCAGTTTATTACTGCTGATTAGTCAAGATGACTCTAACCTAACTCCTTTTCAACTAAATAGTTTGTTGTGTAGTGTAATGTCTCCAGGATAACACGACAATAAACATGAGTCCACATTCCTGAATCTGTTGTCTCGCTAGAGCCCTTTTCTTTGCCAAAGACAAAGTTAATTGTCATGGTCGTATCTTTCTATCTCTTCCACCAACAACATACTTCCTTCCCCATTCTCTCTAACACTTTCTCTAACGAACCACCAGCTCAACAAATATGGACAAATCTAAATGATTTAAGTACCTCTTATTTAAAATATTATCCTTTAATACCTCTTAAGCTAATACCTTTTGAGCTAACTTATAACATAACTAACTACCACTAATTAAAATAAAACCCAAATTAATTTCTATAATTTAATATATTTTTTTTTTATTTCAATAAGACAACGAGAAATTGGAATAAACTGCTTTTAATAAACTTCCGAATATTTTTACATTTCATTTCTTAATAAATTAATTTATTAAAATACGATCTTGTACTTTTTTTTTATTTAATTTACTATCAATTGACAAAGCATTTACACAGTCAACATATTAAAATTTCATAAATTTTTAATTTTCTTCTCTACTTCTCCCCGATCTTAAATTTTCTCTTCTCTACTTTCCCCCAATCTTACTTCCCTTTGTACTTAATAAGTAAGTTCTTCCTCATCTACCTGTAAAATATAAAACTTCATCAGTGGCGTACTGTCTACTTCCTTTTCCATTTGTCCTTAAATATTTCATTAAATAAAACAAGACTTTTTTGTAATTAAATAGATTTTATTTAATTCCTTAAAGTAAAATTCTAACTACCAATGAAAGTCATTAACAGTTTCTTTTTCCATTTAATTATCAAATTCTGTCTAATTTTTAATGATCGAAGGTATTATTTCCCTGCAAGTAAACCAAAATAGTAAATACTATAATTAATATTGACAACCCTACAAATTATAACCAGAAGATGCTAAATTATTTAAAATATTTTTAAGTTATTCTAGTTTTTACTAACAGTAGTAATAATTGCTTTGAAAAATGAAAATGAAAAATGAAAAATGAAAAATTATTTATTTCTTAAGCTTACTTCATTAAATAAACTGAGTTTGAGTTCTCCTATTGGGTATGAAAATACCTGTAACAGGAGTCCCCGCTCTCCTATAACTAAAATACAAAATTAAGTGATAAACAAAACTATTATTTACAGAGGTGACTAATAAATTATTATAAATATAAAAAAGAAAAGAAAAGTTTAGTATATACTTACTTAGGCTGAATTTGTAAGTGTGAGAGGGTATGTGTGTGTATGTGGGATGTGTGTATGTGAGATGTGTGTGACTATGTGTGCATATTTACAATTTATGCAATTTTGGAATAAGTTTGTTAATTAATTTGTTAATTATGATGACTATTCGATATTGACATAGGCTATTCAATGACAATTATTAAATTCTCCGTCTCGTTATAATTCAATTTTTGTATCCAAGTAGTTACTAATTTTTTACATTCATAAAAAGTTTTGCAATATATATTAAGCTTTTTGTTGATTATTTTATACAGATACGTAGCTTGTCTAGTATATTGTTGTCTTGCGAAAGATGTTTTTGTGCTATAGGTAGATGTGGTTATGGGGTTCACCCTTCTCCTAATTAGGACAGTAGGGTCAAATATCAAATGTTTATGTAGCCTCAAGGTGGTATTTATGATATATAGCTTTCTCACTGTTAAAAGCTGATACGTAGAATATAATAAATCAGTAGAAAATGTTCGTGGTTTAAAGAACATGACTTTCAATAATAGGCGTTGAGCTCTTTCTACTTCTATGTATCTTGTCTTAGCGGCCCCTCCCCAGATTGGAATACAATAGCATATTATCGATTGTGCAAGTGCCACATATATAGTTTTTAATAAATCTACTGGGGCTACATGTCTTAAGGTTTTAAAGATCCATATGAGTTTCCTGATTCTTCCAGATACAAGTTCGATCTGTGGGTACCAAGAAAGGCGTTGGTCTATCATAACTCCTAGATATTTGATCATGGCAACTTTATTGATTTTTGGACAATCACATCCAACCTGAACCCCATTCCCACAATTATGAATTTTTAGGTTATAATCGGAATCTGGCTGACCACTGTTGTATATACTATAGCAAACGTAATTAGTTTTATTTGTATTAAGGGTGAGGAGGTTACATTTTAACCTTTTGCTTTAAAATATCATTCTAATGAATTCAGTAGGTATCGTCAGGGAACCTGACTTTCATAGACTAAATCTTTAAATTTCGCAACCGATTACTTCAAGCTATATAAACTAAAGTGTAGGTTGTTCAGTTATACTTCGTTCACAAGATATATATAATTTAATTGGGCCCTCAGCTTCATAAAAGTATACTAGCACATAGGCACTAGTTGCATGTACAGCCCAAATCTAGTAAATAAATGCTGACGTCACGCACGCGTCCTATGCGAAATCAAATGTAAAATAAAGGCTATCATACCAAACATAAATATTATATTTTTAATACAACATCTACATAAATAAAACAACCTATACGAATAAGAAGATAGTATAAAAACACAAAAAATGAATTCGGAATACGTCAGCGTCACTAGAGATTCGAACTTTCGGTTTCCTACCTCCTAGGTGAACATTCAACCACTCGGCCACAGAGACATTTGATTATTGGTGTGAAAATAACATACAAAATCCACCAGTCAGATTAAAACACTACCTAATTTACTTATATTTATTTTTGTTCTTTAAAAATTAAAAGTTAAGCTAGCCATTATTTATAAGATATTTATCTACTTTCACTTTAAGAAAAACTTCTAGATCAATAGATTTTTGCATTTATCAAAGTACAACAAAGATAATTTATAGTACAACTCAGTTCTCGATCTAACCCTTCAACACATTAGTTGCGATCCTCGTGAGTTCGCCATTCAGATCTTCAATCAATATAAATTGTTCTTCACTGTCTACATATATTAAAAATACTAATTACGCAACCCTGAAATACCCTGAAGTTCTAGTCCAAGACTATAACCAAACCAACACGCAATCTATAACCTTTTCTACAGTACTATTAACACGTCGATCCCTTGTCGTACTATTAATTTACTCCTCTCTCTTGTATGTATACATAAAATATATGAAAGATTATATATAAAAGATGACTTCCCCTTAATAAAATAAAGTTTTGACAGTATTATTTATTTTCTATTTGAAACAACGTACTTACATATCTCACCCAACAATAAACTTTTTCCCTCAATTTTTATCAGAAATCATTATTTTGGACCATCAATAAATCATCAAAACGTCTTAATTTTATATTACCCTTTTTATACTACATCCTCACTTCGGTAGGCACCCAATTTTCTACTAATAGCTTATTCCCATTTTAAATTTACACTTACAGATTCTTATTTGATTTATCAACACTGTTACTTTTCATACTGGACCCTCTAATAGAAAGTGAAACTTTACATACAGAACCCTGATTTTATTACCCATTACCAATTCATTCTTCATCCCATATCAATTATTTGTAAAATACAAAGTCCACACATTATAGGTAGGTATTTACTTTGTGTATGATGACAATAGTACATTAATTAAATTTAAATACTTTTTTAACTACTATACTATATTTAACCTTTCTCCATTCTCAACTAACTAAAATAAATACTATTTTCCGTAATTGTTTCTTTGTTACTAACATAATATTAATTGTAACTCCTTCTCAAAATTTGGCATGAAAACCTACGCAACTTACACCTGCTCAATCTCTAATATTATATATACAATACACTCATACAGTACAGCGTGTGTGAGTATGGTAATTCTTCCAGGATGACCACCGGGAGTGGCAAAGTCCTGGAAAGGCATGTCGAGCAGTGGACGAACTAGGCAGATAGATAGCTGTAGAATAGCTGATTCGCTGAATTGGGTGCTTTTATACAGCCGTTACTCAGCTCTCTTTTATGTTTCTATAAAAGCTCTATAAACGCAATCGAATTGCTTATGGCAACATTGCTGCACGCTTACAGACTAACTCGTATAATAGAATTAAAAATGTTTGGATAGGAGCTGTAGTGTAATTAAGAGCTTTTATACGATAATTAGCTAAAAGTAGTATTGTAGAGTTCTGGGAAACAGTAACAGCACAAGTCCGTCCATTTTGTCGATCGATACCTTAAAGACGTTTTAGCGAGTATTTTGCTATCAAAATTGATAAAAACAAATGGAAGAAATTGAAGATGATTTAAATCATCTTTGTTAAGAAAGGTATCAACATCCAAGAAGTCTTGGCATTGTTTTATGAAATAAGATGTTCCTTTAAAGAAAAATAATCATAATATACAAGATTTTCGAAAAAAAAGCAACCAGGGCGTTAATTCATTGTTAGTTTACGTTAGTTCAGGCAAAATTTTCGTTAGGATCCGACTCCTTCATGTATTTTTTTAAAAACAAAATGGTGTGGCTAGGTTCACGCTGCCATCTTATTTTCATTTTTTCATATTTTTTTTGTTTGGGTCAATAGATTATCCTTTCCCCAGACCTTTTCCTCCCTTGCCGCGACCGGTCATCTTGCTGCAAAGTGGTAGTGAGAGATGCACAAACAAATGAACTCGAACTGCTGCTGCTGATGATGGTCAGCACTACGAACGAACGAAATACTAACTAACGCGTTCGCTTTTTTTTTTTTTTTTTTTTTTTTTGCGCCCAAGCAAGGCACCCTCCGGAGGTCACGGTGGGAGGGAGGTGGAGAATGCTCATAGCATACCAACGTAACCGGTTACGTTGGTTATGTGGGACTCACTGAGTGCCTACCCACTAAACTTCACCTAATTTGGTTTGGCCCGTGAGGGTCTTAAAACCTTTATCTGAAGCGACCCCCTCTGGGGAAATGGGGCGCTAGCGGAGCCCTATAGGGGCATCCGCTGGATAAGAACACTAAGTGTTAATTTCTGGGTTGGGAGGAAGAGCTAGGCTCTGATCGTTTGGATTGAGCCTTCAGCTCATCGAAGGCTTTCAGAAGGAGATTGAGATGGGCTGAGAGTTTGTCAGGGGGATCGGAGAGGACGTTTCTTGGTCTTCGAACCTTGTATCGGGATGTAGACGGAGCAGTATAGGAGACTGTCTCGCGTACTAACGGATTGGGGTGTTCTTCAGAAGATTTGAAGAAAGTCTCTGAGAGGGATTTCATGAATTGTTGGAGGGTGGGTAGCTCCAAATCACGATGGAGGTCTGCGTTGCGCACGTACCATGGTGCGTTGGGGTTGCGCACGTACCATGGTGCGTTGGGGTTGCGCACGTACCATGGTGCGTTGGATATTTTCACGGTTTATATATAGAGGCGGTGGAGAGGGCGAACGAGACAGGGCATAGTGTGCGATGGAGACGGAAATGGAGGCGAACGATGTCGAATATAAAATGTTTGGT
Source organism: Ypsolopha sequella (assembly GCA_934047225.1). Classification (NCBI taxonomy): domain Eukaryota; kingdom Metazoa; phylum Arthropoda; class Insecta; order Lepidoptera; family Ypsolophidae; genus Ypsolopha; species Ypsolopha sequella. The sequence goes on along the minus strand of CAKOHE010000100.1, from coordinate 70,091 downwards.
GTATGTTTCAATTTAATCTAGTACATAATATTATATTCCTGTTATTATATCCTGTACCTACATATTTCAAACACTGTGTATGTAACCCTATACCAACCAAATAGAATATATTCAGCGGAATGAGACACTATGTACATACAGCCACTTAGTAAGTAGATGCTCATGCAAAGCGAGCAATTAGGTAACTAACTATGTATGTAAGTAGATGGGTAAGTATATAGAATGTTTGATTGAGAACTTTGTACTTACTAGGTAGGTAAACCTAAACCTATTAGTAATAATAATAATACCTAAGGTAATATTAGATTAGTTTATATTGCATAGTCGTTACAGAAACATGTGTAACAGTGAATAGTTTGTGGCCCTGAAAAATTCGTTGGAAATTGGTTTGTGATTATTGTGATAAGCAATCATTTTTTGTTTCTTGTGTAAGAAGGGACTTGTTTGTGTTATTATTATTAATTTGCCGTTTTATTAATTAACACACGTAGTGTCGTCAAATTAGAGCATCGGGTGCTCGCGAACTGATAGGTAATTAGGTGGTGCTTATTGCAAAACTGATTGCATAGTTTTTCGTGTATTTAAGAATTGGGCACGAAATTAAGTAAGAGTATCTCGAACAAATAACTATGTGTCTTTATTATGTTTATTCTGACTCTTTATTATGACTCTTATTGCGCTGTAATAAGTTTCCATTTTCTTTGAGCGTAAGTTGCATGGGATCAGTAAGTATAACCCGACCGCGAACATATTGCCGATGAAATGTATGGCGCTTTATTGCACCCATGAAAAACAGACAAGCTTATCACTAAAAAGAGATTTCTTCCAGCAAAACTAACGTGCACTACAAAAGAAATATCCTATAAAATATACATAATTATATATGACGGAGTAAGGCCGACAGGCGTGATGGGCACGTGCCCGTCTTCACCCATATTTCCGAAGATGGGTTGGTAATTTAGCAGAAATGATCACTCGCCAATGTAGATAGGTAGTGTTTATAATCAAATAGGAAAGTTTCTAACTGAATTACAATAAGATGGCTTGAATAATAAGAGATTAAAATGCGGTGATCTCACAGAAGCGTGCGGTCGCTCAAACGACTCCAACCAGTCTGCCTCTCTCTTTCCCACTGACAGCTATCAAACGCAACTGACAACGTCAACTCAACAGATACCAACGTTGCGATGACCGATGCCAAACTACACGGTAATTTTTACATCGCTAACAGCCGACCGCAACGCCATCTTTGATTCCACCCAGGTACTAAACCTGACATTTCAATCAGTGACGTAATTAACTAACTAATTGCAAATAATTGAATGAATTCGCTCGCCGCTCCGACATATATATTACTAGGTGTTTTAACTGGGTATGAAGTTGCGGAAGCCGGAAACTGGTGATAGTACTTGTCCATACGAACAACTTTTAACAACAGTTTTTTTTTTGTTTAGTCACGAAAAGTTGTTTGTGTGGACGAGTAAGTACTATCGCCAGTTTTCGACTCGCACTTGGCCGGTTTTTGATGATGCAGATGCTATAAGCATTTTTCCCAGTCAACCCGACAGAAATTACAAGAAAATTACAGAGGCAGGTGTGCAAAAGGCTTTACAATTTTATATTTTAAATAACAAATAAAACGTAAAAAAAAAACATTTATGTACTGATATATAATTTTGTAATTATATACTAATAATGTAAAAAGTAAGCTTCAGAAAAATATATATAAAAATATAAGAAGATAATATACTACATAAATACTTATAACGTTACGAATATGCATATATATATATATATATATAATATAAAAATATACTTACTTAAAACAATATTAATGTAATTAATTAAAGACGAGAGTAAATTACTAGTAGTGAAATTTTCAGATTGCTATGTTGATACCAGATCTAATGAATATTGCTAAGAAGATAATGTCTGCGCAATGACATTTTCGAGACGGGGCGTTTCTTATTTCGATTCTTGCTTGTCCAGCAAAGCTATACATATTTAAATAAAATATTTTTATTTCGAATAACAAATATTCATATTTACAATTGATTTAAATTAAAATTAACATTAATATTACAAATTTCAATAAAAATAAAAATATAAAATGTCATGGAGATAAAAAGTTACAGAATTAGAATGAAAACATTACAAAATTAAATTATTTCCAATTAGGTCCAATAGTTCATAAAACCTCCAATTACTAAAAATATCTAAACGTTACTATATTGTGTTGGTTAAAGAGTGAAATGTGAAAATAAAAGATTTTCAACGAGTCAGTCAACAATCAAAAACAATATCTAATAATCACAAAACCGAAATAGACTGGTAAAGTATTAACAACGCTCATTATCAGGACAAAAACACTGTGTGAAAAAAATAATTTGCCGTTGAGATTTTAAACCAGGCTTACGGCCAAATTCAGAGTTGTTCTATCCAACAGAGTGCCGATGTTTGGTGAAGGCAACGCATTCAGCCAGTACCCCGACTCTGATGTGCTAGTGGCTAAGAGACCAGCTCTGTCAGTGGTGTTGGAACAACTTTCAAGGAGCTGTGTTTGAGTTTGTTTGCGCTTTATTATTATTGTTTTTTTTTAAATTAATTTACAATGGTTGGCTAACCTAAAGCCTTTCCTGTGTACCATAAATGTTATACTTTTTTCCGCTGTTTAACGGCTCTGGATACAGTCCTTTTGAGCCAATATTGTTGTGTATGTGAATAGATTTCTAGTTACGGGTAGATTACTGCGGGGTTGCGCCCCCGTCACTTATGTTTCTCGATGAAATAAATCAGTGTGCAATTAGCTAGCGCGTTTGACGGTTGTGTACGACACTTACCTCCCCCCCCCCCTGTTCATACTTAACACTTGGCGACGAGCGAGCTCAACGCGACTTAAAAATGGCGGCGGGTATGTCTTTCGGCATATTGTCCTCGTTTGACCATCAGACAAATGAGTGGGCAAGCTATAAATCACGTATCAATCAGTGGTTTATAGCTAATGACATTGCCGGGGACAAAGCGGAGATCAAGAAAAAGGCGATACTACTGAGTGCATTAGGCGAATCCACGTTTAAATTGACGAGTGATCTGGCGCTGCCTAGAAAGGTAGAAGAATTGGGATTTAACGAGATAGTGAAGCTCCTAGATGACCATTTCACTCCCAAGCGATTTGGGTTCGCGGAGAAATCTAATTTCTACTCCGCAACGCAACTAGCAGATGAAAGGCACACTCAATGGGCGGCAAGACTAAGAGGATTGGCAGCACATTGCGAGTTTAAAAACCTGGAAGAGGCGCTTTTGGACAGGTTCATCATGGGGATGTCAGCGGGTCACGAGCGGGACAAGCTGTTCGCGCAGAATCAGCGCGAGCTCACCCTGGCGAAGGCGATCGACATGGCGGAGAGCGTGCGCTGCGCGCGCCGGGCCGCCACGGCGACGGGAGCCGCGGGCACGGCCGCTGACCTCGTGTTCACCATCTCCAGCAAGGAAAAGTGCAGTGTGTGCGGGTTTACGAATCACAAAGCCAATCAGTGCCGATATAAAAAATTTAAGTGTAGGAAGTGCGGCAACAAGGGCCATTTACGTAAAATGTGTTCAGGGCAAAAAGTTAAATACGTTGAGGAAGGTTCTGTGGATGAGGAGAATGGCGATGACGGTAAGGGTTTATTTAACATTCAATGTGTAGAAGGGAAACCCATGACGGAACAGGTCAAAGTGGGTAGTTCATTATTTAAATTTGAAATTGATAGTGGTTCGGCAGTGAGCGTGATCTCAGATGATACATATAGAAATCAATTTAGTGAGGTACCATTGTCAGTTACCAATAAAAAATTGTTAGGTTATACGGGAGCAAAAATTGTTACACGCGGAATTGTTCAGTTGCCGGTTTCTTATAACGGCAGTACACACATACTCGACATTTATGTAGTCATGAACGGGGGACCACCTCTCTTAGGAAGAGATTTTATTCGCAAATTCAAATTGGAATTAGCGCCGGCGATAAAAGCTGTCTACATACAAAATGGAGACGAAGCGATTATCAAAGAATTAGTCATGAAATTTCCAAACACTTTTTCTGGTAATTTAGGTACATTTAATAAATATTCTGCCAGATTGCGTTTAAAACCTGGATCCAAACCGATATTTTTTAAAGCCAGACCAGTCCCTTATTCATTGAGGGATAAAATAGACAAAGAACTTGATCGTCTCGTCAAGTTAGGTATCATTAGGCCGGTGGATTACTCAGAGTATGCCTCTCCAATTGTTCCTATCTTAAAAAGTAACGGCGACATAAGGATTTGTGCCGACTATTCAGTCACGTTAAACAAACAATTAATAGTAGATAAATATCCTTTGCCGACAGTAAATGATTTATTCACTAAACTGAACGGTGGAGTACAATTTAGTAAAATTGACCTCTCAATGGCCTATAACCAGTGCATTTTAGTTGACCCTCAAAACCTTACCTGCATAAACACGCATCGTGGTCTATTTGCGTTCACGAGACTGGTGTTCGGCCTCGCATCAGCACCCGCTATATTCCAGCGCGCCATGGAGTGCGTGCTAGCGGGTTTAGATGGAATCATATTCCTATTGGATGACATTTTGATCACCGGCAAAAACAAAGACCAACATAAGCAGCGGTTAATATCGGTTTTGCAACGCCTGGAAGATGCAGGTCTAACGGTACAACTCAGTAAGTGCGAATTTTTTAAAGATGAGCTGACATATTTGGGTCATATCATTGATAAGAACGGAATTAGGAAATCTCCAGATAAGGTCAAGGCTATAGTTGAGGCTTCAAAGCCACAGAACGTGTCGCAATTACAGTCATTTTTGGGAATGACAAATTACTATCGTAATTTTGTGTCTGATGCTTCATCGATTTTAAGTCCGTTATATAATTTATTACATAAAGGGGTTAAGTGGGAATGGACCAAGGAACATGATGAAGCATGTTTGATATAAACGCTCGTTGCTACCAGAAATTGTAGCATATAAAAAGCGGTAATACTGACTAGTGACGGGCATCAGCGTCACTAGTGCGAGGATTCCATAACCACGCTCAGACACCACTAATTGTATGCTACAGGGCGATACTTGCAGCTGGAACAGGGGCCCATAGCTGTCCCACATTTATAGTATACAAGTATCTTATATTCTAATATTTAATATAAAATGTCCTACCAGACAGTTGTATGATGACCTCATCAAGTAGTCCTCGCACGAAGACCCTTCGCTGCGGAGACCAAGGCGTGTCGGTGCCGTGACACGTAGATCACCTTCCACGATGAATCTAAACACAAACCTCCTACCCCAGGATGCATCCGAACCAGAAATAGTAATTAACAAGTCCACTTGTCGGAAGCCGCGTGGACACAGGTTATGTCACACACACATAGGAAATTCACCAAAAAGTGGCCTTCACGCCAAAATAACATTATATCTTGAATAACTAATGTTCTTTACGGTGTCCGCACCGATTTCCCCACTATTAAGCCCTTAATAACACATATTAAAATCGTCCGCGATCTATACCAAGAAAATTCCACGTCCCTCGTTTTTGACAGCTCCAAGTCCATAGACAAAATATATAGACCACTGATGGATGCGTTCCGAAATATACATTTTATTCTGAACAGTCCCCCGCTCTGGGCTGAGCAATCAGTCCACTAGCTCATACAACCGGGAGACGGGAGAGAGTTGTCATGGCTCGTCACAAAATCGAACCTTCGACCAACACCTCTGCGACGCGTGGAGTTCCGTCTCCGCCAAAACAACTTTAATATACGACCCCGGCGCCAAACAAGGATAGCAAGTTCATATCCTTCCAAAGAATTAAATTTCCTTCCCTAGGATGCTCAGTCCTGTCTGACCACAGAGAGGACGAGAGTTGAGGACCGCTTCCACTTAACAATATACAGTGGCAAGCTCCTCAAAAATTAGGACAGTTTCCCCAATAACGCAGCGGAGGTGGGTCTTCGCCGACTTGACGGCAGCTTCAAAAAAATTCCCTCCCCAGTGAGGGCAATTTGGGGGACTGTACCGCCAAGTTACCCCTTTCCGGGCGAAGATTTAACTTAAACTAGCATAGTTATTTACAAAACAAAAAATTATCAATATCTTTTAGATAGTTAGCAGTACCTTTGTAGTTTGTGCCATTGTCGGAGCGAATAAGTGAAGGTAAACCCTTACGCGACACGAAACGATCCAACGCGGCGACGAAGGCCTCCGTAGTCAAAGCTGATACCACTGCCAAGTGAACGGCCTTGGTGGCCAAGCACACAAATACACAAGGTATGCTTTCACAACCCAAGCGTTGCGATTGCTAAAAACCCCCGTGCGCGTTACGTATGTGTCAATCCGACACCAACAAATTTACCAAAGGTCCGTCTTGGGTAGAAGCAAAGGATGAAGACTTCCGTATGGCAGGTCAGCTCTCCAAAATCAGCCTCCAAAACGCAGAAGTCCTTCATAATCCGTGAAAGGATTCAAACGAGCAACCGCTCACTTCAGCCTGGCGTGATCCTCACGCAGAACTCGAAGTCTAAACTTGATGAGGTCCGCCTGAAGTACAAGAACCGTGTACCAATGCGTTCCAACGCTCCTCTGCACTCACGGCTGGGGACAAAATATATGAATTTCATTGACTGGTTGGTATTTCAACATAATACCACCATCATATTGGGATCCTCCAAATCTGCAAACAGTATATGTTCATTTGAAAGCCATTTCCTAAGTTCGAACATAATAATCCAAGTATCGAATCAAATATCGAATATCCAAAATTGTGGATACCTCCACCAATGAAGAAGAACCCAGAGTCTTTTAAAACCAAATAGGATCCATCCTAACAAATCCGCGCCCAGGAAAACATCGACTGGGGCCGGATGACAAAACGTGGGTCTGCCAGATGCAGACCTGACGTGCATGAGATTATGGACGGAGGAAGGTCCAAAGAAGGCTGCCAGCCGACAATATTGTCTATAACCATGGCTGCAGCCGCTGATTCAACTCCAGTCCACCAATACCTAGGAGCGGCACCGACGAAACCTCCAGGTTCAAAACCAATCGGTGCGCCACTTGACTTTCCGAGTCGAGGAGGGCCCTAGACGCGAGCCATCGCGGTAGGCAACAGAACCGTCCGCGGTTCCGTACTCATGGCTTGAACAAGCTAGTTACAGGCTACCCCACCTGAGGAGCGCAGGACCAGTCCACTGGCAGTAATACGGCTGGCGCGTGCACATCCCCACCATGGGGGGAGCGTAGCCTCCAACTCTCCCTGAGTACGGCGGGTGGTACTCTAACCGCGGGTATTCCCGGTACGGCGGTGAGTAACCCCGTGACTCCGTCTGAGCACGGTGCTCCATGCCAGCTGGCACCAAAATCGGCGCGGGGAGGGGGGGCCTAGCCCTTGCCAACTCCAATTGGCCCCCGCCCGTAGGGGCCCAATTCACAACATGGCCATATGTGTGATAGCCCGTAGGCAAGCCCCCTACGGGTCCACGCGCAAATACATAACTCACCTCCCGGTGAGGGGGCGCGCCTCGCGCCGCAGTCCTCCGTTCCGACGGAGGGGAGCTCTGCCCGACAGCATGCCTTCCCTGGACCGAGGGGGGGGAAGTTCTCCCTGACGCACCCCCGTTGTCCAAGGGGGGGGGAGTTCTCCCTGAAGCACCCCCGCCCGTAGGGCTCCGTCGCTGCGGGACCGGTGAAGCCGCTTCAGATCTGTTGGCACACAACAATAAATGGTGAGGCCCCTCACAAACACTGCAACGTCGTGGCTCGGGACAATTACGTTCAAAATGATTGCCCAAGCAACCGAAACACAGGCCCTTACGCTTCACTATGCGTCGCCGCTCGGTGACGTGCAGGTTTCGCCACTGCTGACATCTCAGCAGGTCATGCCCCGTATGGCCACACTGTAAACAGGTCGATGACCTCTTGATCACGGCGACCGCCGCTAAACGCGCAATATCGCGTCCCCGCGACTGCTGCGGTTGTCTGGGCTCCCCACATTCCGATGAGCCAGCAGACGAAAATGATTGCGCCCCAGATGGCGCCAAGTCCGCTTGTGATGTTTCTGCTACCCTAGCTTCATATTCAATAAACTTAATTAAGTCCGTAAATTTAGGCACAGTGCTGCCATCTTTTTCTGCGGACACCCGCTCAAAACGTGACCTCACGTCATTAGGCAACCTACCTAAAATAATGTGAACGAGTAAAAACGACCACTCGTCCACCGGTAAACCTAATGTTCTAAGGGCATTACACGCCACAGTGACCGGAGTTAGTAATTGCTGCCTCAGCTGTGCCCAGTCGGTTACCCTAGGTAACGTCAACAATTGAGACGCATGCGCATCCGCCAATAAGCGCATGTTCTGATACCTATCATTTAATAAGCCCCACGCTATATCATAATGATCATCCTCTACCCTGAGGTGCTGGATGAGCAACCTTGCTTCGCCCTCCAATGTTGACATCAAATATGCCATCTTTTGCCCCTTTGATAAATCTACCCTAGAATTTATTAATGACGTAAACATATTCCTATATGAAACCCATTCTTCCATTTTCCCATTGAATTTATTTAGTTTTAAATTAGCCAAACTACTAGACACGCCATCTACCGGTTGAGGCGTGACAACTACAGGACCTCCTGAATTTTGCCTCTTTAGATCAGCAACAATATTTGACTTTATAACCAGCATCTTACCAGTGGCGCCATCTGTTGGTCTAGGTGCGCTAACAACCGGGCTGCCCGATTGTCGCTTTTTGATCATGGAGGCCGCCTCTGTTATATCATCATAAATCCCTTTTATCTGGGCTAAATCAGTAACATACCTATCCATAGGCCCGTCACTTTCCTGCAGTGCTGCCACAGCCGCCTCTGCATCAGCCAGCCGCTGATGCATCCGCTCGGCTCTCTCCAGGATTGCATTGTCGCGATCCGAACGAGAAAGCAATCCCTGGACGGTTGTAAACCAGCGGAGCTCTTTCGCCAACGCAGCCTTGTGAGACTTGGACATCATGCCGCAATGAACCGGGAAATGTATAAATAAAAACTATTTAGCAAACACTGTAACGACTGAAGTTCCTTCATTCATACAGAAATATATAAATTACTTTATACTGCTTTTATTCGTTATTTTATACCAGTAACTCCATCTATGATCTGAACTTCGGCAATTTAGAATTAGACCCAACCTATTTTAAATAAGTGGGCGTAGCCAAATATTAATAATTTAATTGATATATCGTTCGTATGCCTTCATGTTTAAGTTCAATTTTAAACAAAATTGAATGCACTTATAGCTTTATGGAAGGAAATGTCACGTGAATTCCATAAACAATTTAATAACAGCCTAAGATAAGGTAAAGGATTTAGGACGCATTAGCGACCTTATTTCACAGCGTCACAAGGGTCAAGCTACAGGGCATAGAAACGCTTTCATCTATATTTTACTTAGCAATTGGCGCCAGTATGATTTTTTTTAGAGTTCCCATGCAATAAAACAAACATAAGTTTGGTCCTAGAGAATGTGTCAAGTTTTATGATGTTGAAACCATGTTCGTATTTTTTGTGAAACTTGTAAAATCTTGGAAGAAGCCACAGATCTACAAATATCAGAGAGGTGGTGTATGTTTATTGATAAAATTAGTTTAAAAACTTGAATCATGAAAGGTGTGTCATTTCATGTTCGAAGGCTGGGTCTGATGTAGTGATAATGGTTAAATGACTTGGAACACAAACATATAAAATAAAACGTGTTCTACCTCATTTTCTTTCAATTAATCGATTTCATGAAATTCAAAAAAGCCCAAAATAATTTGCATCATGGATAAGATTAATATAGCAGTAATTGTACTAGTAAATTATTCAGCATTCTATATTTAAATGTTTATTTCCTTATTTTCTATAGATTTGAATGGCACATCTAAAATTATTGTAGATCTATGTTTCACGAGTTGAAAAAGAGATTAGTTTTAATGTGTTTCACGCTCTTGACTGTTTTTGTTGAGTTTTTGGCTAAACAAGCCTCAAGTAGTGTTTGACAACTAATTAATTTACGAAATAATGTGTCTGGAAGAAGGGCGGAGCTTAAAACTATGCAAAATTTGGGAAAAACCATAGGTGGGGACAGAGAAAGAGTGGACAGTTGGGTGACGGGACGCTTGGAAACAGGTCGATCTAGGAAACACGTCGCGTACAGTCTGGTTTCTTAGATTAAAATAAACAGGTCATAGGTCATAGGTCACCTGAAGTCTAGGTCTTTCACTAGTACGGGCGAAGCGAAATCGCGTCGAAGTGTCGTCTTTGTTTGTGTTATAAAGTTTTAGCGTCGGTTCTGAAATAATTTATATTAGCGACGTGCACGGTTGAAATTCAGAGCTCTGAAATTAAGTGTCGGGAGTGAAGTAAATTATATTTTCAGTGTTAAATACGAAACGCGGCTTAGCTTTATATATCAATTATTTGTATCACAATTTATTTATGTAAAGAATAATATATATATGTCCCTCATTCCTATCCAAAATTTAGGACCTTTAGAGTTTCTACGTCTAGCTGTGCTGCTTTATATTCGATTTACAAAAAGTCTGTGAGAAATTCGAGATTTTATAGGTACTGCGAGCTACGGGTGTCACACCAACATATTATTTCTTTCCCCTCTCACTTATCCACTTCTACAGGATTTTAGGTACAGGTACAGGAACGAGATTTCTGCATAAAATTTCTCACATGACTTTTCTTTACAATTTCCATTTTTAGGTCTTCATAATTTAGATTTTTGTTGTGAATGATATGGATACTGAGTTTTATGTTAGGAACCCTTTCTGGTTTAGGGACGGGGTCGTTGTGGACTGTGGTCTCTGGAGACGTCCGGGGGTTCACATGGCTGTTAACTCTGATGGGAAGCCTTGCATAATGCTTGTGTCGGAACCAGAGTTGGTGAATTCTGCATCAGGGGCTCCTTAGGTTGCACCTACGATTATCCCGTCCACACGTCAAGCGTAGAAAATTAGAAATTGACTTGATCAAGTCGTAGGTGTGATGAATGAATGCTTTAGAGGCAGTTTTTGTGAGGTTTTGTATGTCTGTGTAAATTTCTAGGGACACTTAGGTTATAAGGTGTTGTCTAGGTTGTTTCGCAGGAATTTGTTCGGAAGCGGTGTCATTTTGTGTGACAACGTGGGGGTAATTATTTGGTTGGTCAGGGAGATTACCGTCTAATTTTGTAGGGCCCCCACTTCATTCTGGACTCATCTGGGTCTAGAATCCCCTCAAATATCAAACATCTAGCTAAATCACCTTAGCGCTTGCAGCCGCCGATCGTCGAGTATCTACGGTTCATCAACCCCTTTTTCTAACCCAAACAACTGCAATATTATATGTTACACACACACACACACACACATTTTACTATATTATCCGATAATTACATAATCATTTATCTAATTAAAAATATAACGTCGCGCGCAACATACGAAGTAATGAAAGTGTTATTCGTTTAACGTCTCACGGAGTGTTGAATCAAAAGTGGTTTTACATAGTGATTTAGTCATAATGTGTTTCGTTTTCCCTTGGATTTTCAATGGCAATAATAGCCTTGAAATATAGCTGAGTTGCAGAATATAGCTAAGTCGTATCATTTAATCAATAACTAGTACATTCGTTTTACTCGATTACTTTATTTTTCTTTGTTGAATTATGATATACATTGTTTTGAGCATAACCGTTTTGTAACATAACGTAGTGTCCTAATCTACTAGACGATCACACAAATAAATCACGGCCAATGATTTAATTTGTAATTAATAAATCGATGTACTCTCAAGTATGTCATAATAACTTAGGAGACGTAGAGAGGTATATACAATACAATAACTTCCATCTACGGGTGTTGTCGCTTGCAGCGGTCATCGTTTAATTATTAAATAAATACATACTAAGTACTGTACGTACATATGACTGTACATAACACATATGTATATACATCTCTAAGCAGAATAAATATTTCTCTTACAGTACTTCACATCCAAGAACCTATTTTGTTACAGATAGTACTCGTCACAAGGATCGCAATTGTTTTCTTACAGACTACTTACTTTACTTCAGAACTCATTTTGTTACAGATGGTCCACGTGACCAAGGATTTAGGTCATTCAATCTTGTATTATTGTATAATACGAGAACCTAAATAAAAGAGTCTGGGTTGCATTCATACAAAACGGTTAGAAAGTTCCACATATCATAATTCACAAAGCTTTATTATTTACGAATAGTCAAAACGAAAGCTTTTACCGCTACAAAACTATGCGTTTTTTTTTGTAAACACGAGGTTGGTCACGACGATGCTGACAAAACATGTGTTTAATTTTTTTGGTTACAGTAGTTTTTGTTTCAAATAATGCTATTATTTTACGTGATGTTCGTGGCTCTGTGTCATTTATATAATAGAACATAACAAGTTATAAGTTATTTACTTGGGCCTAGGTATCACATACGTATGTCTCTAAACTGTCTAATCATTATACCTAAATTACGAGATTCTTCTAGCTAGATCATTTGTTTGAGTTAAAGCTAGGTAAATTCATCTTATAGTTAAAACTAAATGGGGTTTACAAACTATTTCTTATTCATCTTGTATTCATAGAAAATAAAAGTAAACAAGAAATCTGTACAACACAGATGTTTGTTACTATTATTTAGAAGGCAAGCACCCCGGCGGCGCCGGCGCCAAAATTCCTTAGAAATGGAATGGCGTTAGTACTTTAGATGGGTTTAACTGTTTTCACTTTTTTTTGTTGTTTTGTGGTTTAGAGCATTCAATTTTTGAGAGACGGCACTTGTTTACTTTATGGCCGGTACTTTGATTAATTTATTGGGGCGTCAAAATTCCGTCTTAGGTTTTCTTTATTTTTTTGGCTCTTCACTTTCTTTCTGTTATGAATTCTCGTAGTATGTAGTTTTCGATATTCATGATCTAGACAAATCAATAATTTATAGACTACGGGCGTATCAGACAAATCAGATTATAAATTTTAAAACCCGAAGTTAAATAAAGCACGGCTGCTGGTTTTTTTTTTGACTTCCGTTAGAAGTAGAGAATGGTCGAGGGCATAGGTACAGTTGGTAGCAAAGTCGCTTGGTAAGCGAGAGGACCGAGTTCGAATCTCTGGTTTATAGTGTTTCACGTTCAGATTTGTCTATCATAATTTATGTTAACTACAGCAGTTAGTTCTAATAATTTAATAGTTTGTAAGAACTATATTACAAATATAATTAAATTTAGTAGAAGATCACAGTTATATGTTGTTTACAATTGTTTTGGGAAATTTATTACATGATAGGTATTATAAATTAGATATTGGTTTTATCTCTCTCTGGGAAGTGGAAGCGTTTTATGTCATGTGTGTACATGTTGGCACTTGTCGGAATTGAGCAATTAAATTTATCTGAGCCACGATTTGAACTGCGTTCTATAGTTTTACAAATTTAAATAAATTTAATTTGTCTGAGATACGATCTGGACTGCACTCTTCGTTCACGAGGTTTTTGAAAGATATAAGTATTATTTTTAAAGCGATTAGAGAAATATCTAGGCGTATAATGAAGTAGTTTAGAGTTACACAATTTATTATAAATAAATGACGTAACAACAGTATATATGTGTGTGAAAAGGCTTTAATATTAACGGATTGTGTATTGAGAATTAAGGTGATTAGTGCGGCTTAGTGAAATACATACAATTTCCGATTGAAATTCTGTCTATATGTATGTAAGTATGACTATAAACTAGAGATGAAACGGATAGTGATTTGGCCGGATACCGGATACCGGATATCCGGCGAGGCACTAGGCCGGATAGCCGGATATCCGGCGGCCGGATATCCGGCTCAAGATATGCGTTTCGCACTAATTGAGCAAGTCTAAATATTACGCACCAAGGTGCGTGCGGGTGCAAGTGGGCGAGATTATTCGTGCATTTTTTAAATGAAGGTCATTTCTAAATGATCGTATCACAATCATACAAATGCTGGTTTGCAAACGCAAAACAATTTCCAATCCTAACGAAATTTGTAAATATGTATCTTTTGTCTCCTTGGAGTGGTGTATACTTTATATAAATGGACAGGTATTTTTAAATGAAACCGCGTAATATACTGTTCATACTGAACAAATTTTCCAAAGTAACATATTGAAAAGACAAAATTGAACCTGCCCGCCCAGTGCCCTTTCAAAATTTAAAGTAGGTTTTCAAAATGAGTATGGAAACATGAAAATATTTTTTCATTTCCACAAGAATGTTTCTTTGGAAAAGTTGTTTAGTATGATTTCAGTATGACCATGTGTTTTTATTAAAAGATACATGTTGAGTTACATTCGGTATATTGTGAGAGCAAAAGAAGCTGGTGTAATGTATGAAGAAAAGCATAAACGTTTATTCCCAACAATTGATGTAAAGCTTGTCTTTATCTACCATAGCTCAATTCTTATTCACTTTATGTATTAATTCAATCATTGATACAACTATTTTGTGATTTAAACGACTTTTTGTATGTTGAGTTAAGTATCCGGTATCCGGCCGGATACCGACTACTATCCGGCCGGATACCGGATACCAAAAATATGGCCGGATAGGCCGGATACCGGATAGTAACCGGATATCCGTTTCATCTCTACTATAAACAGTACGTCCGTTTCTCTATATTATTCGTATCAGTTTGTTTGTCAGTATGTACGTGTGTCGGTATATATATAAAACCGTACGTCTGCCTATATTAAAGTCCGTCTGTCTGTCTAACAAAAATAGGGTGCGTCAATTGGTCTATATAAATTTGTGTCCGTTTGTCAGTCCGTCTGTCTGTCTATCTAAGATAGGGTCCGTAAGTTTGTCTGTGTATGTGTCCGTGCGTCTGTCTGTTTTAAGTGGAATGCGTATGTATGAAAGAGTGTCAGGCGAAATCACGGGCGAAAAGCTAGTTATCAAATCTATAGAACGATTGGGGATGAAAGAGCGCCATCTATTAAATATTGCCTGAACCACCCCTAAAGCTTTTTAAAGGGTGGATGCCGAGATTTGAACCGTCGAGTGGGTCTCTGCGCATGAGTGGTTTGCAAAACTTACAATCGAGATCCGGTGGGTGGCGCTTGTGTTGATTTTTTTTTTGTGTACAACGAGGAGTGGATTTCAGAAAGTTTCTCGGAGTTGGTGTTTAATGTAGTTTGGCTTTATTTTGAGAGAGGGCACCTCTGCTATAGATTCATGAAATTTAAATGTGAAATTGGTGGACTATTGTGATTTTGTCAAGTTTTCTTTTCTACGAATTTAAAAACTGTGTCAACAATCAACGGGCGCTCTGTAACGACTGAAGTTCCTTCATTCATACAGAAATATATAAATTACTTTATACTGCTTTTATTCGTTATTTTATACCAGTAACTCCATCTATGATCTGAACTTCGGCAATTTAGAATTAGACCCAACCTATTTTAAATAAGTGGGCGTAGCCAAATATTAATAATTTAATTGATATATCGTTCGTATGCCTTCATGTTTAAGTTCAATTTTAAACAAAATTGAATGCACTTATAGCTTTATGGAAGGAAATGTCACGTGAATTCCATAAACAATTTAATAACAGCCTAAGATAAGGTAAAGGATTTAGGACGTATTAGCGACCTTATTTCACAGCGTCACAAGGGTCAAGCTACAGGGCATAGAAACGCTTTCATCTATATTTTACTTAGCAATTGGCGCCAGTATGATTTTTTTTAGAGTTCCCATGCAATAAAACAAACATAAGTTTGGTCCTAGAGAATGTGTCAAGTTTTATGATGTTGAAACCATGTTCGTATTTTTTGTGAAACTTGTAAAATCTTGGAAGAAGCCACAGATCTACAAATATCAGAGAGGTGGTGTATGTTTATTGATAAAATTAGTTTAAAAACTTGAATCATGAAAGGTGTGTCATTTCATGTTCGAAGGCTGGGTCTGATGTAGTGATAATGGTTAAATGACTTGGAACACAAACATATAAAATAAAACGTGTTCTACCTCATTTTCTTTCAATTAATCGATTTCATGAAATTCAAAAAAGCCCAAAATAATTTGCATCATGGATAAGATTAATATAGCAGTAATTGTACTAGTAAATTATTCAGCATTCTATATTTAAATGTTTATTTCCTTATTTTCTATAGATTTGAATGGCACATCTAAAATTATTGTAGATCTATGTTTCACGAGTTGAAAAAGAGATTAGTTTTAATGTGTTTCACGCTCTTGACTGTTTTTGTTGAGTTTTTGGCTAAACAAGCCTCAAGTAGTGTTTGACAACTAATTAATTTACGAAATAATGTGTCTGGAAGAAGGGCGGAGCTTAAAACTATGCAAAATTTGGGAAAAACCATAGGTGGGGACAGAGAAAGAGTGGACAGTTGGGTGACGGGACGCTTGGAAACAGGTCGATCTAGGAAACACGTCGCGTACAGTCTGGTTTCTTAGATTAAAATAAACAGGTCATAGGTCATAGGTCACCTGAAGTCTAGGTCTTTCACTAGTACGGGCGAAGCGAAATCGCGTCGAAGTGTCGTCTTTGTTTGTGTTATAAAGTTTTAGCGTCGGTTCTGAAATAATTTATATTAGCGACGTGCACGGTTGAAATTCAGAGCTCTGAAATTAAGTGTCGGGAGTGAAGTAAATTATATTTTCAGTGTTAAATACGAAACGCGGCTTAGCTTTATATATCAATTATTTGTATCACAATTTATTTATGTAAAGAATAATATATATATGTCCCTCATTCCTATCCAAAATTTAGGACCTTTAGAGTTTCTACGTCTAGCTGTGCTGCTTTATATTCGATTTACAAAAAGTCTGTGAGAAATTCGAGATTTTATAGGTACTGCGAGCTACGGGTGTCACACCAACATATTATTTCTTTCCCCTCTCACTTATCCACTTCTACAGGATTTTAGGTACAGGTACAGGAACGAGATTTCTGCATAAAATTTCTCACATGACTTTTCTTTACAATTTCCATTTTTAGGTCTTCATAATTTAGATTTTTGTTGTGAATGATATGGATACTGAGTTTTATGTTAGGAACCCTTTCTGGTTTAGGGACGGGGTCGTTGTGGACTGTGGTCTCTGGAGACGTCCGGGGGTTCACATGGCTGTTAACTCTGATGGGAAGCCTTGCATAATGCTTGTGTCGGAACCAGAGTTGGTGAATTCTGCATCAGGGGCTCCTTAGGTTGCACCTACGATTATCCCGTCCACACGTCAAGCGTAGAAAATTAGAAATTGACTTGATCAAGTCGTAGGTGTGATGAATGAATGCTTTAGAGGCAGTTTTTGTGAGGTTTTGTATGTCTGTGTAAATTTCTAGGGACACTTAGGTTATAAGGTGTTGTCTAGGTTGTTTCGCAGGAATTTGTTCGGAAGCGGTGTCATTTTGTGTGACAACGTGGGGGTAATTATTTGGTTGGTCAGGGAGATTACCGTCTAATTTTGTAGGGCCCCCACTTCATTCTGGACTCATCTGGGTCTAGAATCCCCTCAAATATCAAACATCTAGCTAAATCACCTTAGCGCTTGCAGCCGCCGATCGTCGAGTATCTACGGTTCATCAACCCCTTTTTCTAACCCAAACAACTGCAATATTATATGTTACACACACACACACACACACATTTTACTATATTATCCGATAATTACATAATCATTTATCTAATTAAAAATATAACGTCGCGCGCAACATACGAAGTAATGAAAGTGTTATTCGTTTAACGTCTCACGGAGTGTTGAATCAAAAGTGGTTTTACATAGTGATTTAGTCATAATGTGTTTCGTTTTCCCTTGGATTTTCAATGGCAATAATAGCCTTGAAATATAGCTGAGTTGCAGAATATAGCTAAGTCGTATCATTTAATCAATAACTAGTACATTCGTTTTACTCGATTACTTTATTTTTCTTTGTTGAATTATGATATACATTGTTTTGAGCATAACCGTTTTGTAACATAACGTAGTGTCCTAATCTACTAGACGATCACACAAATAAATCACGGCCAATGATTTAATTTGTAATTAATAAATCGATGTACTCTCAAGTATGTCATAATAACTTAGGAGACGTAGAGAGGTATATACAATACAATAACTTCCATCTACGGGTGTTGTCGCTTGCAGCGGTCATCGTTTAATTATTAAATAAATACATACTAAGTACTGTACGTACATATGACTGTACATAACACATATGTATATACATCTCTAAGCAGAATAAATATTTCTCTTACAGTACTTCACATCCAAGAACCTATTTTGTTACAGATAGTACTCGTCACAAGGATCGCAATTGTTTTCTTACAGACTACTTACTTTACTTCAGAACTCATTTTGTTACAACACCCTGACACGGCACAAAATACAGAAGCACTGCTCAATAGGTACCCTACCTATAAATAGAATTTAATTAGCAAAATTAATTCCCAATTACCAATGTATGTACTGTCCGTCAATACTAAACAAACAAATAGGTTCCTACCTAATTCTATATTACCAAATTTAAATTATATTTGGTGTATACAATACACACAAACCCGAATGCACATTCCACTATGCAACTGTATACATGCTTGTAAGTACATAAATTCAAGCCAAGATAACCGTATATTAGCTAACAAGTTGATTTCCAATCTATAATATAAACCGTTATATGATATAATGTTATTGCAATACAAGAACACTTGATATGTACTAAATTAACAATTTATACTGATATTACTGAACCACATCAGTGTGGTACCCTCCGGTAATCAATTATCTACTCAAAGCACTAAACAAATCCAATTTGTAATTGCTACATGTACATGTAAATAGCCTAGCTATGTTAACAGTTCAATGACACTGGGGCCGCCCAGTTCCGCTGTTTATATGTATATAAACCAAAGTTGGGATTAACCACACTCGGCTACCAAAGATTGTTTGATATAAACGCTCGTTGCTACCAGAAATTGTAGCATATAAAAAGTAGTAATACTGACTAGTGACGGGCATCGACGTCACTGGTGCGAGGATTCCATAACCACGCTCAGACACCACTAATTGTATGCTAAAGGGCGATACTTGCAGCTGGAGCAGGGGCCCATAGCTGTCCCAGATTTATAGTATACAAGTATCTTATGATCTAATATTTAATATAAAATGTCCTACCAGACAGTTGTATGATGACCTCATCAAGTAGTCCTCGCACGAAGACCCTTCGCTGCGGAGACCAAGGCGTGTCGGTGCCGTGACACGTAGATCACCTTCCACGATGAATCTAAACACAACCCTCCTACCCCGGGATGCATCCGAACCCAGAAATAGTAATTAACAAGTCCACTTGTCGCACACCGCGTGGATATAGGTTATTTCACACACACAGGAAATACACTCAAAAGTGGCCTTCACGCCAAAATATCTTCAGCCCTTGATCGAATACTGTTTCTTACGATGTCCGCACCGATTTCCCTTGGGTTAAGCCCTTAATAACACATATTAAAATCGTCCGCGATCTATACCAAGAAAATTCCACGTCCCTCGTTTTTGACAGCTCCAAGTCCATAGACAAAATATATAGACCATTGATGGATGCGTTCCGAAATATACATTTTATTCTGAACAAAGCATTTCGGAAAATTAAGAGTGAAATGTCATCTGATAGATATTTGGCACATTTTGATCAGGACGCCAAATTAATATTAACCGTGGACGCTTCGCCGACCGGTCTCGGTAGTATTTTGTCGCAGATAGGTGCAGACGGTATCGAGCGGCCCGTGGCGTACGCGTCTCGAACTCTGACCGCGGCCGAAAAGAAATACGCGCAAATTCAAAAGGAGGCGACTGCAATCATATTCGGAGTAAGGCGTTTTCACCAATACCTATATGCCCGGTCTAGCCCCTTTATTTTACGAACCGATCATAAGCCGTTGTTGACAATCTTCGGGCCACACAAAGGAATTCCGGAGGTGTCTGCAAACCGGTTACAACGTTATGCGATATTCTTATCGGCTTATAATTATGAAATAGAATTTGTACGCAGTGATAAGAATAGCGCTGATTACCTATCCCGAGCGGCAATTCCGGTTCTGAAGGCGAATGAGGGGGGTTCGAGCGGCGGGGGGTGCGTAGGCATCAGTAATAGCCAGGTCTGCGCCGAGCTCAGTACGGACACCGCGGCGTATATTAATTTTGTGTTAGAGGGAGATTTACCAGTGACGTCACACCAGCTGCGTGTGGAAACAGAACGCGACCCAGTTTTAAATACGGTCATAAAATACATTCTTAAAGGTTGGCCGAGGAAGGTTAACGATCTAAAAATTAAACCGTATCATTATTGTAGGTCACAGTTATCGTATGAAAACGGAGTTGTAATGCGCGGACATAAAATAGTTATCCCTGAATCCTTACGAGAAGCGATTTGTAAAGAATTACATAGTTCACATTTTGGCATAATCAAAATGAAAGCGGAGGCGCGTAGTCGGCTGTGGTTTCCCGGAGTGGACGCAGCGCTGGAGCGGCTAGCGGCGGCGTGTGGGGTGTGTGCGCAGCTGCGCCCCGCGCCCCCGCACGCGCCGCTCGCGTCCTGGCCGCATCCACCACATCCCTTTTACCGGATTCACTTGGATTTTTTAGGTCCATTTAATAATCAAATGTTTTTGATTATCGTAGATGCGTACACCAAATGGGTCGAATGTTATTCTATGAATTCAACTTACAATAGTAGGGCAGTTATTAATAAAATGTACGATTTTATGGGTCGTTACGGAGTAAGCCATACCTTGGTAAGTGACAATGGTAGTTCCTTTACATCACAGGAATTTAAGGAATTTTGCTTGCGTAATGGAATAAATCACGTACTTTCTCCTGTGTATCACCCATCGAGCAATGGGCAAGCTGAAAGCTTTGTTAAAATTGTTAAAAAGGGGTTAAAGGGAATACTTTTAAGTAATACAAATAAGAAAATTGTTCAAGAGCAAATATCCAAATTTTTGTTTGATTATAGAAATTCTAAAAATTCTACCACAGGAAAATCTCCTGCTGAACTGCTTTACGGCAGACCACTTCGGTCTAGATTAGATGTAATGTTACCGTCAAAAATGTCCACCTCCCCATCCACTAATCTCGCTTTGACAGTAGCACGAAATCAGTCTTTACAGGCTAAACAGTTCAAGGGTAAAATGAGACCAGAATTCAAAGAAAATGACTTGGTGTGGACAATGAAATATTATAATAATCACAGGTTCTGTTGGATAAAAGGCGTAATAACAAAGAGAATTGGTTCTGTTTTATATCTAATACACATTCCTGAAACAAACGGCGAAGTTAAAAGACACATAGACCAGATAAGATCTCGATCTGAGAAGCCAATCGACTCAGTGTCACACGAGTGGGACCCGGACACAGTATTCTGTGACCCGGACGTGATAGCGGACGCCGGCGAGCTCGCGGGAGAGGAGGAGCCGACGGAGACGAGAGTCGGGTGCTCACCTGACACGCCCGCTGATGGAACGCTAATCGCAAGACCACATTATGCGATGTACCAGCTGACCTACATGCGACCGTGCCAGCACAACTGGGAGGAGAAGACCTGGGAAACAAGGCTTTTCTGGAATGCAGAACGAGATGAGTTGGGATTCAACACATCCATGCATCGAGTCCCGGCTGAAGTACGAGCACAGACCCGCGCACCAACAAAAAGAGAAGCACTCAGCGCGGTCATGTCAATATACGACCCACTGGGGCTGCTGAGCCAATACACCATCAGAGCCAAGATCATCCTGCAAAGCCTGTGGCGCCTCAAAATGTCCTGGGACGAACCTATCCCCGCGGAAGAAGACGAACTCTTCACATGTTGGCTGCAGCAACTCACTGAGATCGCCCACCTGCGTCTAGATCGATGCTACGGACTGAGCAGCTACGAGCGTGTAGAATTGCACGTTCTATGTGACGCAAGCGAGCAGGCCTACGCTACTGTAGCCTACTGGAGGATCCTGAACCGCGACGGGAGCATCCAAGTCGCCCTAGTGGCTGCCAAAGCTAAGGTGGCACCACGACGGGTACAGACCATCCCTCGCCTTGAACTACAAGCGGCTGTCATCGGTGCCAGACTCGCCGAGACCATAAAAAGGGAACATCGTATCGAGATATCCAGAACAATCTATTGGAGTGACTCCACAACCGTGGTACACTGGATTTACCACGACTCAAAACGATACACTCCTTTCGTCGCGCACCGACTTGGTGAGATCACAGAGCTCACTAACAAAGAAGAATGGCGATGGCTACCCACTGGCGAGAACGTAGCTGATGACGCCACAAGGATGACCCAAGTACCGATCAGCGAGAACAACCGCTGGTTTCAAGGGCCGCGCTTCCTATTTGAACCAGAAGACCAATGGCCCACAAAACAAACAATCGACGAGGAAAACGACGAACAAGACGTTCTCCATACGAGTGAAGATACTACGACGACAAGCGACTGGTTGCCAGATCCAACCCGTTTCTCCAAGTACGAGACGCTAGTACGAGCAACCGCCCGTGTACTGGCATTCACTGACATATGCCGGCGCAGAGCTAC
Source organism: Ypsolopha sequella (assembly GCA_934047225.1). Taxonomy (NCBI): domain Eukaryota; kingdom Metazoa; phylum Arthropoda; class Insecta; order Lepidoptera; family Ypsolophidae; genus Ypsolopha; species Ypsolopha sequella. Next base: position 47,453 of record CAKOHE010000100.1, on the reverse strand, counting down.
AAGAATGGAGCACCAGCACATTGAACGAGCCGAATGAGCGCTCATACAACAAGCACAGAAAGAGAGCTTCAATCAGGACATCAAGAAGATCGAATCGAACCGCCCTATCACTAAAGGGAGCCGACTATACAAACTGGATCCCGTACTGAAAGACGGCGTGCTTCGAGTCCGTGGCCGCATAGAAGCAGCGACTGCGCCCATTGAGACGAAGCAACCCATGATCCTGGATGGACGTCACCACCTGACAAAGCTCATCGTGTTGCAAGAGCACTGTGCTGCTGGTCACGCAAACCGTGAACGCGTGACGAACGACCTTCGACAAAAGTACTGGATAATCCACCTACGGCCTTCAGTACGAGCCGTGGAACGCAACTGCACTCTCTGTCGAGTGCGCCGCTCCAGACCACGAGTGCCAGCTACCGGAGACCTGCCACGCGCCCGCCTGGACCCTTTCCATCGCCCGTTCACCAACTGTGGCGTAGATTACTTCGGGCCAATGGTGGTGAAAGTGGGACGCCGCCGCGAAAAGAGATGGGGCGCACTCTACACGTGCCTCACCACACGCGCCGTGCACATCGAACTTGTGCCGTCACTCTCCACTGATTCGGCGCTAATGGCGCTGCGCAGAATGGCTGCACGTAGAGGATGGCCACGTCTAATGTATTCAGACAACGCCACGAACTTCAAAGGAGCGGATCATGAACTACGAGCCGCCTATACAGAGTGGGCACCCGCCCTGCGAGACGAAGCGCTGCTTCATCGAATGGAGTGGCGGTTCATACCACCAGGAGCACCAAACCAAGGAGGAGCCTGGGAACGACTGGTGCGCTCCATCAAGACAGCTTTGAAGGCAACACTCCAAGAACGAGAACCAGCGGAGGAGGTCCTACAAACACTCCTGACCGAGGCAGAGTTCTCGGTGAACGCACGACCGCTGACACATGTGAGCGTGAGCCCTCTCGATCCTGAGGCGCTCACCCCAAATCACTTCCTTCTGGGTACATCTACCGGTCTTCCTACTACGGGCCCATGTGATGTCGCTGATCGACGGACCTGGCGTGCCAGTCAAGCACTCGCAGACATCTATTGGAAGAGATGGGTACGCGAATACCTTCCTACACTGGTACCACGTGGCGAGCCAACCCAGAACGAGCAATCTCTTCAGCCTGGTGACGTCGTGGTGATCGTCGATCACACCCTGCCTCGGAACACCTGGCCAATGGGCATCATCGAGCGCACCTACCAGGGACCAGACGGCGGCGTACGAGTAGCAGACGTCCGAACGAAAACTGGAGTATTCAAACGTCCCGCAAGAAGACTCGTCGTCCTAGAAAAGGAGGCTACGCGTGCTACGCCGGGGGGAGGAATGTTGCGGACGCCGAGCCTCGCCGTAAACGGAAAATAGGGTGGTCTCCGACGGCAGTACCGCACAGACGCACCCAACGAGTATAGAGAGAGATAGACATAAGCTAGATAATTTATGAAAGAGATAGATATAAGTTAGACAAAGAAAGACTGTTTAGATTAGTGCCGTGTGCAAAACGGCGTGTATAAAAGTAGGGCGGTTTACTGTACCAGCATTCAGTTGAATAATAGCTCTCCTACAATAAAGAGCAAATAAAGGAACAAATCGAAACAAGCGTTTTCCTTACATACAGTCCACAACAGGTTTATTAACTACAGATAAATATCCATCAAACAAGGAGAACTCAATCCTTCAAAGAAGTTAGTTGTGAATTAACTCTACCCTAGAGGTAACACAACAACCTTCTAGCCAAATTCTATTTTTTCAATTTGAACAATAGATGTGTCTTTGTGTCTCTTTCTTGAACCGAGATCACTTTAATAGCTCTCAAGATAAGTACCCAAATAACTAATTCCCCAGTCTAGAATCTCTTCCAATGTTAAATTCTAATCAACCATTCGGAGAATGTATAGTTGCCGAGGAAATATGCATTAGCTGCGTGTGTAGTGAAACTATTTAGAATCGCAGTTTATTACTGCTGATTAGTCAAGATGACTCTAACCTAACTCCTTTTCAACTAAATAGTTTGTTGTGTAGTGTAATGTCTCCAGGATAACACGACAATAAACATGAGTCCACATTCCTGAATCTGTTGTCTCGCTAGAGCCCTTTTCTTTGCCAAAGACAAAGTTAATTGTCATGGTCGTATCTTTCTATCTCTTCCACCAACAACATACTTCCTTCCCCATTCTCTCTAACACTTTCTCTAACGAACCACCAGCTCAACAAATATGGACAAATCTAAATGATTTAAGTACCTCTTATTTAAAATATTATCCTTTAATACCTCTTAAGCTAATACCTTTTGAGCTAACTTATAACATAACTAACTACCACTAATTAAAATAAAACCCAAATTAATTTCTATAATTTAATATATTTTTTTTTTATTTCAATAAGACAACGAGAAATTGGAATAAACTGCTTTTAATAAACTTCCGAATATTTTTACATTTCATTTCTTAATAAATTAATTTATTAAAATACGATCTTGTACTTTTTTTTTATTTAATTTACTATCAATTGACAAAGCATTTACACAGTCAACATATTAAAATTTCATAAATTTTTAATTTTCTTCTCTACTTCTCCCCGATCTTAAATTTTCTCTTCTCTACTTTCCCCCAATCTTACTTCCCTTTGTACTTAATAAGTAAGTTCTTCCTCATCTACCTGTAAAATATAAAACTTCATCAGTGGCGTACTGTCTACTTCCTTTTCCATTTGTCCTTAAATATTTCATTAAATAAAACAAGACTTTTTTGTAATTAAATAGATTTTATTTAATTCCTTAAAGTAAAATTCTAACTACCAATGAAAGTCATTAACAGTTTCTTTTTCCATTTAATTATCAAATTCTGTCTAATTTTTAATGATCGAAGGTATTATTTCCCTGCAAGTAAACCAAAATAGTAAATACTATAATTAATATTGACAACCCTACAAATTATAACCAGAAGATGCTAAATTATTTAAAATATTTTTAAGTTATTCTAGTTTTTACTAACAGTAGTAATAATTGCTTTGAAAAATGAAAATGAAAAATGAAAAATGAAAAATTATTTATTTCTTAAGCTTACTTCATTAAATAAACTGAGTTTGAGTTCTCCTATTGGGTATGAAAATACCTGTAACAGGAGTCCCCGCTCTCCTATAACTAAAATACAAAATTAAGTGATAAACAAAACTATTATTTACAGAGGTGACTAATAAATTATTATAAATATAAAAAAGAAAAGAAAAGTTTAGTATATACTTACTTAGGCTGAATTTGTAAGTGTGAGAGGGTATGTGTGTGTATGTGGGATGTGTGTATGTGAGATGTGTGTGACTATGTGTGCATATTTACAATTTATGCAATTTTGGAATAAGTTTGTTAATTAATTTGTTAATTATGATGACTATTCGATATTGACATAGGCTATTCAATGACAATTATTAAATTCTCCGTCTCGTTATAATTCAATTTTTGTATCCAAGTAGTTACTAATTTTTTACATTCATAAAAAGTTTTGCAATATATATTAAGCTTTTTGTTGATTATTTTATACAGATACGTAGCTTGTCTAGTATATTGTTGTCTTGCGAAAGATGTTTTTGTGCTATAGGTAGATGTGGTTATGGGGTTCACCCTTCTCCTAATTAGGACAGTAGGGTCAAATATCAAATGTTTATGTAGCCTCAAGGTGGTATTTATGATATATAGCTTTCTCACTGTTAAAAGCTGATACGTAGAATATAATAAATCAGTAGAAAATGTTCGTGGTTTAAAGAACATGACTTTCAATAATAGGCGTTGAGCTCTTTCTACTTCTATGTATCTTGTCTTAGCGGCCCCTCCCCAGATTGGAATACAATAGCATATTATCGATTGTGCAAGTGCCACATATATAGTTTTTAATAAATCTACTGGGGCTACATGTCTTAAGGTTTTAAAGATCCATATGAGTTTCCTGATTCTTCCAGATACAAGTTCGATCTGTGGGTACCAAGAAAGGCGTTGGTCTATCATAACTCCTAGATATTTGATCATGGCAACTTTATTGATTTTTGGACAATCACATCCAACCTGAACCCCATTCCCACAATTATGAATTTTTAGGTTATAATCGGAATCTGGCTGACCACTGTTGTATATACTATAGCAAACGTAATTAGTTTTATTTGTATTAAGGGTGAGGAGGTTACATTTTAACCTTTTGCTTTAAAATATCATTCTAATGAATTCAGTAGGTATCGTCAGGGAACCTGACTTTCATAGACTAAATCTTTAAATTTCGCAACCGATTACTTCAAGCTATATAAACTAAAGTGTAGGTTGTTCAGTTATACTTCGTTCACAAGATATATATAATTTAATTGGGCCCTCAGCTTCATAAAAGTATACTAGCACATAGGCACTAGTTGCATGTACAGCCCAAATCTAGTAAATAAATGCTGACGTCACGCACGCGTCCTATGCGAAATCAAATGTAAAATAAAGGCTATCATACCAAACATAAATATTATATTTTTAATACAACATCTACATAAATAAAACAACCTATACGAATAAGAAGATAGTATAAAAACACAAAAAATGAATTCGGAATACGTCAGCGTCACTAGAGATTCGAACTTTCGGTTTCCTACCTCCTAGGTGAACATTCAACCACTCGGCCACAGAGACATTTGATTATTGGTGTGAAAATAACATACAAAATCCACCAGTCAGATTAAAACACTACCTAATTTACTTATATTTATTTTTGTTCTTTAAAAATTAAAAGTTAAGCTAGCCATTATTTATAAGATATTTATCTACTTTCACTTTAAGAAAAACTTCTAGATCAATAGATTTTTGCATTTATCAAAGTACAACAAAGATAATTTATAGTACAACTCAGTTCTCGATCTAACCCTTCAACACATTAGTTGCGATCCTCGTGAGTTCGCCATTCAGATCTTCAATCAATATAAATTGTTCTTCACTGTCTACATATATTAAAAATACTAATTACGCAACCCTGAAATACCCTGAAGTTCTAGTCCAAGACTATAACCAAACCAACACGCAATCTATAACCTTTTCTACAGTACTATTAACACGTCGATCCCTTGTCGTACTATTAATTTACTCCTCTCTCTTGTATGTATACATAAAATATATGAAAGATTATATATAAAAGATGACTTCCCCTTAATAAAATAAAGTTTTGACAGTATTATTTATTTTCTATTTGAAACAACGTACTTACATATCTCACCCAACAATAAACTTTTTCCCTCAATTTTTATCAGAAATCATTATTTTGGACCATCAATAAATCATCAAAACGTCTTAATTTTATATTACCCTTTTTATACTACATCCTCACTTCGGTAGGCACCCAATTTTCTACTAATAGCTTATTCCCATTTTAAATTTACACTTACAGATTCTTATTTGATTTATCAACACTGTTACTTTTCATACTGGACCCTCTAATAGAAAGTGAAACTTTACATACAGAACCCTGATTTTATTACCCATTACCAATTCATTCTTCATCCCATATCAATTATTTGTAAAATACAAAGTCCACACATTATAGGTAGGTATTTACTTTGTGTATGATGACAATAGTACATTAATTAAATTTAAATACTTTTTTAACTACTATACTATATTTAACCTTTCTCCATTCTCAACTAACTAAAATAAATACTATTTTCCGTAATTGTTTCTTTGTTACTAACATAATATTAATTGTAACTCCTTCTCAAAATTTGGCATGAAAACCTACGCAACTTACACCTGCTCAATCTCTAATATATACAATACACTCATACAGTACAGCGTGTGTGAGTATGGTAATTCTTCCAGGATGACCACCGGGAGTGGCAAAGTCCTGGAAAGGCATGTCGAGCAGTGGACGAACTAGGCAGATAGATAGCTGTAGAATAGCTGATTCGCTGAATTGGGTGCTTTTATACAGCCGTTACTCAGCTCTCTTTTATGTTTCTATAAAAGCTCTATAAACGCAATCGAATTGCTTATGGCAACATTGCTGCACGCTTACAGACTAACTCGTATAATAGAATTAAAAATGTTTGGATAGGAGCTGTAGTGTAATTAAGAGCTTTTATACGATAATTAGCTAAAAGTAGTATTGTAGAGTTCTGGGAAACAGTAACAGCACAAGTCCGTCCATTTTGTCGATCGATACCTTAAAGACGTTTTAGCGAGTATTTTGCTATCAAAATTGATAAAAACAAATGGAAGAAATTGAAGATGATTTAAATCATCTTTGTTAAGAAAGGTATCAACATCCAAGAAGTCTTGGCATTGTTTTATGAAATAAGATGTTCCTTTAAAGAAAAATAATCATAATATACAAGATTTTCGAAAAAAAAGCAACCAGGGCGTTAATTCATTGTTAGTTTACGTTAGTTCAGGCAAAATTTTCGTTAGGATCCGACTCCTTCATGTATTTTTTTAAAAACAAAATGGTGTGGCTAGGTTCACGCTGCCATCTTATTTTCATTTTTTCATATTTTTTTTGTTTGGGTCAATAGATTATCCTTTCCCCAGACCTTTTCCTCCCTTGCCGCGACCGGTCATCTTGCTGCAAAGTGGTAGTGAGAGATGCACAAACAAATGAACTCGAACTGCTGCTGCTGATGATGGTCAGCACTACGAACGAACGAAATACTAACTAACGCGTTCGCTTTTTTTTTTTTTTTTTTTTTTTTTGCGCCCAAGCAAGGCACCCTCCGGAGGTCACGGTGGGAGGGAGGTGGAGAATGCTCATAGCATACCAACGTAACCGGTTACGTTGGTTATGTGGGACTCACTGAGTGCCTACCCACTAAACTTCACCTAATTTGGTTTGGCCCGTGAGGGTCTTAAAACCTTTATCTGAAGCGACCCCCTCTGGGGAAATGGGGCGCTAGCGGAGCCCTATAGGGGCATCCGCTGGATAAGAACACTAAGTGTTAATTTCTGGGTTGGGAGGAAGAGCTAGGCTCTGATCGTTTGGATTGAGCCTTCAGCTCATCGAAGGCTTTCAGAAGGAGATTGAGATGGGCTGAGAGTTTGTCAGGGGGATCGGAGAGGACGTTTCTTGGTCTTCGAACCTTGTATCGGGATGTAGACGGAGCAGTATAGGAGACTGTCTCGCGTACTAACGGATTGGGGTGTTCTTCAGAAGATTTGAAGAAAGTCTCTGAGAGGGATTTCATGAATTGTTGGAGGGTGGGTAGCTCCAAATCACGATGGAGGTCTGCGTTGCGCACGTACCATGGTGCGTTGGGGTTGCGCACGTACCATGGTGCGTTGGGGTTGCGCACGTACCATGGTGCGTTGGATATTTTCACGGTTTATATATAGAGGCGGTGGAGAGGGCGAACGAGACAGGGCATAGTGTGCGATGGAGACGGAAATGGAGGCGAACGATGTCGAATATAAAATGTTTGGTGTATGTTTCAATTTAATCTAGTACATAATATTATATTCCTGTTATTATATCCTGTACCTACATATTTCAAACACTGTGTATGTAACCCTATACCAACCAAATAGAATATATTCAGCGGAATGAGACACTATGTACATACAGCCACTTAGTAAGTAGATGCTCATGCAAAGCGAGCAATTAGGTAACTAACTATGTATGTAAGTAGATGGGTAAGTATATAGAATGTTTGATTGAGAACTTTGTACTTACTAGGTAGGTAAACCTAAACCTATTAGTAATAATAATAATACCTAAGGTAATATTAGATTAGTTTATATTGCATAGTCGTTACAGAAACATGTGTAACAGTGAATAGTTTGTGGCCCTGAAAAATTCGTTGGAAATTGGTTTGTGATTATTGTGATAAGCAATCATTTTTTGTTTCTTGTGTAAGAAGGGACTTGTTTGTGTTATTATTATTAATTTGCCGTTTTATTAATTAACACACGTAGTGTCGTCAAATTAGAGCATCGGGTGCTCGCGAACTGATAGGTAATTAGGTGGTGCTTATTGCAAAACTGATTGCATAGTTTTTCGTGTATTTAAGAATTGGGCACGAAATTAAGTAAGAGTATCTCGAACAAATAACTATGTGTCTTTATTATGTTTATTCTGACTCTTTATTATGACTCTTATTGCGCTGTAATAAGTTTCCATTTTCTTTGAGCGTAAGTTGCATGGGATCAGTAAGTATAACCCGACCGCGAACATATTGCCGATGAAATGTATGGCGCTTTATTGCACCCATGAAAAACAGACAAGCTTATCACTAAAAAGAGATTTCTTCCAGCAAAACTAACGTGCACTACAAAAGAAATATCCTATAAAATATACATAATTATATATGACGGAGTAAGGCCGACAGGCGTGATGGGCACGTGCCCGTCTTCACCCATATTTCCGAAGATGGGTTGGTAATTTAGCAGAAATGATCACTCGCCAATGTAGATAGGTAGTGTTTATAATCAAATAGGAAAGTTTCTAACTGAATTACAATAAGATGGCTTGAATAATAAGAGATTAAAATGCGGTGATCTCACAGAAGCGTGCGGTCGCTCAAACGACTCCAACCAGTCTGCCTCTCTCTTTCCCACTGACAGCTATCAAACGCAACTGACAACGTCAACTCAACAGATACCAACGTTGCGATGACCGATGCCAAACTACACGGTAATTTTTACATCGCTAACAGCCGACCGCAACGCCATCTTTGATTCCACCCAGGTACTAAACCTGACATTTCAATCAGTGACGTAATTAACTAACTAATTGCAAATAATTGAATGAATTCGCTCGCCGCTCCGACATATATATTACTAGGTGTTTTAACTGGGTATGAAGTTGCGGAAGCCGGAAACTGGTGATAGTACTTGTCCATACGAACAACTTTTAACAACAGTTTTTTTTTTGTTTAGTCACGAAAAGTTGTTTGTGTGGACGAGTAAGTACTATCGCCAGTTTTCGACTCGCACTTGGCCGGTTTTTGATGATGCAGATGCTATAAGCATTTTTCCCAGTCAACCCGACAGAAATTACAAGAAAATTACAGAGGCAGGTGTGCAAAAGGCTTTACAATTTTATATTTTAAATAACAAATAAAACGTAAAAAAAAAACATTTATGTACTGATATATAATTTTGTAATTATATACTAATAATGTAAAAAGTAAGCTTCAGAAAAATATATATAAAAATATAAGAAGATAATATACTACATAAATACTTATAACGTTACGAATATGCATATATATATATATATATATAATATAAAAATATACTTACTTAAAACAATATTAATGTAATTAATTAAAGACGAGAGTAAATTACTAGTAGTGAAATTTTCAGATTGCTATGTTGATACCAGATCTAATGAATATTGCTAAGAAGATAATGTCTGCGCAATGACATTTTCGAGACGGGGCGTTTCTTATTTCGATTCTTGCTTGTCCAGCAAAGCTATACATATTTAAATAAAATATTTTTATTTCGAATAACAAATATTCATATTTACAATTGATTTAAATTAAAATTAACATTAATATTACAAATTTCAATAAAAATAAAAATATAAAATGTCATGGAGATAAAAAGTTACAGAATTAGAATGAAAACATTACAAAATTAAATTATTTCCAATTAGGTCCAATAGTTCATAAAACCTCCAATTACTAAAAATATCTAAACGTTACTATATTGTGTTGGTTAAAGAGTGAAATGTGAAAATAAAAGATTTTCAACGAGTCAGTCAACAATCAAAAACAATATCTAATAATCACAAAACCGAAATAGACTGGTAAAGTATTAACAACGCTCATTATCAGGACAAAAACACTGTGTGAAAAAAATAATTTGCCGTTGAGATTTTAAACCAGGCTTACGGCCAAATTCAGAGTTGTTCTATCCAACAGAGTGCCGATGTTTGGTGAAGGCAACGCATTCAGCCAGTACCCCGACTCTGATGTGCTAGTGGCTAAGAGACCAGCTCTGTCAGTGGTGTTGGAACAACTTTCAAGGAGCTGTGTTTGAGTTTGTTTGCGCTTTATTATTATTGTTTTTTTTTAAATTAATTTACAATGGTTGGCTAACCTAAAGCCTTTCCTGTGTACCATAAATGTTATACTTTTTTCCGCTGTTTAACGGCTCTGGATACAGTCCTTTTGAGCCAATATTAATTTAAAGTTCACAAGATTATATTAGTTTTATTTCCTCACACTATGCATTGAAAAACTTAGAATGATACACGGGCGTAAGAGCAATAAATTACTCGGTTACGTTTAAAACACTCGCTACGCTCGTGTTTTAAATCGTCCTCGTAATTTATTCCTTTTCGCCCTTGTAGCAGAAACTACTATTATGATTCACCTACTTTTAAATCATTTTATGATTCACCCAAGTCGGCCTTTTTAGATCCCCTGTACGCAACTATGTAAAGAGATAATATATTTCAGAAATTATAAAAGTAAAATTTTGTTTATTTTTATTCAATTACGAACATGTAAATTACAGTACCATATTATTGCAATGTAATTTAATTTATTGTAATAAGGGTTCCCCGGCGAATACATTTTCTTCAAACTGGCAGTGATTTTCTCCACGCAAAATTTCAAAGTAACCATTATCACCCCACGTTACATTCCAAGAGTTAGCCACCAGCCAGTACTTCGTATCTTTCTCCACACCCCAGCCCAGAACCTTGACTGCGTGTCCGCCGACTTCCTTATCACACCCGGTGTGAATGTTGACTCCGCTTTGGTAACTAAAAAAGTCTTGGTATACGAGGAAATCAACTTGCACTGGACCGTTTTTAAATAATTCTGCCCTTATTTGTTTTTCATCTTGTTTAACATGGTAGAAGTTCTTACCAAAATGTTTGTCTTTTTCATAAGGTACTTTGTAATTGTCTTCACACTTTTTTTCGCATGTAGGATCCACCGGATGTGGTTCAAACGGACTAATTGTGTAAGGTCTACATCCTTCATGGGAGCCGTAATTGCCACCTGTGACAATCCCAACTTTATCATAGTAAGTCCACGCTGTTTCTGGATTACCGCCGTCTTTACATATATTATTTATATCTTCGTTGCACTCGGTCCTACGACGGCTGCCATTACACACGCTATCATCACTGGTTTCCTACCAAACCTGGAAAAAATAACAAATTGCTTTTGTCAATTACAAAGTCTAAAATTTCTATTATCAAACTAATCCCACGTATACCTTATATTTGAAATGGAATCCTTTAAGGGAGCGTACTTGGACCCTTGCTCTTAAAGTTATTAGAACCGAGAAAGCATTTTCTATATTCTCTAGGTGGAAATATATTATAATTATATTTCGAACACAAATTTACAAATTTATAACCAGACATGGCTAGTCTCTTTGCTTCATCAGAACAACAGTCGGGCGTCTGAATGCAGGCTCTTATCTTTCATCTCATATCGGTATTTTGTTGGACGACTTGTCTTTCAGGGTGGACGTCGCGTCGGTGTGCGACTTGGTCTTGCCCTAAATGAGCCACATCGATCGGATCCCTGCCCCTGCGGATCAGACGTCGATCGATTTGGACACCACGAGCTACCGTACCCACGCGTCGCTGGCTGTTTTTCGTTTTATCAGAAAGCTGTTGCCACCGTCAACTTCCTAGGGGTACTTGACATGAGGTTAGAAGGGGACCTGATGGAATGAGTCTACTTCTTTTGAACGACGGGAGACCCCTGGTCACACACTAGACACACTAGCTAGAAGCTTCCCATATAATCAGTAGAGCTACTGGTGCAAGGCTGTTGTCCTCGGAAATAACTATATGTTTGCGCCGCTTGGGATCGAGAGCTTGAGTCCGTGGATTCCAAGCTTTGAATTTTAGAAGAGATCTCGCTTAGCCTCATCGACACGTCAAAGGGCCAAAGGGCTGGCCAAAGGCATCGGCCAAAGACTAAGCCTGGTAATAAAGTGAGGTAACGTAATGACATAATTTGTCATATTTGTCTTAATGTCACCAGTAAGCGAGAGCGGGGCAGCGATCTCGACCAAATTTTTAAATTGATATCAGGTAAGATAAGACTTTTTTTGTTAATCATTGGACGATAAATGTTATTTCAGCTTTGTGTTAAAGTTTAATGATATTGTAACAGACTTTATTTACCTGTCACACAACCAGCCACCAACTAGCATGGAGCACATAGTTCCAAAGGAGTGGATAGTACCGATCAGGTTTGACTTCAATGATTGACATGCGAGGCCCAGCTGGAATGATAACCGTAAGACTGATTAGTTTAAAAAGTTTGACAAGAGGGCTTGTTTGAATAAGTCCCGCAAAAAATAAGGGGAGTTTACTAGTCGTACTACAAAAATAAGATTATACATAGTACCTACATTTAATTCAAATTCTGCTTTAAAATTTTATTTGATCTTACATAAGTTAAGAAAATAAATAAATAAATAAAATATAAGTTTATTGTAGATTGGTAACACAACTACACAAAAATTAAAATTAGACATTAAATAAAAATACACTCCACAGAAAAAAAGGTTTCAAATTTTTCCGGGGTTCCCAAACTTCGCCAGGCAGGAGTCTTGGGGTACCACAAGACAATTTTGTATCCAAAGTTACATTGTTACATACAACGGTAAAAGAAAAAAGTATAAAACTAAATTTTAGAACTTGAATATTTAAATAATAATATTTTTTAGTAAAGTTGATAAAAATTATACTTTCAAAGGAAAATAACGTATTTCCTAGCGTCCTGAAGGCTTAACATGGCTTTTAACACCTTTTATAACGCCTTTTGACACAACAAAATACCAAATTCTATGTGTAGAATGTCAAATTGGGCTGTCAAAAGGTGTTTGGAGGGTGTTAAAAGCCGGCCATGTTAGGCTAGCAGGTGTCTTCATTAAGGCTTGAATAAGCGTGAATTTGATAAAATTGCGTATATTTAGCTCGATTTGTAGGCCAAACTGGCTACTAGAAAATTCTGGGAAATATATAAGTACTTAATTATGTTTTGCTGACGAATTAAGCCTATATAGATTATCGAAATTTTATGTATATATCTGTATAAATATATATCTGTAGGTACCTTATTTCATTCTGTACATTCAATTCGCTCGGACACGGAATATGCGTTTCAAATGAATCTTTCACACAATAAAAGATCTCATTATTATCTACAAAAAAGCCTTACTACTTTATTTCTGTATGTCTTAATGGAGCCACGATTTCAAAATAACTGATGTTTTGCGTGCGCGGCATCTGATTAGAGCAGGATAGAGAGTTAAAAAACAAACGCGTTAGAGCGGGACCGAATTTTAGCAACGTGCAGCCCCGTAATATAGTTTGCTAACAACTATCATTCTTCAATTGACATCGAAAACCGGTGACTTAAAGTAAATAACAAAGGTTTCTCAATTCTCATTACTTTTAATAATATAAACAATCCAAAAACGGAGGTAGTTCAACACATCAATCAATCAGTCACAAAATCCCCAAACTACTAGTATACGAAATAAATCAAAATTATTTTCGAATTATCCCCGTTTAAAAGCACCGCATTTAGTCAGACGTTGATTGTCTAAATCCAGAACGCGGTAGTTGAATGACCAATGAAATTGCAGTTATTCGGTGCTGTGCTGCTACCGGCCAATCGACATTGATAAATTAATGATAACTGTTTAAACTTAAAACCTATCTATTAATATACTTAAGGTGACTTTGATTAATACAGCCAAATTAATCCTGGAGACTTTGTAAGCAATCATTAGAAACAAGGTTCAAAGATCTTTTTTGTAAGAAACGCAAAATAAATTTTAGTCTACCTATAGATAGGGTAAGTCCAGGATAGACGTCCTAGATTTTGAACTGACGTCATAGCGGCCAAATTATGACGAAAAAAATTCGATATGAGAAAAAAAAAACTGGTGTTTCTTTTCTGTGTATTTCCTGAAATACACGGAAAATTTTAATAAATTTCTGATATATGCATTTTGACTATATAATCTAGGGTTTTGAAATTGGAAAACATGGTTGGATTTTTCGCTTGGAGTGACAGTGACAAAAATAAAATTCGCATAGCCTCTTTGTTCGGTAAGTTCAGTCCTTTGTCTACAGCAGCTTTGTAGTTCTAAAGTGTTCTAAAGTGTTCTAAAGTGATTCGCGTAATGGAATTTGAGTAGTAAAAATTGAGGCACCTATCCTCTTGGGGCAAGTATCCTGGACTTACCCTACTAATTGACCCGAGCGGGGTAGTTTTTAATTTTAAAATTGTTGGTTATGACCTCACTTGAGAATTATACTGATTGTGATGTGTGATTGCTTATAAAAAAAGTGGTCTGTCTCTGTCTGTCTACTCATCTGTCATCCATCTGTCAAATCAGTCGGCAGCAATTTTTTTTAATTTATCTTGATAGCAAAGGACACATTTCCAAACAGCCATTTCTCAAGTGACGTAACACTAAGGCAAATGGAAGTTGCAGGTTTTTCGAAAAAATATTAATCATCATGAGGTTTTTAAGACCACAAGTTCTAAAATGCGGCTTATTAAACCTAAATCTCGAAATGGTTTAATGGAATTAACACACCTTAACATAATTTAATCTAAGCGAATTGCATTCTGTTAAACGTCTACAGGTGGTAGAGCTGATGCCGGGCTCGACTGTGGAAGTACCACCATCTTACTTGGAGACCCCCTCGAAGTTATTCGGGGGAGAGTAAGAGAAGAGAAAGCAGAAAGCGTCACTGGTGCGAGGGTTCCGGCACCGCGCTCACCAACCCCCCAACAGCGTGTGTGAGTATATGAGCAATTCTTCCAGGATGGCCGCCGGGAGTGGCAAAGTCCTGGAAATGCTTATGCCCAGCAGTGGACGAACTAGGCTAATGGATGGATGGATGATGATAGATGAATGAAACGTCTACAATAATGGATGGATGGATGATGATAGATGAATGAAACGTCTACAATAATGGATGGATGGATGATGATAGATGAATGAAACGTCTACAATAATGGATGGATGGATGATGATAGATGAATGAAACGTCTACAATAATGGATGGATGGATGATGATAGATGAATGAAACGTCTACAATAATGGATGGATGGATGATGATAGATGAATGAAACGTCTACAATAATGGATGGATGGATGATGATAGATGAATGAAACGTCTACAATAATGGATGGATGGATGATGATAGATGAATGAAACGTCTACAATAATGGATGGATGGATGATGATAGATGAATGAAACGTCTACAATAATGGATGGATGGATGATGATAGATGAATGAAACGTCTACAATAATGGATGGATGGATGATGATAGATGAATGAAACGTCTACAATAATGGATGGATGGATGATAATAGATGAATGAAACGTCTACAATAATCAAAACAGGATGATCTAAGCTGGGACAACTGGCATTTACAATTACCAAACAAGATTTCAGATTCGTAACGGTGCATAAAAGTAATAGCGCTTTTTGCAAATCATAATAAAATATTTAAATAACAAATCCTGAAGTTTGACAACAAATTCATTATTTGCAGCAATTAAAGAGTGGTATAAGGCGATCATTGACTCTACTGGTTTTATTTAGGAGTCCAATAACACCGCAATGCGATAAACTATTCAAAAAGCTTTGGTTTGGTTCAGACTAATCACTTTTTTTTCCACTGTTTAACGGCTCTGGACACAGTCCTTTTGAGCCAATCATAATTTAAAGTTCACAAGATTATGTTTTTTTATTTCCTCACACTATACAATGAAAAACGTAGTATGATACACGGGCGTAAGAGCAATAAATTACTCGGTTACGTTTAACGTCTTCGTAATTTATTCCTTTTCGCCCTTGTAGCATAAACTACTATAATTTAGGTTTCCGTATTGATAGGGTGCCGATATATTTGTCAGGCGCTACTATATTACTACTCAATTTTCATGACCATGTGGTGAACCTAGCAGCAAATTGTTTTAGACGGCTAGGGTTCGTTATGCGAAACTGCAGGGACTTGCAAGACCTGAAGACCATTCAGCTTCTCTTCACGTCGCTTGTTAGGACCAAGCTCGAGGCGAGTTCGTGATATGGAACCCATATGAGAGCACATACACTCTTATAGTAGAAAAGGTGCAAAAAGCTTTCCTACGTTACCTATATAAAAGAAAGTTCGGTTACTAGCCTTTTATGTATCCCACCCCTTTTCTCTTAGGTACTCTCAATTTGAACTCACTGGATGTCAGGCGCAATACGGACTTATTGGTTCAGGTGTGCCGTATTTTGCGGGTGACTCTGACTGCCCCAAACTTGTGAACGCTGTAACCTCGCTTTTTGCACCCAAAAATTACAGTCGCGCGCGTAGTCACAAGCTGCTACACGTACCCACCGCTAGAACCATGGCGCGACGTCGTTCTCCGCTTCCGCGCGCTCTGGAGGGCCTAACTAAACACACTGCTGTCAGCAAATCCAACGTGTGATCTGTTTGCTGATAGTTTGATGAACGTGTTTCGTGAATGTCTGAGGTTATGTGAGAAAGATGCAAAAAAGAGTAGTATTGTGTAATTATTTGTTATTTGTATTTGTAAATAAATGTTATTTGTAAATTATTTTAGTAGGTATAGCGTATTAGATTTAGGTATCTGTAAAGCTGTACTGTAAATATATTAAATAAATAAATAAATAAATATTAGCAGCTTGTTTTTTTTTTGTCGGCTTGATGTTACTATGGCATCAAAATATTTTTAGGGTTCCGTAGCCGTATTTGTGTTGGAACGGAACCCTTTTGCCAAGTCCGACTCGCACTTGGCTTAATCTGGGTCGATGAGTAAATAGGCACTTTCAGGACGAGCGCGCTTCATTCTAGGTGTAATCGACGCATTTCATCAGGCGCGTTCATAAATATATAAACTCAAAAAAAAGTATACTATGTCTATGGGTGCGTTAGTGGCTATTGTGACGAATAAAATTAAACAATTAACGCACTCTCTGGCCAAGGTACACAACACACCACCCCTCCAATGGCGTGCCCACATGATTTGATTTTGGGGGGGCTCTAACAAGGTAAAAAAGTAGTTTAGAGGCGCCTGGTAAACCATATTTGTACCTTATAAGTATGTCGGGGACGTGAAGGAGGGTTCATTGTCAGGTGTGTCAGACATGGTGATAACGATTAGACGGATAGATTCAGATTACTTGGTCGAGAAACGCGGTAAGTTCGATCAGCGACGCACCCTCAAAGCAATGACCGTTTGTCCCGGCGTTCTCCCACAGAATCCTGTCATGGCAGACAGACTTCACCGACAAACCAAAACGTCAGACTACCAAAAACTATCATCGCTGTATCGACCTCACCCAAGTAAACTACTTGGCGTTTACGACGAGGCTCGATAAATGAGGTTAGTTGGGTCTGCGACAAGTATATGATGCTGATATGTTCTGAAAAATGCACCCGAATCAAATCTAAATTCGAGTAAATTGTATCGAATTGCTCGGTGTTTGCCCTTCCCTCCTGTAACCGCCAAAATCCCTCGAGTTCTTTAAGGTGTCAGAATAAATCGTACTGATCGTCGCCTGCACAGTCAATGTCGGAGTGCCACTACTATGTAGCTGGGCTCGCAAGAACGGCCATTTTATTTGTCGTTTTCATGATGATCAATATGAACCACTAGGTCCACTGGCAACCGTACATGGCACCATCCTTGATGCGAAAAACGTGAATGAAAATGAACCACCTGGTTTCGAAATCTTATTTTTGCCTTACCAAGTTACCAATAACCCGTTTGTGGCCAGTAAGCTCGCTTCCAGTTCTGAACTGTAAACTCTGGCCACCAATACGGTAATTCAAACGATGAAATAGGTTCGACAACAACAGAAGGCGATTATCCCGGACAAAATGTGAAATTCGACATTTTAGAATTTCGAAGACGCTGCATCCTGTCGCTTTAGGAAATTGCAGCTCTGCATAAACATACGTTGATCCTTATTCTAAGACCCCTTGGCATTCGTTTTTACATAATTTATCATTTAAAGCTATAGTAAGCTTCACGCGTTACTAGAAAGGCATAAAAATAAGAAACTGTTTATCATCAGTTTCTCACCAAATACGGGCTAAAATGCAGAAGATATCACATATTCAGGTATGATAGTTAAGATACCTATGGGATTCTTTTTTATTCATTTTGTTTTAGAAGGAAAAAGCTTGAAAATATTTAAAAACGCCTGCAAAAAAAAATACCAAAACAAGATCTAACGATTTTGATTATTGCTTTTAAAATTAATCAGGTGCTTAGAGTCAAACGACACGCCGCCGTCACGCAAAAATAAAAAAATAAAATGTCTTTATTTCTGGCAATGAAAAACAATAGACAGTGATAAAGAAAATTTTGGCTAATATCAGGTGTTTTCGTGGTAGTATAGTGCATTTGACGATTCCGATTTTGTGTAATATTGTGAACTGGTTGTGTGTTGTGTATAATAATGTAAATATTCCCTTTTGTTTTGTTTTTGTGCAATAAGTGTAAGAGTAATGTATAGGTTAGGTTAGTTTGCTGTATCATTTATTAAATAAATTAACACTGTAACAGTAGAAGATAATAATAAATGGTAGGTAAATAATGGGTAATAAAAGAATAATAAAGTACTACGGTTCTGGTAAAGCCAAGCGAGTTTACCAAAATAAAGGTCGACGACTTCTCGGTCTCAAGTAAGTATGCACAGAGCATAAAATATAATCTTTACGTCATCGTCAATGATAAAATTGTAAATGAATTCGAGGTAAAAGAAATACAAATTGTTAAGTTTTATATTAATATATATGTATGTATATTATAAAAATATAGCTTTCATAGAAATTTGGGTGTCAGTAATGAATGACCATTCTGACAAAGAAAATATAAATGTCCTACTGAGAGGACAAGATAATTTAAATCAATAAAGGGTAATGAGGAAGTACCTAAGTACCTAGCTGCGGAATCTTCGTTCAGTAAAACATAAATCAATGCTTGATAACAGAACTATTGAAACGTTAGAGGCTTTAATGATTATTTAGGATAACTTGTTTGTTTTTAGCTTTCAAAGAAAATTGAGTGTCAGTAACGACCATCCTGACAAAGAAAACATAAATGTCGTACAGAGTGGACAAGATAGTCTAAATCAAGAAAGAGAAATAGCAGGGGGGTCTCACTTGACCACGTGATCCGCGATAAATACCTACCGCGACGCAACCCGTCGTCGGCACTAGAGTCAGTTGAGTGTTACTCATACTCACGCTCTGTGATACACGTCTCACTTTTATCTACGCGTCGCGACTTTTCATGTTCTGTTCTGGCTATGGATAGTCAAAGAAAGCTTACAAACATACTTGATACTACTTTTGTTAGGTCCTCAAAATATAAATATATAAATAATTTACTCTCAGTCAAGACGCATGTAAGGTCTATTTATCAATATACAATACAGTTGGTGGTGTATAATGTATGAGTAATAAATAAAACAAAATATTACATCATTCATTTATAAATAATATTAAAAACTAAAATATATGGTGACATTAATTTATAATTTATGCAGATAAATTCCTACTGAAGACACGATAAGATGTCGGTATCAAGGTTCGATGACCTTTTTTGGGAAATTCGAAAATTATTTCCTTATTTTAAGAAATCCTGTTCCCTACAAACACAAGCCTAGCACCGAGTCAATTACTATGGTAGGTAGGTCAACATATTATTTTGTGAAATTTACGAAACTTGTTATCGATCCGTGATACTGATTATTTACCAAGCATCCAGTATGAATTTGGCTGCATAAACACCTTATATAATACCTCTTTCACGCGTGCAACATTTTAAACAACCCTACCGAGTGAACAGTGATTTATGACCTTGAGCCCCTCACAGTAAAAGAAGCTCTAGCGCGTAGTAATTCCATACATTCTCGCTTGCACGCACGTGTGGTAACTGACTGTAGGCAATTATAAAAAGTTGCCGAAGGGCGGGTGCGTGCTAGTTTGTACTTTATTGCTGCTTAGCGAGAGTAGCTATTTATTTCAATTTTTTTGCAAGGTGATTCTTCTGTACGTAGTATAGTATTTTATTCTGTGGTAATAGTAAGCACCACCTGCCTTTGTCATGGCACACGGGGCGACGCGTTTCGACGTTCGACGTGCCGTTCAGGATCAAGGTCATTGTACTGCCAGAAGGCCAAATAAATTTTTCATACAAAATACATACTGCCAGCAGGATAACAGATTGATTTTGTCACGACGTTTCGCCCAAAAAACCCATCCTTCCAGAAGAGCTACAAATAAATATCCAAATACGCTACAAATAAAATTAAATATCTGCCTAACTTTGCCCGTTCAATTAGTCTTACTAAACAACTAATGAACCCAAATTTTGGATTTATTTACGTATATAACATGTGCTATTTTACTCTAATTTGTGATTCTTTCGCTAAACTCATAAACTAAACATGAAAATCTGATATGTTACATTTACATTACCAGAATACGGACGCATCACAGAATAAGGTTGCGGGAAGCGCGCGGGGCGACTCGCTTGCAAGTGCGCCGCGCAGCGGGAATAAGACGACTATAGTTTTTTTCAAATACAGACTGTTCACAGTTATTTTACCTATGACAGCTGTTCTATGTCCAATACTTAAGAAACATTTTCGATCAGCCTAGAGGTAAAATAACTGTGAACGAGCTGTACCTATCGCGGCCGTGGGCGCTAACTCAATGATTCCCTTAATTGTTTTACAAACAAACACATCGAAAAATATATACCGTTCCCGCAAAAAATAGTAATGACAGCTGGCTGTCAAAATCCATCTTGCGTTTTGAAATCGACAAAAGCATCGGTACGTTCTAATATACTAGGGTTCCGTATTGTGGATGATAAATTAAATTTTGGCATTTTTTTTCGTGAATTTGACAACCGCTTTATTTTTCCTGTAATCTTTACGTAAACACATAGATAAGGGGGGGACAAACATTTTTTTATTCTTTTTCAAGGATTTCTCGAAATAGATGCAATTAAATATAGCCAAACTATAGGTATATATTTTTACAATAAGCTCTTTAATACCTACAATTTTATACCCATATTGTATTTTTATAAAATATGTTTTTTTTTATTTTACTTTTTTTATATTCTCATTTGTGCTCAACTTTATTTTAATCGCTATAGGTTTTCTGTAATTGGCCAGCTATGATCTGTAATCGACATTTTTTTTCATATTTTTCGGTCTACTATATTTATTCTTAGGTCTTATGTTTACATTTTCAATATTTATACGATTATTTAGTTTTAATTTTTGGTATTAATTTTTTGTTTTAATAAAACACTTGAAAATAGGTTTAGAAAAAAGTTCAGCTATGCAGAACAGCTATCATTTCATATTCTAGAGAAGCACCGCATAGATCATTTAACAATTTTAAGTATCTGTACATATTATGTAGATTATTTTACTCGATGAGTTTTAGTTCCTTTAATGAGTACTACTATGCAAACTGTACTTTCCATTCCCATTACAATCGCGGCCGTATAATAACTTCAGTTATACAAAATCGGCAAGATCTTTTGAACATGAAAATAAAGATAGATGAGTTTGTTTTTCAATAATTACTCAATTTAGGGCATAGAGTCGACACAATTTTTTTGTTACTCTTACTTTCTATACTTAGAAAACCGATTGACAATGGTTATAGTATCTCATAATATATCTCAAGATACCGGATTTCTTGGTCTGAGTCAAGATAGCAGGGATGCGTATGACACGAGTGCGAATCTGTCACTTTAGTTTCGACGTCTATTAACATGAAATATAACAAGACAGGGTATTTCAAGACATGATTCTATGATGATACCTATATTACTACAATAAGGAGAGTGCCTATCAAACATTCATATTACCTATACAGGTACGTTATCTCTTGTCTTATTCTTTGCAAGGTGACATTTATTTATGCAACCAAATTCATGATGAAGACTCGGTAAGAGCTTAGTATCAAGGTTCGAAGACCCTTTTTGTGAAATTCGTAAATTATATATTTATATATTTACCTACAAAATGCAAGCCCGTCCCGAGTGATGTCAACATTTTAAAATTTGTTATTGATACTGATCACTTACCAAGCCTCCGGTATGAATTTGTAAATGTCACGTTATATTGATGGTCATATTGGTCATAGCTAAAATTAACGGAATTTATAAAATATGTCATCCGCGTTAGCCTGGAAATGACCCATAAAAATGGGGATTTTAAAGTTTTTACGACAAAATATTGTAATGCAAATTTTTGTAGTTTCACATAGTTTCAAAACGAAAAAATATATTATTTAATTTAAATATAAGTAAAACTAATGTACAAGTGTTCACAATAATTTAACAACCTTAATTATTAAGATAAAAATTCATTAAATTTCATTACCCAAATTGAATTTTAGCCGACCATCTAAAATGTTAAAATCTTTTCTCATAAATTGAGTTTTTTTACTGTTTATTTTAACAAGTATACTTTTATCTGTAAAACAAACACGTAAAGTCTGATGGCGCAAAGTTTTCTCATAATTAATTTTACGTCCGAAGGACTGAAATGTCCGGGCTCCGGTCGACGCTTCACAAAGTTATGTTTGTCATTTCAACTAAACTCTGGTAACGTGACAAATTAAGTTTCGTAGCGTCTTAAGGGGCAGGTAGCTGCCAACAAAAGTTCCGTTTCCAGTTAAATTGGCTCCCCATACGTCTTAAGGGGCAGGTAGCTGCCAACAAAAGTTCCGTTTCCAGTTAAATTGGCTCCCCATACGTCTTAAGGGGCAGGTAGCTGCCAACAAAAGTTCCGTTTCCAGTTAAATTGGCTCCCCATACGTCTTAAGGGGCAGGTAGCTGCCAACAAAAGTTCCGTTTCCAGTTAAATTGGCTCCCCATACGTCTTAAGGGGCAGGTAGCTGCCAACAAAAGTTCCGTTTCCAGTTAAATTGGCTCCCCATACGTCTTAAGGGGCAGGTAGCTGCCAACAAAAGTTCCGTTTCCAGTTAAATTGGCTCCCCATACGTCTTAAGGGGCAGGTAGCTGCCAACAAAAGTTCCGTTTCCAGTTAAATTGGCTCCCCATACGTCTTCGCAGAAATGCTCACATTCTTCTCTTCTCCACAATCCTTCTGCTCCTAGTTACCTCCATGAACGTGAAAATTTTATAAAAATACAATATGGGTATCAAATTGTAGGTGTTAAAAAGCTGATTGATTATATAGTTTCGCTATATTTAATTGCATCTATTTCGAGAAATCTTGGTAAAACCATAAAAATGTATGTCCCCCCTTGTCTCCAAAACTAATGGACCAAAAAATATGAAAAAGTCATGGTAATATGTGTTTACGTAAAGATTACAGGAAAATAAAGCGGTTGAGGAATTCACGAAAAAAAATACAATATTAAATTTATTATCTACAATACGGAACCATTGGTAAGCGAGTCTGACTCGCACTCGGGTGGTTTTTTTATTGAAATGTCGCTCTTGCTTCTTTTTAGCAGACGCTACATCGATAATTACTTTAATGAATTATACTCAGAGAAACAAGTTATGATATTTAATTAATATAGATCAGCTGATGAATATAACATTTTAATATAAAAATACCTGATCAGTAATGTTAAATAATAATAATTATCGAAATAAAGAAACCCAAGGGGGTCTCCATATAAAAAACCTCGAAAAAGTATCATCTTTTAACATGTTTTTTGTTTCTGCTATACGATTATCATAAAGATAATAAATAGGCCATAGTAACACGAATTCTGTGAAAATTTCAATCCGTTGCCTATTACGGCTGAAGCTATAGACCTCTGTGACAGACGGACAGTCGACCGAACTTAGTAATAGATAGGGCCCCCTTCGGGTACAGAACCCTAAAATGACTAGACAGAAAAAACAGACCTCTATGTAAGGTAAAGGTCCATTTTAAGTGAGGTTTCTTTTTGTTTTATTAGGGATTTTATTTAACAATTACCCTGGGCGATAATTAGAGTTGTAAAATCTCCAGCAGATAAAGCTCCCTATTTGTTGCGATTTTAACGACTAAGACGCGGCAATAAGAACTGGCATTAGGTAGCCTGTCATACTGGCGTCCGTACGCATAGAGGCAGCTTTTTAAGGTTCCATAGTCAACAAGGAACCCTTACAGTTTCACAGTGTAATTACACAAGGTTCACTTATCTAATCACTAAAAACGGTAATGAAATAAAAACGGATAATAATCACATTAAAAGTATCCGAAGAAGCCATTGTGCCTGCACGTTTAAAACTGAACGGAGAGCTAAATAGGTAGCACTCGGACGTCGTAATTGCTTTAGTTCAACTACAGACAAGGGATCGCTTTCTGCTGGAACAAAAGCGCTTGAGTGACTTTAGCTGTTCTTTTGAAATACATTGCGTTTTACTGTTTGTGATAAAACTAATAGAGCAATTGTTAGTCTTAAAAAAGGCAGTGAAACTAAAATATATAATAATAATAAAGTAGCCAAATTCCCACAGCCCACAAGTACGGCCTCGTAGATCAGAGGGTGCCGTAGTACTTAGCCTGTACTCGAAAACGACTGCGCCAAGCTCTACTGGGATCGGTCTGTCATCACGAATAGGACTTTTCGCCCGAATAAACTTGACATCGTGTTGATGGATCGGGCACAGTCTCGGGTGTTCTTGGTGGATATCACAATCCCACACGATGAAAACCTCGTGAAAGCCAAAACCGAGAAGAGGAAGAAGTATCTCGACCGGGTCAAAAGGTTACTGACATGTTAGGTGTGGCATCTACCGAAATAATCCCCATTGTTTTGTCCGCAAACGGGTTAATACCAACCAGACTAGAAACCAACCAGAGATGGTTGTGATTCCGTGGTAGTTTGCTTCCAGCGCGGATGCAGAAAGCGGTTCTGCTCGATACTGCTCGCATCGTTCGCCGGTTTCTTTCCCGGGGGCTCTGAACCTCGGTCGACAGTGCTTCTGCCTGGGGTATACCGTCTCTCTCTCTCTCTTTAAATTCTTTTGGCCAAGAGGGGGAGATGAGATCAAACATTTCTAAAATAAAAAATAATACATCGTCACGACATGAATCTCGGTGTGTTATTAAATGTTTTCAAGTATGAATTGTGAAATTTAGTCAGAGTCCATACCCGAAAACCGAAGTTTATCACGTCCCAAGTGTGCTGCCGTACTTTGGGCACAAACATAGACGCACAGCATAACGTGTCTTCCGATATGCAAACTGAACACAAATGTGTCCCTGCGGGATTTATAACCGAGACCTCGGAGAGTACGAACGACTAGACTAAAAAGGCGACCAGAAAATAAAGAACTACAAATGGAAGGTGGTAGAGCTGATACCGGGTTCGACTGTGGAGGTAGCAACATCTTACTCGAAGAGTAAAACCCCGGAGTTATTCGGGTATGAGTATAGAGGACAGCTCTCAAACAGGCACAACCAGGTGGCCCGAGATGCCTGGAACCGATCGATGGCGGGATATCCATCCCCAGTTGTTGGCCCTTATTATAAAACAGATTGGTGACGAGCTGCGGCGTCACTAGTGTGAGAGTTTTGGCACCACGTTCACCTACCCACTTGCCCAGTGAGGCGAAATCTTGGAAAGACTTATGTACAGCTGTGGATGAACCAGGCTGATGGATGGATTGATGGACTAAGTTAAAAAAACATTGGGATAGACCCAGCCCCGGTATGTAATATGGTTTACCGTAACAAATTTACTATTTGGTAGGTGTATCATTCATCATCACATACATACAGCAAAGTATATAAAAATTTGGTACTCAGGTAAAGCCAAAACTAAAATTTATGTCAGTGTGAGGCTAAATTCAAGCGGAAATAATTAGATAAATCGTAAAGACGCACGCATCTGAGGAATGGGACAGAAATATACGAGTATTACTCATCAAAATTTTAATAATTGTATTAGTAGATTTCCTAAGAATTTTTTGCATAAATTAAGCTTAGTTATATTTCTGATCAATATAAAACTTAAATATATGTTTTTAAGGCTTTTTTTTTTTTGCAAAACGAGTTACTTAATTGGGTAATTTAATTACACAATAGATTAATTTTTTACACTTTTAGGGATGGTTTTTAAATTTTTCTCAAAACTGGCTTCAGTTTTATATCTATAAATACATATTTACAGCAAGCAAACATAGTTAATAAAGATCAGCATGGAAAACATTAACCTTAGTGATTTATTGTAATTTAAATAAATTTAAATGTTGAAATAATTCTGAATGATTTTGGCTCATTTGAGTCACGATGTTTCCGTCCCTTAGAACGTAATCAGCGTTCTTCGGATCAAGTCCGCGATCATAACACGTCATCAACGTAAATCTTGAGAGGTGTTGTGACAGTGATGGATTCCCTGCCGGCTGTTGTCGTCCTTCAAAATCACATATTTCTTACAAAAAATATCTTATTTTAATTACCATGCAACGTATTTAGAGACAAAATATCTTATTTTAATTACCATGCAACGTATTTAGAGACAAAATATCTTATTTTAATTACCATGCAACGTATTTAGAGACAAAATATCTTATTTTAATTAGCATGCAACGTACCTATTTCGAGACAAAATATCTTATTTTAATTACCATGCAACGTATTTAGAGACAATAGTACATTACGATACGAGAGCGATGAAACGTTTTCTGACGAGTGTGAGTTTGCGGCACGAGCCGAAGGCGAGTGCTGCAATCACACGAGTCGAGAAAAAGTTTCTCGCACGAGTTTCGTATAATTTATTATAGTACAAGTGCGGAAAATGCCGACTTTACGCACGCGCAGTAAAGTGGTCATTTTACGCACGGTGTGCTATAAAATATCTTATTTCAGTTACCATGCAGCGTATTCAGTGACAAAACGGAAGAATTTCAAGAGATTACGATATTTTAAAAATGAAGTAGGAAAGAATATGCTATAATTGTCATAATAGTAGTAAGTATATTTTCATAAATTATGTTATGATACCTCTAGAATTAACATAAAATTATGTAAAAGCAGATGGACTATATGGGACAAGTAGACAAATGTATTATATGCAACTGCAACCTTCCGATAAGCAAACATGATGTATTGAATAGTAACTGTGCCAGCGATATGAATAAAATTGTGCCCTCTTATCGACACTCTGACCTTGTTGGTCCAGATGAGTTCCTTCTACCAATACAATCTGTCTATTTTTATATGTTTACGTGATATAGGCTGATTGCCGGTGTGCGCGGGCGGAACCTTTTCTAAACTAATGTGTTGAACAAGTAATAATTGAATTTTTTGACATCAGAATTATTTACATGGATTACTTATATTATAACTACCCAAAACTTTAATTGATTTAATATAATATAGAGGCATACGATGTAAACCTTGGTTTTCAATAAGTACCAATAAAAAATATGACCTGCGGGCCTATTGTGTATCTCTAATTGCCTTCTGGACTGGGTGTCTATCATCAAAAACATAGATATACTATCGAATTCCGATGTCCTAAGGATATTTTCGCACTTGAAGTGACGACACAGATTGTTAATAGTTCAATACCCACTAAAGGCAATTTTGAAATTTCGGTTTTTAGCTATGTTTTTGATGATAGGCACCTCGTGCAGTTGGCAACTTAAGATACAGAATAGGGGGGCTGATGTTGTTTTAATATTTTTAATTCCGAAATAAGATATTTTGCGCAATGTTTTTCTGTACCCCCCTTACTCAGAGTTCTGTGTTATTATAGCAGTGACATCTATCGGCAGCACGTTGAACTGTGACAGTGCAGACCCTCCCTGTCTACAGAATTTATCATGCCCAATCAGCTTTTACAGTAGCGGTTCTGAAAGCATTGTTTGCTTGCGCTCATCAGGTGTTCTGTTTTTATCAATAGATGGCGCTGTTGCAGCATACCGATGTAAAGTGCGAAACGGTCGTGCAACGTGAGCGCGAGGGTGCTTCTATTGGTGGAACATGTACACAAAGCAAATATTGACAGAAAACTGCAAATCGATGTACAGGATAGCCATTTGATACACGGGTACTTTGGGTTAAAAAAATAATTTTGAGCACTTAGGGGGGCGGGGTAATGACGTCATCAATTTTTTGTAAGTATGGGAATTGTTTTTTTTTTCTAAAACTCATCTAGTTTGATATCAAATGAAAGGGGTTCATGAGCCGGTTCTAAAGATATACTACAGCATTACTTTTCGGCCACCTGTTTTCTAAAAATCCAAGAAATATTTTTAAAACATACCAAGTTTGGGCTCCTCCAGGTAGGTAGGAGCTAACCCAAAGTACCCGTGTACCAAATGGCTATCCTGTACATCGATTTGCGGTTTTTTTATCATAGCTGCACCACTATATGGAGGGTGCTTGACATTGCGACGTTTCACAATATAAGGAGGCGCTAGTTCTGCTTTAAGCCTATAGATATTATAAATTATGATATTGTTGCGCTTCATTTTAGCACTATTATTATTAGTATATTATAATGTTGGCAACACCAACTTAAGTTCATTCAACTCACTCAGTGACTTGTCAGTTTACAGTTATCTGACACATAACATTTTATAATTTGGTACCATCCGTACGTGTGTGCTCTCTGTATCTATTTGCTCAATATAGTATTCTTCAACCTAGTAAAGTCTTGGTGTTTAATTCAGCTTCTGCTTCTACAAACCATTCGTCCCAGCATCTACATACTACAGTCCACTCTAAGATCTACATACACAATAATACATTCCACGTTCATTTAAATCTGTGTCGCATAGTCGAATCGCAAGCCGCTGATGTATTGAATCGATGCGACCAGGATGTAAATTACTTAATTTAGAACAACATACGCATTTTGAAAGCTTTTACTCGTTCTTTATACATACTCCGTCCACTTGTCAAAGTTCTTGGTGAATCAATCAATATGTCGCAAAAACCACAAATATGAAATAGGTAGTTCTCATGGGGTCCCGTCAGTTGTCATCTTTCGTTTACCGTCAAATATCCCACGATGATGCAACGGGATGAACATTGAACAATAACAAAGAAAATCTTTCATTTGTCACTGAGACACGGGAATTATGCATCTCTGTAAGGAGCATAAGGTTTTAAAGACCAGCAAAGTTATATTGGGTAATCTTTGAGGTACTGTTAAACATTGTTATAACGTTGCAAAGGAAAATATCATTAAGGTATTTAAGTCTTTCGAAGAGTTTTGCAATGGCAGTAATGGCACCCAGTCTATGTAAGGTGGGATAAATGGACTAATTGAATATTTTTTTCTTTTTAAATGACTCTATTGCAGATGTTGTAAGTGATTTATTAAACTAGTAACAGATTATGTCGTCATGTAATAATTATAGACAGATAGATAGATAAAAACTTTATTCAATGCCTCTTACAAAAAAACACATAAAGCACACATTTAGAGCTTAAAATATAATAAATACATTAGAATCCTTAAAATAATATCAATCTTTGACACAGAGGCTAAAAGTTGCTGGTTAGTCTCTAGCTCTAAGACAAAACTAATCTACCAAAAAGGGTGGATCAAAATAAATCATCTTGACCGCGCTAGAGCGCTCCTCTGCAAACCTAGAGGTCGTGGGTTCAATCCCCGCGGAACGGACTGCTCCTTGCGGTTGGTTCATTTGTGCCCGAAGTACGGCGACAGGGCTCAACATTTATTGCTACGTTCACACGCGCGCCGTGCAGCCCGGCGGGCTGCCTGGCGGGCTGCACGGCATGCAGCCCGTCCCGGGCCGGCGGAAATTCAAGCTGTTCACACGCACGTCGTCGTGTCAGTCAGTGCCAGCATGGCGGGCAGCGAGGATCTCGGTGTTGTTGCTGCCATATCCTTTGGCTTAACTTATTTTTATTGGAAAAAGAAACAAAATGATGAACGACGGAGAAAAAGACTGCAAAATTGTCTCGTTTGACCATTCCGCCATGTTGTAATCTCCGATCGTAGCGACTTTCTTAGCAACGTTGAAGATCCACTCGTCGCGAAAGCGCGGGAGAGACTGACTGCTCGCGCGCGTTTAAACAGTCACCGGGCGCCCGCACATTCATCCTTTGAACTTTGCCAAAAAACCGACACTCGCCCGATTCGCGGCATTCACGTTCACAGGCGCGTTCACGGGCTCGGGCGTACCGTTTACACGCTCGTGAATGTGAATGTGCACGTTGAATGTCGAGTTAAACGCGTGCGTGTGAACGTACCATATCACTTTTGTACGTAATAATAGTTACATGCAGGGAACGGACGACTTACCGAACTCAATAAAATAAATAGAATACGAATTCGAACAAGCTCTCAAATTCCCGCTGCTGTTGCAGCCGCTTAAAAATGTAACGTGATAACACACTTACACACTTTATTGTAAACGTAGAGAAAGTACCTATAGTATAGTAACGAAGTAAATACCTCATACTTTGCTGATTTTGCAATAATGAAGTTGAGTGCCCATATAATATATCACAAAACTTGAAGAAATTGAAGCCTTTGAAGGAAGTGTAAGTAACCATGAAATATTACCAAGAGCAGGGGCTCTACCGCGTAATTCTCATTTGTATCAACTTCAAGCAAATGCATGTGAAATTCTACGCGTGCAAAAGAGATGGCATGTTAGGCGGGGTCGTCGCACGCACGACAAATTTCATTCTCAAGTTGATGTTGATGAAAATCAGAATTACGCGGTAGACCCGCAGGGTTCACTGATTACTCATAAATATCGATAGGTAAAAGAAGTGACGAGATAATATAACTTTATTTATGGTAAAGGAAATACGGTAAAGAACAATAATCAAATCAAATTGTCTGCTTACTGCTGAAGGGCATTTTTTTTAAAATAAATATACAAGGTGAAATTTAACCAACCGCCGGATTTTTTATGGGAGTGTCAGTAGGTAATAGAGAGTGCACATGTGAAGTTTCAGGTGGATCAGATAAGGTAAGTGAGTGAAAGCCCAAATTTTTTCAGGATGTAATGTAACAGTAAAATACTGCAACTAAAAAGTTTCAGGTGGATACGCTACCATAATTTTGCATCAGTAAATTAACATACGAAAAAAGTTTGGGAAACTAACAAAAACATTCACGCATCTCTGTGTGCCTTGTTGTTACGCTTCGCCATCACGCGCCAAGCTATGTCTGTGTGCGTGAACCACACGTGCGCGCGATCAAAACATCAATCAAGCCGCCGCCGCACAGTGTTCGAAATGCTATAATTACGGGCTCATTAAGGCTAAAACAGCTATCTCTTCGATTTTAATGTAAACATGTTAATTGGCAAGCCAGGTAGTCGGTCACACCAAATTCTGATTTTGGAAAATAATGGCCCACGAATACAACACTAATCACATCGATGAATAGGAGCAATGCCCGGACTCAATCAGTCGCGTGCATTCGCAGCTATCAGACGGTCGTGTTTATCAGTGGTTTTCTAGTACTTACCGAAGTGTCAGAATTTTTTGTTTGGTGTCAAAATGACGACTGCTTCTTCAGGTATGTATTTACATATTTTTTATTTATATTTGTGGTTTGGCTAATTATAGGGACATTTTTAACATAACACACAAATAAATGTCTTTTTTTTTTGCCTTGTTGGTATAACTTAGAGCGCCAAAAAAAAA
Organism: Ypsolopha sequella; assembly: GCA_934047225.1. Classification (NCBI taxonomy): domain Eukaryota; kingdom Metazoa; phylum Arthropoda; class Insecta; order Lepidoptera; family Ypsolophidae; genus Ypsolopha; species Ypsolopha sequella. The sequence goes on along the minus strand of CAKOHE010000100.1, from coordinate 15,786 downwards.
GTATTTTTTGTTTCACTCTAATTTTTGTTTAATGATGTAGTACACTTATGTACCTTTAAATTAATACTATGCTGTAATTGCGAAAATCTGCGAAAGTTAGCTTAATTTATTATTTTGTTCTTAGGTTCAAACCGTGCGGGATTCAGTCGCCTACAGTTGGTGGAGTTTCTTTGGGAAAATAAACTTGCTTCTCAAGCGAATACTACCAATGCACGAAGACAGATGGTAGAGCTTATCTGTTCAGCGATACCTGGTGCATCGAAAGAAGCAGTGATGACCAAGGTTTCGTTATTTTCTAACAACTTCTTGACGCGGTATAAGAAAGCTACCCGTAAAAAGGATTAATTTCTATTCAAATACGCAGAGTGGCTATCTAAAGACATCCTTGTAATATGGCCTGATGTACAACAGCATTGCCCAGATATCACAGAACCAGCACCATCCACGTCATCAACACCTATGCTTGCTCGTCGAAAGAAAGAATTTTCTGCAACGAGCACTTCAACGAAGAAAAGGCGTACAAAGTTATTGTTGACCACTCACTCTCCGGAAGAACTTGTACAAGCTACTCAAACGAGCTTCATGAAGAAAGGGAAAAGGAATGTTGCTGCAGTCTTGAAAAAAGTTGTTTTATCTAGCCCGGGAACCATTAGAACCATCAAAAAAATTAAACAAATAAAACCTAAGATACGCCCATACACTCCACAAGAAGCGTTGGCTTTATTCATAAATGCGAAGCTAACTGTGGCACAGTACAAAGAAATAAAAAAAGGCACCAAACTTAGAAACTGTGATATTTATCCGTCGTATGATAACCTCCTCCAAGCAAAAAAGGAATGCTATCCATAAAATATCATATTATCTGAGATATCAGCAGAAGTACCGTTGCAGAGCCATTTAGACCACGCTACAAAAAGACTTGCAATTGTCCAAAATGAAGTTTCAACATGCGTAGTAACCGATGAGACACAACTTGAAATGAAATATAAGTGGGGCTTTGATGGCAGCTCTGGCCATTCCACATATAAGCAAATATTTGCAGAGAACTCCACGGAAACAGTGGACAGTGACATTCTCGTTACCGCAGTTGTGCCACTACAAATGTCCGCAAGACTGGAAAACGAACAGGTGATAATATGGTCCAATCCTTGAGCTTCATCAACGCGCTTTTGTCTGCCACTCCATTTTCAGCATATGAAGGAGAACCAAGAAACAACTAAAAAGGAAAAAGAGCACGTTGCAAGTCAAATTCCTGCGCTAAAACCAACCGCAATAAATGTGAGTGGAAAAAGTGTACAGGTAAACCATGTGTTAGTACAAACAATGGTAGATGGCAAAGTCGTGAACACATTATCACAGTTCACACTGGGAACACCTCTGACACTCCCTCGTGGATTCATGTCGTGACAATGTATTTATTTTTTATTTAATTTGGTTGAAATAATATGTAAAGAAGGATCAAGTCAAAAGAACTTTGAAAAGAAGAGTTTATCTCACTCAATTGAAGAATGTGAAAGAAATGAAAGAGGTGTGGCAGGATCGTAGCTTATGAAAGTCTAAGATTCCCTTCCCTTCTGAGAGACAGACGTGACTATGTGTGTGAATATACATGACTAGGTACACAAATCTAAAGAGGTGTGACAGGATCGTAGCAGATGGCAATATGTGGTTTCATACCTACCCCGCTGGAACACAGATGTAAGTTTATGTATGTGTACATCTTTTTTACTAGGGTTTGTGTAGGGAAATACAAAGTGAGCCCGTAATTATAGCATTTCGAACACTGTGCGCCGCCGGCGCCACGCCGCGATGCCTAGCAACGGCATGGTTACTATGGCAACGGGCAGCGTCCCGTCGGCGCACGCTATGGTCAAACAAAACTACAGTAGATCAGATTGGTAAATGCAACTTACCAAACACGGCGAAAACATAAAATCTTCATTTTCGTAGATAGGTATTCACTGCATATCCAGGTAATTCTTTCCATCACACTTTTCAGGCTTTGGACTGGCAATTTATCGCCTAGGCATAGTAAAAGCCTAGGTGTGATTATTTAGGACAGGTTCTAAAATTAGGGATAAACTGGCGTGTTTAAAAGGATCAACTGGGTATGTACAATGATAGGTGTGTACAAGAATTGTTCTGTGTTATGTACAGTCAAAAATTAAAAGTTATTTGCACGGAGTTAGGTATTTACACTGAGTTATTTACACTAAGTTATTTACACTGAGTTATTTACACGGAGTTAGAGACAGTTATTTACACAAACACATTTATTGTTTACACCAACTGCTGAAAATGCAGCCCGCCACGTTCTACACAAACAGCAGCACGGCGTAAAATGTGAGCCTGGACGCGACGTAGTTGCTGTTCATCACGACGCACAACATCGAAAGCACTCGCGATTTTTTCACGCAGCTCTTCTTGGCTGGCGATCATGTGGCCACCATGGCCGTAAACTAAGTCTTTTACCCGGCCCCACAGATAAAAATCTAGCGGCGCAGGTCCGGCGAGCGTGGCGGCCATGCCACGGGCCCTCCACGACCGATCCAGCGCGGAGTTCCGAGATGAGGATCTTCGTACGTGGCGTCCAGGTATTCGCGCACTTGGCGGTGGTAATGCGCGGGAGCTCCATCATGTTGGAAGTAAAAGTTCGTCATGTCGCGGAGCGGCACATCCTCTAACATCACCTCAACGTCCTGCAGCAGCTGAAGGTAGGTTTCACCGTTCAGACGAGGCAAGAACACTGGACCCAACACGCGAGTTCCAAGCACTCCAGCCCAAACGTTTAGGCTGAAACGCCGCTGGAAGTGGTCAGGCCTCACCTTCTTAGGATTCCTGACGGTCCAATAGTGTTGGTTGTGGATGTAATACAACCCTATGCGAGTAAAAGTGGACTCGTCAGTCCACAAGATGTTGCGCGTGGTATCGTCAAGAAGCCACTGGGAGAACTGGACCCGCGGCTCGCAGTCCCGTGTCTCCAACTCCTGCACCCGAAGAAAATGAAAGGGGTGCATGTCTTCATCCCGCAGTAGCCTCCAGGCGAAGTACTGGCTGACCCCAACCACATCAGCGGCGTCTCGGGTGCTAGCCTCAGGATTGGCGTCAGTAAATTATAGAACCTCTTCTTCAAAACTGGGTGCGAGACGAGGCCTGCCACCTCCCAGGATTGGTGGGCGGAAGTTGCCATACTCCCGGAACCGCTGTACAGCCCCAAGGATAGTGCTGCGGTGTGGTGGTTATATATATATTTTATAAATAGTACGAGTATATATAAAAAAAAATATATATTTTAATATTTTTCTGCATATTTGTCTAACTCAATGAACTATGAAATAATTAGAGCCATTGGGACACAAGTATTTGTCGCAATAGGCTGCACCTGCACCCTGCATGAGTTTCATGAATTACTATTGTAATATATATACATATATACACATATATATATATACATGTGGGGCGTCTTGTAATACGAAAACAACAAAAATTTAATAAGATGGCATTGTCTTGTATGTGTGTTTAAACAGTTTTAATACAGTTTTCTTAAGCTTTGCCATGTGACTTGATTGTTTTGTTATTACGTTATTAGTTATAACACCCATAGCTCAAGATGTAATAAATTAGAAAAAGCGCTGGATATTTTTCACTCAAAGCTCAGGAAAAAACGGTCTTAGCTGTTCAGCCTAACTGTCCGTAATTTACGAGTTAATTCTTATTCAAAATGCAAATGTAGCATACGTGGCTGCATGGCAGAGATAGCATACGTAGCTGCATGGCAGAGATAGCATACGAGGCTGCATGGCAGAGATAGCATACGAGGCTGCATGGCAGAGATAGCATACGAGGCTGCATGGCAGAGATAGCATACGTAGCTGCATGGCAGAGATAGCATACGAGGCTGCATGGCAGAGATAGCATACGAGGCTGCGTGACAGAGATAGCATACGAGGCTGCGTGACAGAGATAGCATACGAGGCTGCGTGACAGAGATAGCATACGTAGCTGCATGGCAGAGATAGCATACGAGGCTGCGTAACAGAGATAGCATACGAGGCTGCGTGACAGAGATAGCATACGTAGCTGCAGGGCAGAGATAGCATACGAGGCTGCATGACAGAGATAGCATACGAGGCTGCATGGCAGAGATAGCATACGAGGCTGCATGGTAGAGATAGCATACGAGGCTGCATGACAGAGATAGCATACGAGGCTGCATGACAGAGATAGCATACGAGGCTGCATGGCAGAGTTAGCATACATGGATGCATGGCAGAGATAGCATACGAGGCTGCATGACAGAGATAGCATACGAGGCTGCATGGCAGAGATAGCATACGAGGCTGCATGACAGAGATAGCATACGAGGCTGCATGGCAGAGATAGCATACGTAGCTGCATGACAGAGATAGCATACGAGGCTGCATGACAGAGATAGCATACGAGGCTGCATGGCAGAGATAGCATACGAGGCTGCATGACAGAGATAGCATACGAGGCTGCATGGCAGAGTTAGCATACATGGATGCATGGCAGAGATAGCATACGAGGATGCATGACAGAGATAGCATACGAGGCTGCATGGCAGAGATAGCATACGAGGCTGCATGACAGAGATAGCATATGAGGCTGCATGGCAGAGATAACATACGAGGCATGGCAGAGATAGCATACGAGGCTGCATGGCAGACATAAAACGGCGTCAATATGCTTTCCCTATAAGAAACGCTTAAATAAGAAACACTTTTTGAAATGTCCATGGTTGACTATGACATCATCGCAATTTTGTGCAACTGTGACATAATGTGAGACATGTGAGTTTCGTAATATATTTGCAGGAGTGTCCCAATGTCTAATTAATGTTCAGTTGCACACAATACTTTATCTATTCAAACTGGCCGCAATGGCGATGGCCGCTTGTATCAATATGTATGAAGTACATAATAGGTGTGGAGTGGCCACTGGAGCGATACACACGTAGTGCCACTGTTTGTGTACTGCATGGTCTTTGAAGAGCCCAAGTAGGAAAGCGTTGTATGACTCGGATGAATTTAGAAGAAATCAGGATCGTAACAGCTGAAATTACGTACTATCTGCCAACCTGTCTAAGTGAAAAGCGGCAGTAAATATAAAATACAAGCTTTTGCCCGCGACTTCACTCGCGCTGATTTACTTTGCATCTTTTCGGGACACAAAAAAGCCTACGTTACTCTCCGGCACATAAACTATTCCTATGCAAAAGAATCATATCATTCAGTCAGTTCCGTTGCTGCGTGAAAAAGGACAAAACAACAAAGATACTTTCGCATTCATATTTCAGGGGTACAGATATTATGTCGCACCTTCAGAACGGTAGTGACCTAAATCATTTTTTTAATAAATTTAGTTATGGTCATAAACTGACTCTAAACGAAACGCTTCATTGACATATTATTAAGACAAGGACCGTTTCAGAGTAGAAAAAGATAATCCAATACTTCGGTCTCTTTTACTCCGCCTAATCCCCCCACCTCACTTCAGTTTGAAAAGGACTCGATCAGTGTTGCGTCGCGAGTGAAGTGCTACGAGTTTATTATTGTGTTGATATAAAGCCGAATAAGTCGATATAGGACTAAAATTAAGGTAAGCAAGTAATAATATCTTTATTAAAGTAAGGACCCATTTCGTACTTGGGTCTATTTATTGGCAAAAAATGTTTTCTTAGGTAGGGCTTACTTTTAGTTGAGTCCCTGAGCGACTGATATTATTTAATAAATAATCATATAATCTTAATTAGGTCACTTTTTTAATTAACATGTTTTAATGCCTACTGACTATTTAAATAATAGGTCTGTATATTAATAAATTAGTTTGTTAGTTGTTTTTTAATTGTAAGATAAAGCCGCATTAATAATAATTTTGTAAGACTTATCTTGACATTTTCTAAACATTCGATAAAAAAGCATTAATGAGCCACTTTATAATATTTCAGAGAAGAAGATGAGAGAAAAATTAAGAGAAGAGCGGACTTAATGTTCGAAAAATTAAAACTATCATTAAACGACAGCAATAGGAGTGCCCCTACAGAAGTAATAAAAAAAATGTGTTGATGGTGGTATGTTTTTGATGAATAATATTTTATTTTTATTTATATATATTTTTATTATTAAAACAAAATAAAACTTAAATAATATTAAAACCCATGCCTATAAAATACTATAACATTAAAAAACTAAACTAACTATAAATTAAAATTACCTATCAATATACAAGTATAAACAAAATAAAACTATACTAAATAAAAAATTGAAGCCAAATCGCTTTCGTCACCCCGTAGGGTACCAAATATGCTGGTGGCATTGCTTCGTTGAATCGCGAAGCTTAATCTTTGCCCAAAATAGGATCCATCCCTTGGATCCCCTGAAGTATCGATCAGGCGCGACGATATCTCCTTGTAGAGGCGTCGTGCTTCTGGTCTCCACGGCCCGAGGGTTTCTACAGTGAAGGGGAAAAAATGGTAACTTTGTCCCAACGTTGTGTATCTCCGCCTCTTAGACCCTTCTGCTTTGTAAGCCGTCGCGCCTGCCTTGACAGAGGTCACTGGTAAGTGTGACGGCGCCACAGTATCTGCACATGTGGCGTCCCAAACCAGCAGCCGTCCATTTTTCCATGAAACGAGCGTCATTCCGTCGGGCCTTCTCCCATCGACGCGTGCCAAACCGTTTGGCTCTGGGATTGCTGGCACGCCGGCGCTGGCAAGAGCCCGACGGATGACGCCGTTTAGTGTGGCATGGCGCGAAAGCCGACCTGCGCTGCGTTGGCATGACAAGCCGTGGTGGCCAAAATGGTCGACGTTTTCACCGCAACGGCAGCGATGTGGCTCGTTTGTCTTCGTTCCTAGTCTCAGGCCGACAGCCAAGGTTAAAGTGGTTCTGTCCAGCAGTGTCCCAATATTAGACGAAGGAAGTGCGTTCAACCAATATCCAGATTCTGGTTCACTTGTTGTCAAGAGACGGGCTCGGTCTGCAGGGTTAACAGCAGTTTCCATAAGGTTCTTTTGAACCTTACTGCAAAGCGGCCCATCCCATAGCTTTTGTGATGCAATCGGGTCATTTTCACTCGGCCTGGCCGTGGCTGACCAGGCGTACCTAGCCTCGGCTAAGCACGAGACCTCTACGTCACCTAGTGACGGGTTAATTATTCTACCATAGAGGTCAAGCATACTATGGGCCGAAGACAGGAACGCTGGCAGTGCTACGCTGGATGGTTTGCGGATACCCAGGCCTCCAATTCGGATTGGAAGCGTGGCCTAGGCCCAAGCGCGGTCATTTAGGGAGCAATTTAGAATTTCAGTCAAAGTTGTCCATAACATTTTGTCTAATTGATCTAAAATGGTAGTATATTTCCAAAGAGCTGTACAGCGTAGCACATAAGTAAATGTTGGTACAAAAAGGCAGTATCTAATAATAAACATAGCCATGTGCCCTCACATGGCTATGTTTATTATTTAAATATATTAAATTATTTAATAAATATATTAAATTTCTTTTAGGCGGACTGATGATTCCTCAAATTTAGAGATTTGATTGCTTACAAAACTAGGAATGGAATCATCTAGCACAGCAGCCCCTAGAAGGCGAAGCGATTCACTTTCGATGATGTTAATTTGAAATTATGTTATTTTTTTCAGATTGACGCATTGATTTGGTAATGAAGAGTTCCGATTTTGTGAAATTAAGTTCAATACCGATTGATTTAAAATTATGAATAATATTTTCGAGATCATTAAGGACAGAGCACGCTTCGCCTCCTAGAGTTCCGTCGTCCAAATACCATACATTAAAATTGGAATTTAGACTTGAAATAAAGGGTGAATAGCAAGACTGAAAATGGCCAGTCCTAGTGGGTCACCTTGCTGACACCCAACCGCAGAATGTTAAAGGTGTTTTCTATATATTAGTTTTGTTGGCGAACTGTAACATTGCCACAGGTAATGATATATCCGTGGAATGTTTACTTTAGTTTGTGTCAGCAAGGCCCTGTCGAGTGAGTTGAACGCATTCCTCACATCCGCCACGTTCTAGGAAGGTGCGGGCCGCGTACATCGCCACCTCACAGCCTCCCTTCGTGCCAAAGCCTAGTTGAACGGGTTGAAATTTACTTGAAAGGTCTGGTAGGATATGTTTGCAGCAGATCTTTGAGACCACGCGGTGGATGGTGTTACCTACTGTGATCGGCCTGATGTCTCCATCTTTTTTAATTAAAGCACATTAATTTGCTCCATAAAGAATATCAAGTATGTCTGCGCACACCTTACCGGACAGCATTAGATTCACAAGGCGCGTCAAATCCTCCAAGAGGGCTCAACCGGCATCACCTGTGGTTCCACAAATGAGATCATTGAAGTGTTGTGCGGTACGTTTGTCCATCAATTCCGGTGGCCGATCCGTTCCTAAAGGATGCGATCGCACACTGCACCTCCTCTGCTGTCGATGTCGCCTCGGGTGTGTGCCCAGAGGCATCAGGTGGATTTGGCAGTTGAAGAGAAGCCGATGGAGGTGGATGCTTTGACTCCAGTGCGGAAAATGTTTCCGGCGTGTCCGGGGCGACGGCGTCACTGGAAAAAAGGGGCTGGGCGGCTCCTTTGACATCTCCATCGCTCATTTTTGACTCGACTCTTTGCGTTAAATTGTAAGTAGGAAATCTTTTATTTTTCGAATTAATTTGTGTAAATGATAAATCAGTAGAATCCTTACAGTTATCTTTGATATTTTGAGTCAGCGAGCCGCACCTTTCTCTGCCTCTTCGAACGTGCAATGTGCGGTATGAGAAAGTCAGAATTTCTTCCGAGCAGTGGCGTGCACAGAACTTTTTTTCGGAAAAGCAATCAGAAGGTCAAGTACGACAATAAAAAAAATATGAAAAAATTTAAATAACACTTAAAAAAAAAAGTTTGTATGAAAATGGTCACTCTAGGAAAGGCAGTGCCTACCCTGGCGTCATACAAACTTTTTTTTTTCAAAGTGTCATTAAAAAAAATATATATTTTTTTTATTGTTGTACTTGACCTTCTGATTGCTTTTCCGGAAAAAAGTTCTGTGCACGCCACTGCTTCCGAGCTTAGTTTGTCATTTTCATTTAAAACTTTTTGATCAATATATATTTGTCTCTTTTTTATGAGATTTTTAATGTAGTTTTGGTTGATTAAAAATTAATAAAAAAAGGTAAAAATAATAATTTAACTCAAGATATATTTCGGGCCCCACTGGGCCCGGCATCAGTTGAGATTCTGACAATTAATTAAATATGACATATATAAGTTATTTACAAAAAAGAAAAAAGTAAAAAAGGTTTATTTACAATTTGTCTAAATTTAATTTTCATTCATTCATTCATTCGATCATTCATTCATTCATTCATTCATTATAATTTATTTAAAGAAATTATTACTAGACAGTGGTACCACCCAGCAGCCGCGATAGGTATGTGTATTGCGTTGATTCCTGCGGCTGCTAGATGGCGCCACCGTTGCCATACCTTGGTCTGGGTTTCTCGTGTAATATGTCGGAGTCGTCAGTGTCAATGTTGTCGCTTAAGTCCAGGTGGTACCACTGTCTAGTAATAATTTCTTTAAATAAATTATAATGAATGAACGAATGAATTTGAATGAAAATTAAATTTAGACAAATTGTAAATAAACCTTTTTTACTTTTTTCTTTTTTGTAAATAACTTATATATGTCATATTTTATTTAAAACGAAATACAAGTAAAAAGTGTTTTTTTTTTCAAAAGTGGCAGCACTTTCGCACACTGTAACACCTTAAGTACAACTTAATAATAAATTTAGTTTTGTTATGATTCTGTGTTATTGTTTAAGTTTGTTTGTTAGTTAAGTCTTGCTAGTAGTGTCTGTTTAGATTAAACTGCTTTAATGTGATAATAATATGATTCAAATAAGACTGAAAACATTACATAAGATACATTACTAAAATTATTTTACTGGTACCTACTTACCGTAATTATTGTTATTTTTGTTTGTCTTGAGTATCAGAAGTAATTTTTATGTTTACGAGATATTTTATAAAAACAGTATAAATAGGGATGATGGTATTTCTTTGAGCATAGGGTCCTATGCCTTCTTTTTAAATATAATATAATTCATTCCATCTTAATCTATAACGTTTGATATACAACGTGTAACAGAAAGGTGTAACCATATTTGAAGAGCTTATTCAGTCAATGGTATAGAACAACTTTTACTATGGAACAAACACTGTATCTCGAAAAAAAAAAAGTTAACTGTTTCATAGCAAAATGCAATGCCGCTCGGCTGAAATGTATGGAAGGACAGATTTTTTTTTTGAGATTTCGGGGTTGGCTTCATAGTAAAAGTTGTTCTATACCATTGACTGAATAAGCTCTTCAGATATGGTTACACCTTTCTGTAACACCTTGTATAAAGCAGGTCATTTACTATGAAATTGCCGTTTTCTAGGGAAAATATAAAGAAAACTCAATTTTCAGTACAAAAATCTTTGCATTTTTTTAGGAATGACAAATTAAAAAAAAAATTATGCTAGAGACAACATTAAGCTAACGGTGACTTTAATTGAAATTTATAAAAGTGTCAGCTGTAAAAAAATGTACGAACCTTATCATGGAAATGGATGACATTTAGGACGAACTGTCTTTGAAGATTTGATCCCAATACCTAACATTTGGCTCAAGATTGGTCAAGGCAGCAAGTTCTTGTTTGACATTCGACACAAATTCCCTCAAATTGCTTGCTGTTGATTTTGACAAAGGTTTGAGATCCAATATTGTGCTAATGTGATCATTAATTATTTTTCAATGCATGTGCTCGTAAAGGCCCACTTTTTATGCATCAAAACCGAACAAAAAGTCGATTATTTTGCCCTAGGGCTTTATTATAATTTTTTTTTTAATTTGCTTGCAATGGTTGGCTAACCTGCAGCCTTTCCTGTGTACCATAGATGTAATACTTCTTTTTCCACTGTTTAACAGCTCTGGATACAATCCTTTTGAGCCAATCATAATTTAAAGTTCACAAGATTATATCTGTTTTCATTTCCTCACACTATGCATTGAAAAACGTAGTATGATACACGGGCGTAAAAGCAATAAATTACTCGGTTACGTTTAAAACACTCGCTACGCTCGTGTTTTAAATCGTCCTCGTAATTTATTCCTTTGCGCCCTTGTAGCATAAACTACTATTTTAACGCCACAAACTTTTTTCGCCTTCCATTTCCATTAGAAATTCATTTAGTATAACTACCTGATTTATGTATTTAATTTTTCCTATAGAAATAAAATTATCATATTTATATAAAATTATTAAAAAAAGCTAATCTAATAATATGTATACCACACAGATTTCAGCACATACACTACACACGCACACACACCCTCACACACACCCTCTCAAACACATACACCAACTCACCCTTTCTCCTACTAACAAAAATACAAAAACAATGTAACAAGGGAAGAACGGTCCCTCCTAATACAGGTTATTGTTAGCTTAAAAGGAGCTTCCAAAGAATTGTAAAAATTACTTGTGTATAGATAAAAAAAAAATGTTTTTGTAAAAAATTGTATCAATTGATAATGCCATAAAGGCGAAAAGATTTAGCCCAAGACAGTCCTGGATGGAGGCTCACTGTTCAAAAGAAGGTGTTTGAGTTTGAAGAAGAACGTAAAGCTGTTCTCGACGCCAAACGTGATGAGATCCACGCAAGACCATCTGCGGCCATCCCTTGTAATTATGTAAATGGGCTTTTGATATGTAGCCTGTGCAATCGCACTTTCAATAAACTGATCCCAAGACCACAGTCGTAGGGCTAGGGATACGCTTATCACTAACACATCCTCACACAATAACACACCCTTACAAACACACACGCACACACCCTACCACCCTGACACACTCCTTTTGTTTTTGTTTAAATTTATTTTAATTTTCAAGTTACTTTTAACTTTACAATTTAACTGCTCCCAACACAAGGAGAATGGCGCTGTTACTCCTTACTTACAGACCTAAAAACCTAGCTAGGAAACAGCAACACCTTTGTTATGGTACCACATTGTTATAGACTAAGCATAAACATGTACATATCCTTCATCTTGTACCCACTTATGATAAATAAATAAATTTGAACTTGAAATTTGATAAAAGGCCAAAATAGGCTATGTCAGCCATTGGAGGGCTCACCAGCGAAGCTCTGAGCCTTGATCAGTCACTATGACCGAAAACGGCCACGAGGCATCATCATCATCATCAAAGGCGAAACCGGTCAGGAAGTTCTAAATGAATTTGTGGGATAGTACAAGTGATTTTCTGTTCATAAATAAAATGTTTTATATGTATCAAAACTGTTAATAAAATCAATTTTACCGCACTTTTTCTCTGAAAGCTTGCGCGGGTAATTTTTTTTCACATAGTTGTGCAGTATGATCAGTACGTGGCCTTATTTAAAGGTCGCAGGTTATTTACAGCATGTATATTTCCAAAATGTATAGCTACGCTACGACGTCTACGAGCTACGTGCTGACTACGCGACCACAGCAAGCACAAAATAACCACTTACAGAAGGTTCACTCCGCATAACTAGCGAAAACAGACGCACGCACACATAGACGCGTACGTACGACGATCTCGGATGAAGTCGGTCGAATGCCAATACGAAATTCTGCCGAGATCATCATACGTACGCGTGTATGCATGTGTGCGTCTGTTTTCGCTTGTTCTATGGAGCCGGCCTTGGTAGTATCTATTTTGTGGTACAAGTGTCACTTGTATTCGCTCCTGCTACGAGACAGATTATATTGAATAATAGGTCTTTACCTATGAAATTGCCGAAACTTTCTTACAGATGAATGAGTTCATCATTCCTGTAATTCTATAGCTATTTCAATTATTTGTTTTTTGTTTGAAAGTTGATTTCAAGGTTGAACATCTACGTATTAAATTTTGTTTTTATTTTCAGTTTGATTATAAAAATTAAATATTTACAAACAGTTCGTCCTAAATGCCACCCATTTCCATGATCAGATTCGTAGTCCTTTTATACAGCTGACACTTTTCAAAAATTAAATTAATGTTGCTGTCAGCTTAATGTTGTCTCATTCATACATTATAAGAAATGACATAATTTGGATTTGTCATTCCTAAAAAAATGCAAAAATGTTAGTACTGAAATTTGAGTTTCCTTCAAATTCTTTATAGAAAACGGCAATTTCATATGTAAAGACCCAATATATCAGTGAAATAAACCTGCAGAACAAACCATATCGAGCTCGATGGAGCGTGATACAGTGCTCACTCTCTCTCACTCTGTTGATCTACCTCGAGAGGGATAGACATGTTGTATCGAGCGATTAATAATAATAATAATAATAATAAAATAATTTATTTCAGACAGGGTCCATAAAGTGTTAGTAATACAAAATAACTTATGGACTAGTGTTAGTAAGAGAACAGGCGAGTATAAATTAAATCAAATAAAATTAAATAAAATTGAATTAAATTAAATCAAATCCAATCAAATTAAATTATTAATTGTGGAGCTCCATCCACTTTTTAAAAAGGGGAGAGTCCCACCTATCAGATAACACCCTCAGGATACTATTGGGGCTGGCTCGTATTCGACTGAGCAGCGACGCACAGTACTTACGCATGATTGCAGCGAAACCATCTGTGTGTGCTTCCGCGAACATGAAAGAGGCGCTGCAATATCGCGGCAACCCCAACAATATCCTGAAAGCATTATTATACTGGACCCGCAGGTCGCTATATGCCCGACGCGTGTAGTCCACCCACAGACTACACGTGTAAAAGGACTGGCAATATGCTTTGAAGAGCGTCACCTTTACCTGATTCGTACACCGTGCAAATCTGCGGGCAAGCATATTACATCGGACAGCCAGCGACCTGCGCTCCCTCTCTATATCATTACAATCACTGAGGTCCTCTCGAACCCAGTGCCCCAAGTATTTGAAGTGCGTGACCCTGGACAACGAGGAACCGCAGAGCTTGACTTCAGGCACAATTTTATATGTTTTAGGCCCTGCCTTAAATATTAAAAACTCGCTCTTTTTTGCGTTATACTTTAGACCATGCGCCTCAACATACGACTGACATATGGAAAGAAGCCTCCTCAGCGCGCTGACCGATGGACTCAGCAGCACCATATCATCAGCGTAGCTTATGTTATTGACGCTAACTCCATCCACATGACAGCCGATGCTGGTGCCGCTGAGCTCATCGAGCAGCTTATTGATGTACAGGTTAAAAAGACGGGGAGAGGACAGCCCTCCCTGCCTCACCCCGCATTCCAACCCATATTCATCTGAGAAGGCTCCTCCCCATTTAACTTTGTTTCTCTGGTTGTTATACCAATGTTTAAACAGACATATTATCTCATATGGTACAGTGGTCTCTCTTCTTAGTTTGTCCCATAACACATCATACGATACGAGATCAAATGCTTTAGAGAGATCTAAAAAACATGCAAACACAGGTGTTTTCCTGGCTGTATAGTACTGAACAGTCTGCTTGAGACAAAAGATAGCATTCTCCGTAGAGAGACCTGAGCGAAATCCGAACTGCGCATCATTAAGACAAATATGCTTATTCAAATGTCTATCAAGCAGACTGTCCAGTACCTTAGCGATCACAGAAGCTAGAGATATTGGTCTGTAGTTGGCCAAGTCAGAAGTATCCCCCGTTTTGTTTTTAATAATTGGGACTACCACTGTACGCATTAACTTGTCAGGTAGGTATGAATGGCCAAGACAAAGCGTATAAAACATGGCTAACACTCTGGGAAGATGAACTCCTGCGTACTTCAAGTGCTCAATGCTGAGGCTGTCGTGACCAGGACTCTTCCCTCTGACCATGCCTTTAATGACAGTTGCTACATCTCTTGCACTAATAGTGACACTACGTTCCCTCACAACAGCCTCATCATGAGTCCCCTGAGACGCGGGCCCCAGTGAAGATTGAACTCTGAAATGTTCTTTAAACAGGTTAGCAATATCAGTGGGCTCATGCACTCCAGCTACACTCACAGGGAGAGCGGGTGTCTGATTCAGCTTGTTTGTGTTTTTCCAGAATTTACTAAAATTTTTATTTCGATGGTGCTCAGCAATGATGTCCATTTTTATCTGCTGTTCGTTATTTTGGCACCACTTTAATTTAGATTTAAAGACTTTTCTTGTTTCGCACATGCGGTCGTAAAACAAACCATGTTTTGGTTTGCCGTACCACACCCAAGTCTGAAAACAGACACGAGCCTCACCGTGAGCACTACGGACATGTTTATTCCAACCGGTTACATAATTTCGTTTCCTTGCTGCTTTTTCAACATAAGAAGACTCAGCCGCTTCAGAAAGAATAGATATTATGTTGTCATACATATTGTTCAATAAAATTCGATGTTCTAAGTTATTACACATTATATCACAACATGAGTTAAATGTTTGATCGAAGTCAATTGACCTTAATCTAGAGTTACACAGTTCCTGATACCTATTAATCTGGCTTAAGTCCCGCTCACCCCATTTTACCTTATCGCAAGTAACTTTAGGTATTAATATTTTAGGTTTTATTATGTTAATATTACATTCAACTTGGAGAGGCATATGGTCAGACCAATAAGTATCATATAAAACAGAAATATTCACAATAGACTGTTTCGCCGCTTCAGTCACTACACTATGATCCAGCCATCGCCGGCTCCCGTGTGCGTCACTCACAAACGTGAACGTATCGTCCGGTAATATCT
>CAKOHE010000099.1:0-124357 GCA_934047225.1 Ypsolopha sequella | reverse complement strand
GAAGGTCTTTAGCAGTCCCTAGGTTTATGTGGCAATCTAGAACTACAACTTAGCTACTCCGAAAGGTGAAATTAAGGTGGCGTTAAGTAGTGATTGCCACAATTAAAATCTGTGTGTTAATTACAATTTTAAAACACTAGTGATTTAATATTTACAATAAAAAAAACAAACATGAGTGAAGTCATGACAAGGACGAGGTAATATAACGGTTTACCTGCAAACACAAAAAGATCTACCATTAAAATAGTAATTGCACAACTTACCCAGTATGGGAAGGGTTATTCCCAGAGCTCCAAAAATTTCTTCCCACGGCTCCAAAAATTCAATTTAATATTTATTATTTTCATAATTTGATTCCTTAATTTGAAACATGTCCTTAACAATAAAAACTGTGTTTAGCTGTGATTTTTTTATAAATATTTTAATATAGAGTATATAAAATCACTTAATTTTTTAATTATTTATCCATCTACGCTTTTATATATTTTAAGACGGTGCATCAGTTTACTATGACGTAATTGACACCTTCATTGCGTTTTTCCTCATTAAGCACAAGAAAAGAAACGCTTCGTAGTGCACTGTAGTATATTTATATGCTTCTACTTGAATTTGTTATTTATGTACAATGTGACTGTACATAATAGCTTTTGGCGCCGGTGAGAAATGAATATTTTCGACAAATTAATTTTTGGAGTCATGGGAATCTTTATATGAAATTTTATTTTTTTGAGAACAATGGATTTTGGAGCCCTGGGAATAACCCTATGGGAACAACACAATATATTTTCAATACTACATATCACAGACAGGTATATACAAGGTGACTTTTTGATCATCGTCCAAATTCATACTAGAGGCTCGGTAAGTGATCAGCATCATGAATCGATAACAATTTTTGTGAAATTCGTATAATGAAATTTCGACTTCCCATAGTAATTCACTCCCAGTCCTGAGTGAATCACTATGGGGAGACGAAATTTAATTTTATGAATTTTAAAAAAATCGTTATTGGTTCATGATGCTGATTACTTACCAAGGCTCAAGTATGAATTTGGACGATGTTCACAAATTCACCTTGTATATTAATTAGTGAATATAGGTCACTCAAGCAAGAGATAATCTTAGTATAGTTATTCTCCAAAAGTCGTAGCATTTGTCGACGGTAGATTGACGAATGACCACCCTGCGGTCACCAAGAACGAACGGGCGTTGAACCGTACGCGACTAGTTGTCGTGCGCGGGTCATTTCGCTACTAATAAATGTTTGTCTGTAACTAAACTTTTTTATTATTGAATGTTAAATACTAAATTAATTATCGCGTTTTAAGTAACGCATCGTTACACCCCGCAAAGTTTTTTTTCTACACTACTACGAATTAGTCATATCTTGCTGAATACGATGCTGAATCGTTTTTTTTTTCAAATAAATCGATGTTCGGTAAAATCAGGCTGACCCATGTTAGTACCAAAATGGGACGTTTTAACCTTATTTTTTCAAGCACCTTTTGAAAGTGAAAGTGAAAGTGAAATAAATTTATTTGCCAAAAAAAAAAACACAAAAAGGAAAAAAAAAAGAGTGCAACATAATGCAAAATGGCAAAAAGGAGCAAACTCAGCAAATACTACAAGTTGAAGCAACTTGCAGCGCTGATTTTCAGTTTGCCCCTTTTTAAAGCATATGATACAAAAATACAATACAATGGCAGGTATGGGTAAAATAATAATAATAATAATAATGAAGAAGAAATTGTACCTATTTACATTAAACTAGGAATCATTCATAATTAAAATATAACAAAAAATAATAATTTAACAATTAATAAAATAATCAAAATGTCTAATGTCCACAAAAAAAAAACAAGCATTATCTAAATTGGAATTAATAGAGAATAAAATAATAACATGCAACACAATAATTAAAAAAACAAAATAAAAGAAAAGAAGCTTAAATAACGAAGCAGCATTAATTACATTGCTTGCTGAGAATACATAGTCTGATATGTTTTTTAAAGGTAACAGAACACATGTATTTACGCAAAGGTGGTGGTAGGTCATTCCAAATTTTTGCGGCTGCGTATTTGAAGCCTCCTTTGTAAGCTGTAGTTTTGTGCTTCCCTATGTCCATTCTATCCGTAGTTCGATTGCGTGTAAATCAACCGTGAGTGTCTCGGGTCCATGTGAATTTATCATAAAGGTAGATAGGTCTCTGCGTGTGAACTATTTTGTGAACGAAAGTAGCAAGATGCAATTGTCTACGGCCATTCATTTTTATTATTTTTTTATTATTTAGAAATGGTGTGATGTGTGCTCGTTTAGGAACCACGTAACAAAAACGTGCACACGCATTATGTACGCGCTGTTATGCGCGTTCTGTTTTGACATAGATTTGCGGCCCGTATACAACATCACAAAAATTAAATAGTGACAAAACTAAACTCTCTACCAGTAGTTCCCGGATCTCTTCTCTTAAAAACTGTCGAATACCATACAGTACCTTTAACCTATAGAAGGCATTTCTAATTTTAGAATTTACATGTGCCTCGAACCGAAGTTCGCTATCCATCATTAAGCCAAGGTTCCGCGCACATTTTACATTTTCAATACTTTGGCCGTCAATTTGAATGCAAGGAGTTTTGTTACTAATGGACGTGCATTGGTTCTTCGTACCCAAAATCAAAAATTTTGTCTTGTGGGGATTTAACACCAGAGAATTGTTACGAGCCCACTCCTGAATGGTATCCAAATCACTATTTATTTTTTGGACCGCCTCAGTAGTGTCTTCCGGTTTAAAGGAGTAATAGACTTGGGTGTCATCAGCTTATAAATGGATTTTGCAATGTTGTATATTTCGCGATAGATCAGCCGTGTACAGAATAAACAGTAATGGGCTCAATATTGAACCCTGAGGACAACCACGTGATACCGCTTTAACTTCGGACTTGACTAAGTCACAGAATAAAATACTACGTACAGAAGAATCACTTTGGAAAAACATTGAAATAAATAGCTACTCTCGCTAAGCAGCAATAAAGTACAAACTAGCTTGCACCCGCCGTTTGGCAACTTTTTATAATTGCCTACAGTCAGGTACCACACGTGCGTGCAAGCGAGAATGTATGGAATTTCTACGCGCTAGAGCTTCTTTTACTGTGACGGCCTCAAGGTCATAAATCACTGTTCACTCGGTAGGGTTGTTTAAAATGTTGCACGCGTGAAAGAGGTATTTTATAAGGTGTTTATGGAGCCAAATTCATACTGGATGCTTGGTAAATGATCAGTATCACGGATCGATAACAAGTATTGTTAATTTCACAAAATTATATGTTGACCTACCTACCATAGTAATTGACTCTTCGCTAGGCTTGCGTTTGTAGGGAACAGGGTTTTTTAAAATAAGGAAATAATTTTCGAATTTCCCAAAAAAGGTCATCGAACCTTGATACCGACAACTTACCGTGTCTTCAGTATGAATTTGGCTGCATAAATTAATGTAACCATATATTTTAGTATGTAAAATTATTTATAAATGAATGATGTAATATTTTGTTTTATTACTCATACATTATATACGATAACTGTATTGTATATTGATAAATAGACCTGACATGCATCTTGACTGAGAGTAAATTATTTATATATTTATATTTTGACGACTTAATAAAGTATCAAGTATGTATGTAAGCTTTCTTTGACTATCCATAGTCAGAACAGAACATGAAAAGTTGAGACGCGTAGGTACAAGTGAGAACGTGTATCACAGAGCGTGCGTAACACTCGACTGACTCTAGTGCCGACGACGGGTTGCGTTGCGGTAGGTATTTATCGCGGGTCACGTGGTCAAGTGAGACCCCCCTGACTAAGTTACCCTGATCATCTTCTAAAACTACATACTGCTGGCGATTTTTTAAATATGAATAAAACCATGAACATGTAGCCTGCGACAATCCATAGTATTTCAGTTTCGATAGCAAAAGCTCCATGTTCAGGCAGTCGAATGCCCTAGAAAAATCCAATAGCACAAGGACACTGCCCGCGCCGGAATCAGAACTGGTAATAACATTATCAGTGACATGCGCTAGTGCAGTTTCCGTGCCATGGCCACTACGGAATCCAGATTGTAATCTGGGGATGATTTTTTCGGACTCAAGGTATTTTGTCAATTGCGTACCAACCACTCTTTCGACAATCTTGGAGAGAACCGGTAGTACACTAATTGGTCTTAGATCCTTGAAATCCTCCACGTTATTTCCTTTGGGTAGTGGTTTGACCTTAGCTAATTTCCAAGCATCCGGAAAAACATTATGAAAAATTGATTTATTAACAATTTGAGTTATAACAGGCAGTGTTATTGGAAGGGTCATATGAATCATTTCTACTGATAAAGTGTCATGACCCGTTGCATTGGTATCAATAGTGCTTATAATTTTATCAACCTCTGTTCCTCAGTGCAGTGTTTAATATTAAAAACACTGTCTGTAAATGTATTACTTTCAAAGAAATTGAACTGATTATTATCTGCTTGAGGATTACCGGGAATATCCAAAAAGAAATCATTAATTTTATTTGGATTATTCAAATGATCCGGAATACTTGAAGCATCAGTTTTTCCAATTATAGATATTCGTTTCAAATGATTCCACATTTTATAGGGGCTCTTAGAGTTATTGTTCACAAAATAAGTAAAATAAGCAGTTTTCTCCCTTTTTATTGCACTGTTGACTAGGTTACGGAGATCTTGATAGTATCTTCGATGTTGCTCAGTTTTTGTGGAAATTGCCTTTTTGTAGGCTTCATCTCTGAGGGACATCATGAGCTTGATGACATCCGTTAACCATGGACAAGGAGTTTGATTGGCTCGAACTCGAGTCAAAGGGGCATGTTTGTCAAATAAGGTAAGGATTAGTTCATTAAAACGTATGACCATTTCATTAACATCCTCCATTACCAGAACTTCATGCCAAGGGAGATTTTCAAGATCTACAAAAAAGCAACGTTCGTCAATATTTTTTAAAAGTCGTGTCTCTAAGTATTTTGTCGGTTCTTTTGGTTTCTGAATTTGGTAGTTCGGTTAGTAACATTGCGTGGTCACTGAGCAGAGGGTTATGGTGAACACTGATATTTTTATATAATTGTGGGGAATCTGTAATAATTAAGTCCAACAAAGTAGCTGTGTTATCTTTAATTCTCTTAGGTTCCTGCACCAACTGAGTCAAATTCTGATTGGTAAAAAAGGAAAGAACCTCAGGTGCGGGAGATATGTTCGGTTTCAAGAGATCAACGTTAAAGTCGGTCAAAACACAGATATGGTCACAATCACCGCAGCTGCTAACAGACTCGCTTAGTGCATCGATAGCGGTGCCGGTTGGTACTCGAGTCTTGGACGACGCATCAGGTCGGTAGGCAGTGCCGATAGCGATGCGCCCCGCGCCCCGCAGTCGCAGCTCGACCCACAACTGTTCGAGGTCAGAATTTGGATGACTACGTACGCGCGTTTTTAAACCATGACGGATATAAAACCCTACACCACCTCCCCTGACACCCTTAGGTCTTGGGGATAATTTTAGGGCGTAACCGGGTATTTTCGGCGAACATATAGTGCCTTGGCCCTCCTTCATCCAAGTCTCATTAAGTGCCAGTATGTCTGGCTTATATTTTTGCATAGACATCAATAACTCATCTTTACCGGTGTTCAGGGATCTTACATTAAGTAAGCCCAATTTTAAACGATTACTCTTCCCTTTATTTTTCTCTTTTAATGATTAAAAGTAATATTAAAACTCGAAAAATGTGAATCAATATAAAACTGACTAGTAAAACTATGTAAAACAGTTTCTTATGTAACACCTCCATCCAGCGCTCTGTAGCGTCAATAAATATAACTGTTCACGCTAAAAACAGCGTGACGTCAGCGCATGCGCAGATAAGCAACTCGCGACAGAATCGAGTCGCGCGCTGAGCGCTGCTCACTCAGTCTGTTCGGATCGACGAGCCTCTCTAGGCGCACGCGCGCGCGCCCGCGCAGCCGACAGCTCTAAACAATAGACATTCGCGTCAGCACAAACAATATCGCGTACCTAAAGTGTAGTGTTAATACAAGTGCTGTGTACATCACTCAAACCAGGACATTCAATACATCCCTGCACAGACGCCAGCTCAACTAGCCAACAAGAAGGCTCAGCACGTCACCGCATCTCCCGTTGGCCCGTCCACAGACACTCAAACCAGGTCAGTTTACCCACAATCTTTTTCTTATCCTGTCTGCTCTCCCACTCAAATCCCATCCGCCCTGCATCCTGTAGCCAGCGGCTACATTTTTGGTCACTTCGAGCCGTCAAACCCCGGCCCCGCAGCCCCCGTCGATTTATTACAGTCCATTTTCAATCCAAGAAAATTTTTGGTTTATATCACCCCCCGCCTATCCCCCGCCGGCCCGTAACTTTGTTTGAACCAGCCCCCGTCGATTTACTACAGTCCATTTTCACTCGGTTACGTATTTTGCCCCCTTTCCCGGCAAAAAATATTTTGTGGTCTCGAATACCTATCGCGGGTAGATAATTAGAACCGCCGCCTGGAACATTCCATTTATCGGTTAGAACCGACCCCCCCACGCCCCTTTACAGAATAACTCATTTTCATCACGGTTGTAATTATTGTTCAGCTCAGATAATATAATTATATCCATTCGGCCCAATTGTTTATTACAGTCCACTATATTTCTTTATTAAACCCCCCCCGTCACTTCCAGGGATTAATTATCAGCCCTTATAAACCCCATACGTAAAATTAATTAAACTCAAAGTCAGCATTTTGCTCAACATTTTTTACATGTAATTCCCGACCCAATCTTTTCAAATGTTCTCGAAGTGATTCAACTTTGCTCGTAAATACATAGTTCACATTTTAGTTTCATATCGTGTTACAACGTTTTGAGTACCTACACTTCACTTTGTTTTCTATCGCGCGAAGAGGTGCAAATCTACCCACTGTCAAAGATAGTTCTCGTATCTTGCGAGATATTTTTTTGTGAGAGTATAAATTCGCTTTATTTCGTGCATATACATACGTATTACGTATATTACTAAAGCGTGATTTCAAGGCAAATAACATAAAAGTGAACAGGTTCATCAGCCCTTTTCGATATTTTTGTGTTGCGGTAATCTCACGTCGCAGTAATATATTGCCGGACCGTTTATTTGTGTTATTGTCTGCTTTTTTTACCCGGGTATATATATATAGCACAAATATAGTAAACAATTTGTTTTTTTTTCTCTTCTCATCTCTGATCTTATTGTTAATGGTACACATATAGGGTGTTCCACGTTGGTTCAGCTCATATACAGGTTGTTTTTTAAAAAAAAAAAAATTTTCTTTTTTTTTTCTTTCTCTCTGTCGTGTTTATTTTCCGTGTTCCGTTTGAACATAGCCTTTTTTTTTTCGGCCCGCGCAAGTTACAAGCTATCCGCACGTTGGAGTTGGTAGCGCTCAAGTTTTTAATAACTCATTTTCACATATAGTCACACTCATCACACATTCAATCAGCACATACACACTCAACTCATTTTCACTCACACATTCAATCAGCACATACACACTCAGCTCATTTTCACTCACACATTCAATCAGCACATATAGACACACTCAGCTCATTTTCACTCACACATTCACTCATCAGATACACATTCAGCTCATTTTTCACTCAATGAAACCAGCACTCAGTCATCACACACACACTCATCACATACACACTCAGTTCATTTTCACTCAATGACTCCAGCTCCAACAGAGAATTCTTGTAACTCCGCACAACGTGTAGTGAACGTCACTAACACACCAATAATAGCAGACGTACATGGTCAATTTCACTCAGCACGAGCCCTGTTAGGTTTTATCTCACGTCGCGGTACTCTAGTTCTCATTCGCTCAGAGTCGGCACAAGCTGTGTAGGTGCTAGGGATCAACTCATTGAAGTTCAGAACTTCCTCGGGTCAAACAATGATGCAATCACTCACCAGCTCGCGAATCAGCACATAACTTGGTTCGGCGCTCTGCACGAAATAATACTCAACTCAAGACCCCTCTGCCCGATTTTATCCGATCCTACGGACTTTGACCCTCTCACGGCCGGACATTTCATTATTGGTCGTCCGCTCACCGCTCTACCTGAGCAGTCTTTTTACGACAGACCCATATCTGTTCTTAAACGCTTTCAGCTCATTCAAGCGCTCTCTCAGCGCTTTTGGATTCTCTGGTCCAGATCCTACCTCCATACCCTGCAAACCCGCTCCAATCAGCTCTCCCCTTCCTCCCCTCCTCAAGTGGGTGAACTGGTCCTCATCAAAGAGGATGACCTGCCTCCGCTCCAATGGAAGTTGGGGAGAATTCTCCGCACAATGCCTGGCAAGGATGGAGTGATCCAAGTTGTGGATCTGGACACAGCCCATGGAGCCGCAGCCCCGGCCCCCCCAGGATGTTCACGCTAAAAACAGCGTGACGTCAGCGCATGCGCAGATAAGCAACTCGCGACAGAATCGAGTCGCGCGCTGAGCGCTGCTCACTCAGTCTGTTCGGATCGACGAGCCTCTCTAGGCGCACGCGCGCGCGCCCGCGCAGCCGACAGCTCTAAACAATAGACATTCGCGTCAGCACAAACAATATCGCGTACCTAAAGTGTAGTGTTAATACAAGTGCTGTGTACATCACTCAAACCAGGACATTCAATACATCCCTGCACAGACGCCAGCTCAACTAGCCAACAAGAAGGCTCAGCACGTCACCGCATCTCCCGTTGGCCCGTCCACAGACACTCAAACCAGGTCAGTTTACCCACAATCTTTTTCTTATCCTGTCTGCTCTCCCACTCAAATCCCATCCGCCCTGCATCCTGTAGCCAGCGGCTACAATAACAATGTCTCATATAATGAAACTACCCTATAAAAACAAGTAATTCGTTTTCTATAAGAGCAATGCCTATTGCGATTAACCTTTTTTTGCATATTCTTACATTCGATACCTAAAGTCAACAAGAGAAAAAACATGCACAAATTAAAATTTAAACGGGATGTCACAGAAATAGAAAATAAAATGCAATTAATAGCTAATAAAAACAATATTGGATAATAATTAAATTGAATAATAGTTTTGTAACAATGGAATAAAATCTCAAACAAAACTGTGAAATCATATACACTCCTTGATAATATCAAACTATCATTTTGACTTAACAATAAAACAATCAAGCAACGATAAATATATTGAAAAAATATTTCGAGTAGTGTGCATTTTAGTGGTTCGAAATTCCTAGCAAATTTACGTCGTATCATTATAGTGGTCAACAATACTAAAAACCCTAGCAATATCCAGCTCAGACCTGATACGATGAACCGGTTTGTTTTCATCTTGCTTAACTAATATATTGCCATTGTTTGTCCAGGCGAATCTCCACTTGAAACGTTTCTGCTCTTGACGAGCCAGGTAAAATAAATTCTTGTTATTTGCAGAAAGTCTTTCGTTCAGGTAGACTCGTTGCTTAGTTTCAGAGGCGTGAGTGCCGAGTGGAGGGGTGACTAAGCCTTCAGTTGTGAGTGTGCGTCGCACGCGCGCGGCCTGCAGCAGGCGGTCACGGACAGCACGCCGTGCAACACGCAGCACGAGTGGACGCGAGCGGATGCGTGGGCCCGAGCTGGCGTCAGCAGCCAGCCGACGTGGTCCCGAGCGGTACACGTCGACCACCTCATTTTCAGTCAGTGTTGCTCCCATCTTGGCTGCTAACAAGTTCACAATATCATAACAATTCTCACCGTTTAACTCCGGAATTCCCGTTATCTCGATATCATTTACATAAGCCTCCTGTTCTTTATTATTCAGTTGTACCGTCAGTTCGTCTATTCTTTGGTGCAGAGCCTGATTATCTTCCCTATTTTTTTCCTCGTTGCCTTCCAATAACACAAGCCTCTTTTTAGTGTCGCCCAGGCTAATCGCCATTGCGTCTAAGCGGACATTGCACTTAATTACATCATCACGCAGCCCTTGTATGTCGGAGCGTAGTGCTGTCATCGTCCGTCGCATCTCAGCTTGAAAATTGATGATTAAAGTTTTCATGTCAGTGTCGCTTGCCGACGGTGATGAGAATTGCAGATCGTCATCATCTTTTGAAGTAGTATTATTTCCATCAGTTGTTAAGCAATCCGTACAAGTCCAATTTTTTGGCACAAAGGTTGAGCTTAATTGTGAGCATTGCTTCTGCTTATGAAAAGACCGTTTACATTTGGTACACGTAGCGCCACCTGTTGGAGCCAGGAGTCTCTCGCACGTTCCGCAATTAACCATGGTAGTATTGATTGACTGACAGCTTGGTTGTTAAAGATGACGTATAGGTGATGTTCAGACGCAAATAGAGATGGCGCTGGTAGTGCGCAATTATCTAGGTTTCCTAGAAATATCTATTATAATAATAATAACTTCGTAATCACTATTTAATGTTCGGCTTTGAAGAAACAATGTTTGTATATATTTGCACAGTACTCACGTAAGGGCCGATAAGGACGTAATCAACAAAAATAACTGATTTTCACTGGGACTATATTCTTGCACTATAATCCCTTAATAAACTGTAATTTTCTAAAATAACGACAGGCACGGTAAAACAACACTTCTTCATTAAAAGTTTCCGAAAATTAACAGTAAATATACAAAATAACTAATTAAAACACATGTAAATACGGGGCAGCTGTTTTCAGCTGTTGCCAGCTCTGTGTAAAATAAGTATACATCGAGGTTTTTTCACTTGAAGCCCACATTTTCTTCGTTAACCACTGTACGACATCGGATTCCAGGGCCCGGTACAGGAGGAGGATGCCAACAACAGCTCGACCCCGCCCCGGGCCGGACACAAACAGCAGCTGGTCTGCAAGCAGGAGGAGCACCAGGAGCTTCCGCTCTACGTGATACCCGCCAGCTACGTGGATGAGCATCACGACTCTAGCTACAGTGACCGGCGTGACCACTCCGCCGACCTATCCACTTTATATGTGAGTATCATAAAGTTCACGTGCTCAAATAGTTTGCACGCATTAATACGCCGACACCAGGAGGCCGCCAACTCGCGCTTTAGCGTTTACGACGGCGTCGGCTACTTCAAAGACACAGCATGTGGTGTAAAACCGCACTAGTAAAGTTTTTTTTCTTTCGTAATTGTTGCATCTCTTATTAGTAGTTTATGCTACTAGGGCGAAAAGGAATAAATTACGAGGACGATTTAAAACACGAGCGTAGCGAGTTTTTAAACGTAACCGAGTAATTTATTGCTTTTACGCCCGTGTATCATACTACGTTTTTCAATGCATAGTGTGAGGAAATGAAAATAAATATAATCTTGTGAACTTTAAATTATAATTGGGTCAAAAGGACTGTATCCAGAGCCGTTAAACACTGGAAAAAAAAGTATAACATCTATGGTACACAGGAAAGGCTGCAGGTTAGCCAACCATTGTAAATAAAAAAATAAAAAAAAAAAATAATAAAGCCCTAGGGCAAAATAATCGACTTTTTGTTCGGTTTTGATGCATAAAAAGTGGGCCTTTACGAGCACATGCATTGAAAAATTATTTAGACGTACTTACTGCGGGTGTACTCGCACTATTTGAACAAAATAAACTTTTAACAAAAAAATAGTAACCGACTTCAATAGTAACAGCAGTCATTCACTAAAAAGTTAATAATAATTCTATAAAGACCGATTGTACCGAAGCAACACTTTTGCCGACTTCTTTCTTCCTGAAACGTTATGTTATCTAGAAGTCGGCGTTCTTATATTGGTTTTTATGTTGCTATATCGTAGGAAATACGCCGACTTCTAGATAACATATTGTTTCAGGAAGAAAGAAGTAGGCAAAAGTGTTGCTTCGGTACAATCGGTCTTTATAGAATTATTATAAACTTTTTAGTGAATGACTGCTGTTACTATTGAAGTCGGTTACTATTTTTTTGTTAAAAGTTAATTTTATTTCACATTTTTTAGTGTTGCTGGGTTAAATTATGAGGTATAGGTAGTTCTTGCAATCGTGGTGTTAATATGAAACGAAGTTCAAGTGAGTATAAGTAGCCATGTTTGAGTAGCTTCCTGCTATCAGCACCCTAACACAACATGATTACCGCAATCTCGAGTTATGTGCTGTCATCCGTTGAAGAGTTCTACGGTGATGAAGCCAAGATCGAAGGTCAGGTGGGTACACTGGCAATTTTCAGCAATGCCCTGCAATGAGCACCCTAACACAAACTGGTTGCCGCAATCCAAAGTTATGTGCTGTCATCCGTTGAGGAGTTCTATGGGGATGAAGCCAGGATTAGGGCATCCATAATCGGAAGGTTGTCAATTCCGGAACCGATTTCCGATACTGAAACCCAATATCGGAATTCCGGAACTGACTCCGGAACTAGCAAATATTGTATTTTATTTTATTCTAGCAAAAAAGGACTACCTTTCCCTATGAAACGAGTAAAGAGTTGTGGTGTTTAATGAACTTGAGTCACATAAATTATAATTTAACTCATTTAAAAATAAAGGACAGGTGGTATAGCTGATGCCGGGCTCGACTGTGTACCTTGGAGACCACCTCGAAGTAATTCGGGGGAGAGTAAGAGGACAGCTTACAGGCAAAGAGACCAGGAGGCCCACCATGCCTGGGACCGATGGATGGCGGTATATCCATCCCTAATAGCCGGGCCTTGTATGGAACAAACTGGTGATGGGCAGCGGCGTCACTGGTGCGAGGGTTCCAGCACCGCGCTCACCAACCCACCTGCCCAGCGTGTGTGAGTATGGGCAATTCTTCCAGGATGACCGCCGGGAGTGGCAAAGTCCTGGACGAACTAGGCTGATGGATGGATGGATGAAAATAAAGGACGACGCTTCAGTCTCGTAATAAAACTCGCAAACTGAGAAATAATCAATATTTGAACGACGTAATTAAAGGTAAGAACAACATAAAAATATACGAAAATCAACAAAAAACTAACATTTGGCAATAAACTGAGATCAAATCACTTACGAACTTAATGAAACAAAAATCAACATAAAAATATACGAAAATCAACAAAAAACTAACATTTGGCAATAAACTGAGATCAATTCAACTACGAACTTAATGAAACAAAAATCATTTTTGAAAGAATAATAGTGCATCTAACATTTTGTCAGACAGCGAGCTTCGAATTATAATAATAGTGCATCTAACATTTTGTCAGACAGCGAGCTTCGAATTATAATAATAGTGCATCTAACATTTTGTCAGACAGCGAGCTTCGAATTATAATAATAGTGCATCTAACATTTTGTCAGACAGCGAGCTTCGAATTCGGTTACAAAAGTAACCAGCACACGAAAATACTCTCTCATTCTCAACACTTGTAGGCAGAATGCACAAAACATACTTGTAGAAATACTTATTTTGTACGTAAATGTAAAATGTATAAATACCGGATTTACGATATTATGCCTCTCAATTCCGGAATTGAAATATCGGAAAAATCGGTCCGAGATTCCGGAATTGCGATATTCCGGAATTCCGGGATGGATGTCCTAGCCAGGATCGAAGGTCAGGTGGGTATTCTGATTATCTCCAAGTAATACCCTTGAATCAGCACCCTAATGCAGTGATTGCCGCAATCTCGAGTTATGTGCTCTGATCCGTTGAGGAGTTCTATGGTGAATATGGTGATGAAGCCAGGATCGAAGGTCAGGTGGTAGAATGTCGATTTTCAAGTAATACCTTGTAATCAGCACCCAGGAACACCCCCGACACTTCTTTGTCCTCGCTCAAGTTATTTACCTACACTCTCACGCGCGAATCTGGCTTGTCCGCACACGCATGTGTGTGTGCGTGAGCTAGTCTAGGGCTGGCAGCAAGCGTGTGAGCGTCGTCGATCGAGAGGGACAACATTTATAGTCAGCAACTTATATGATTCTCTTCCTAAATTTTAGCGTGGTTAATCCCTAGGTCCTAATTTGGTTCCCCGTGGATTATTTTTGTATTAAAAATATATACATCGTCACGACTTGAATCAAATGCTCGAGGGGGTGTTAGAGGTGTTCCGAGTGTGAACTTTGAAATGCATGTCACAGTCCGCACTCGGTACACCCGCGTTTCACCTACAAATATTACGTCCCAACGTGATGGGTGGTGAGCTCTATCGCCGTACTTCGGGCACAAATAGACAATTTTTAGGACATGTTGAAATTTGCTCAGCTCGAACGGTGACACAAAAACATTCGATTTTTAAAATTTCAACTTAATGTTGAAATTCTTACCAACTGTTACACAACTGCTTGAGAGTTGCAGTTAACGCCCTAAACCAATACATAAAAGAAAATGCCTTGGTTTAGTTCATCGGTAGGAAATAAAAAAAATCTGCGTTCTTTATTTTTTGCTCCGTTTTCAATGCATCCATAAACACCACAAAAACGAACCATATTCATTAAAAATCAGTATCGTAATAAAACAAAAAACAAAATACGCGCGCAGTGAACGAGTGCTACTCGAGCTCTACGTGCCACCAGATTTCCACTAACTTGCGGGGGACCGCGGGGGATGTTAAATTCGCGCGGGGAGGTGAGTGTCGCTTCTTTACGTAGTAATACTTTATATTCTCTGACCCAGGTACAAAGCGATTACCTCAATTTCGAAAGGTATGCTGTCATTTTCTGAGGAGTTCCACTGCCTATCTCTGAAGACCTTCATCAGATCATGACCAAACCCAAAATGGAACCCACATGGAATTAAACTCTTTCAAACAAAAAAAGAATTATTCAAATCGGTTCAGAAATGACGGAGTTATGGAGTAACAAAGCAAAAAAAAAAATACAGTCGAATTGAGAACCGCCTCCTTTTTTGAAATCGGTTAAAAACTGTACAATCTCTCATATTTGAACTTGGAGATTAGATTTATGCTGTCCTTTATTACATTTTATCTACTCCCATACTATAATAAAAATATCAAAAGCGGTTTATTTATAAGTACCTACGTTGTTTGACCGATGTTATAATATTACATTGTGCGGTGTGATTGGCCAAATTTATTATAGCAGCGCTAAACCATTAACGGAATCTGAAAATTATATACATTTATCATTATCAGAAATTCAATAAAATATTAGCAACTTGTAAAATAACAAACAAAACAAACTTTTTTCAGGAGGAGAGGTTCAGGATCGGCAATAGCTTCATGAACTCGGACATGAACGCCTTCCTGCAACCGACGTCGCCGCCGAACTTCAACAACGGTAAGAGCAGGCCCGGCACTCCCAAAAAGATTCGGTCGATCGTTTATTGTTCGAGCATACGTCCATCTCTGACGCATGCATAGAAAGTGTGATAGAGATGGATATACGACCGCACGATGTTCGATCGAATTTTGTCGCAACAATCGCCATACATGTGATTCCACAAACAACAATACTACCAGTACCGACCCACACAAGCACTCACAAATCGCCTTTAAATCAGTGTTTCAGTTAGTATCGTAAGGTCATTTCATCCACCTCTCACAGAAGTCCAGATGCGCACGTGAGAATCATCTTTCGTTGGCCGTGCCTTTAAGTATATTAAAGGTCCCTCGAATCGACGGATGAACTCCGCACTGGAAGGGGCGTGGCAATTAGTTGTCTCGCTCAGAGCAACATACCCTGTAAATGCCCATAAGTTAGTAATTCCGTTCCTATTCACTGATATAGATATATTTTGAAATTTTATGGCTTTAATCATTAACTAGACACTGTTAACAAGAATTGCTTGTTGTTATATTTGTGACTAGAATAGACTTTAGCACTGGATAATATTTAAAATATGTAGTGTGTTGTAGACCCATTGGAACGAGTTTTTTGATCTCTGCATTTATTGTCCTAAAACATTGTGTTAAAAAATCGGCCAAGTGTGAGTCGGACTCGCGCACGAAGGGTTCCGTACCATTATCTATAAAACGGCAAAAAACATGTCTGTTGTATGGGAGCCCCCTTAAATATTTATTTTATTTATTGCTCTTACGCCCGTGTATCATACTACGTTTTTCAATGCATAGTGTAAGGAAATAAAACAAATATAATCTTGTGAACTTTAAATTATAATTGGCTCAAAAGGACTGTATCCAGAGCCGTTAAACAGTGGAAAAAAAGTATATCATTTATGGTAAACAGGAAAGGATGCAGGTTAGCCAACTTCTCGTACATAAATTAAAAAATATATATATTAAAACCCTAGGGCAAAATAATCGACTTTCTGTTCGGTTTTGACGCATAAAAAGGGGACCTTTACGAGCACTTGCATTGAAAATAATATAAATGTAATATCGAGTTTCGCCTGCGCAGTGACTGTCACTTATACGCGCACTTCAATCTCGCGTTCGCGTCAGTAATACGATAATCGGGCTGCTGTCCGCCACATACCTCAAGATAGATTTAAGCCGATTAAGGGCATGAACCTGAGAATAGAGGACACCACGATACTGACTTAAGAAGTCCTGAATTTACGTACGCCAAGTCCGAAGCGTGCAGACCGAAAAGTTTACTGTCTTGCTTATCTTAACGTTGATGCGCTACGGAAAAAAATCGACACTTAGAACTTGCATATCTGCTTCAGAAAATAATGTATTATTTTAATAAAGAAGTATATTATTTTTGGAATATTTTTCTAGGGATCTGTTAAGGTGGTAAAGCCGTAAACAGAAATGAGCTCAGAATGTTAGATGGCGCCACGCTCTAAGAAACTAGAACGAATTAATGATTATATCTGTTATTGTTGCTTTTGGGTATTAATTGAGTTGATATGCGGATAAAGCGATTTATTTCACGACGCTTTGGAGTGATAATAAATGTGAAATCCCTTTGCTTTTACTATACTTCCAAATGTTTTATAAATTCATTAGTTGTCAAACTAATACGCACACTAGTAAAGGCAGTTTTGCCAATGTGTGAGTTTATTCATTCATAAAAATCAAATCGATACAAAACGTAAAACGTTGCCGCTCCGTATTTTACCGCGGAAGCAGAGCGGCAACGTATTGACTTTGCAAAACAAGACGAAATGTTAGATTATTATTATAATATATATATTACTGTAAGTTACAGCTTAATTAGAACGACAAATATCCTCAATTCATTGATTTACACACACTGGAACTTGAAAGCATAACGTTGGATTAAAAACATAAATAATAATAGCTAAGTCCATAAAACTTGGTTTTACATTATTGCAAATAATAGGTGTACCCAAAAGAAAATAATAATTATGAGCAAATATTATAATTATTATACCATAGAAAAGATTTTAAAATTAAAAGTTCAGGCGTACTCAATCTCACAAAAAGCCACAGAGTGTGGACTGTGACTTGCATTTCACAGTTCACACTCGGAACACCTATGACACCCCCTCAGGGATTCATGTTGTGATGGTATATATATAAGATGATTATCGTCTTTTTTAGATGATTGACAAGTAAAACAAACTATGCGTTGCTCTGTAAACAAAGTTTTTATTGTATGAATTAGTTTTATGCTATCGTATACTAAACAACACTTATTATACCATAACAAAGTTACCTGTAAACAAAGAAACGACATTAAAAGTTTATTCTTTAACAAGTCAATTTCTTAATAATTATAAATAGTTGTTTTAATACAGTTTTAGTGACACAAATTTCACTTCACTCTTGACACGACTCCATATTGTTGTTTTTCTCAAAATGACGTGATCTAACCTATTACCACTCTATCGACAAAGTCTGCTTTACCGACGGCGCGTGGACTACGGCAAAATTTAAGTTCCAAATAAAAATAAAGAAATACTGTTTCTTTACATATATATATATATTATATATATATTTTTTTTTTATTATTATTACCTTGTATAGATCACTGGTGTAATTTTTTACAACATGATTTTTGCATTCCAGTGTTTTGATTATATTGCCATATGGTACTTTATCTTTCAGTCTGGAAAAGACGGAGGAATCACCATCTCCAATAAAGAATCTGTATCTCACACCATGCATTTCAATACTTTTACAAAATCCTTCTTGTAAAATTATAGACTCCATGCCAGTAGAAGATCCTTCATAATTTTTGAAACATATATGGTCCGTATTGGTCTGTCTTTTTTGATTGTTCTCACACATGCTGCAGTATTTATTTTTTTGTTTTTTTGCAT
The DNA here is from genome assembly GCA_934047225.1 of Ypsolopha sequella. Lineage (NCBI taxonomy): Eukaryota > Metazoa > Arthropoda > Insecta > Lepidoptera > Ypsolophidae > Ypsolopha > Ypsolopha sequella. The sequence continues at coordinate 106,163 of CAKOHE010000099.1, read as the reverse complement.
TTTTTTGTTTCCTTTCCAATTATGCAAGCCTGAAAAATAAACAATCTATAGGTAAAGAGCTATAAAGAGATAAAGACAACAATTCATACATACATACATATAAAACACCAGATTGTTCAAATAGACTTTATCAGAAAACTTTGCTCGCTCGTTCAAGAAATCAAAACTAAAACTTATCAAATAACTAAACTTACTATTCCTGAATTGGCATTAGAGTTGTGTCCATAAGACCTCTTTGACCAGCCTCCATCTACATATACTGTTATATATGGAACTCCATCCGAGCATATGTGCCCTTTTTCAACGGCAATTTGTTTTTTTTTCCCAGCTTCTAGCATTTCTTTATACAAGTGTTCTTCCCATACTTTTCCCAAATGTAATTCAGTTTTTTCATACTTTTTTTGTGAAATCGTGGGTATATCCATAGCGGCAAGCAAATTGTCACATTGGGCATAATAACTCCCTCCGGTTAGAATTCCCTACACAAATGACTGGTTGATTTTCTCGACACCCTCCGTCTTTCCTACATAAATTTGATCACAAGTAGAGATGCCGCGAATAGTTGTTATAGCGAATAGTCGAATACCGATTAATCGCCTTTCCCTATGGCGAATAGTCGAATAACTCGCCATTATTATTCGACATAAAAAAGGAATATTATTCGTTATCAAATTATAACACGCTTGTATATAGTCTTGAACTTACTAATCATTTATTTGTTACTGTAATCAATTTTTTTTCTAAGGTTATGTATGAGAAAAGCAAACAATAAAGTTAAAGAAATCAGTCTCAATTATACTGATTTTACATTTTTAAATGCTGAAAACCCTTTTTTTTCTGAGGCAGTTTTGATTTATGAAGAAAAGCGCAACCGACTTGATCCCAATCGTGCAGAAAAACTAGTTTTTTTTGCAACACAATCTGCCTCTTTTTGTCTTTAAAAATTAATTAAAAAGCCTAACTTCAACATGTCATGACAAATTTTGGGCAAACTTTTTATATTAATGATAGTAATATAATTACTTAACTAGTAATATAATTACTGATAAGTATTTAAGGAGGGAAACAATAATACGTCCGTTAGGTTTCACGTCTATATTGGAAGAGAGAGATCTCCGAGTACCTACGTATAATATCAGCAATAACAATATCTAGTTACCCTACAAGTACACACCAATACCCCTACACTTAATTATTGTTATACACCTATTAACAATTTAAACCCACTTAATTAACTAACTAACTAACAAACATAACTAAATCATAAACAAAACACATAAAAATCATTGACAAATAATAGCAACAATAAATACATTATTTACTATACGCAGACATACATGACGCAGATTGCTAGGAACTTATTTAATCAAATTCGAAACCGGAACGCTTTATGGTCTTTCTTTCTCGAGTCGGCCATCGTTGCTGAAACACCGTCGGCGGTGCAGCTTCAACCCTATTCCCCTCCGACTGGGGAGCCTGGCTCGCGATCACCTCGGCTGATAAAGGTGAACCTATCCGTCGCGGTGATCGCGTTGCCGATGCGGGCTCTGACTCGCCGACCATGCCCCCCACGCACACTGACCCCCGCCTTCCACCCCCGCGACATTCGCTGAGAGGGATAACATCGAGTGCCGGGTCCTGATTCGAACTGGTAGACTCGTCTCTGTACAAATTATTTTCCTGGTCTGAGAAGGTCGTGGGGTATACGCAAGAGTTTCTTGATTTTCTTTTGAGTTGGTCGACGTGCCTATGAACACAATCTCCCGCATCAGTCGTTATCTGATAATCAGATCTGCCCATTCGTTTAGTAATAACCCCATCGGACCATTTACGGCTAGGGCCGTAAGTTCTAAAACTAACTGATTCACCTAAACTTTGATACCTGCGTTGATCCGCTTATTTGTTTTTCCTGTTCCTGCTCAACCCTAGCAGCCACATCCGGTTTCAGTAGGTCTAGACGCGTGCGCAACCTGCGACCTTGAAGCATCTGCGCCGGTGATTCACCGGTAGTGCTATGTGGAGTATTATGATAATACAATAAAAACTGGAAGATGGCCTCGTCTATGTTACGTTTTTGAACGATAGCCTTTTTAATTACATTTTTAATTAACTTGACCGCCCCTTCAGCAGATCCATTCGACTGGGGATGATATGGAGCCGCGTAAATATGTCGAACACCATTAGCACATAAGAAGTCATTGAACTGTTTACTCGCAAAAGGTTGCCCATTATCACTGACTACTTTTTTCGGTAAACCCCAACGCGACCACGACTCCCTCATCTTAGTTATTGTATTGTCCGCCGTCGTATTAGACATATTATAAAATTCTATTCATTTAGAACGAGCGTCTATAAGTATCATGTACGTTTTACCTACTATAGGTCCCAAAAAATCTATATGTACCCGCTCGTAGGGGCGTGAAGGCCAGCGCCACGGCACAGGCGTGCTCGCACGCTTTACATTGCGCCTCAATAGCTTCGTCTAGCCCTGGCCACCATACATAACTCCGTGCCATGGCCTTCGTCTTCACGATACCCATGTGAGGTTCGTGTAGTTCCCGCAATACTTGGAGACGTCCCGCCTCGGGTATGACGACACGGTGCCCCCACATGACACAACCGACTTCCAAATAAAGCTCGTTTTTCCTATGTAAGTAAGGTTCTAATTGCTTGACTGAAACCGTGTCCGGCCAGCCGTCTCTTATGTAATTAGCAACTCGGCCTAAGATCGGGTCTCGTGACGTCATCCGCTTTATCTCTCCGTTATCTATCAATAATGCGTTAGAAGCAAAATGCAAATACGATTGTTCTGGAATCTCGCATTCCTTTTGATCGCCTATAGGTAATCTAGATAAGCCATCTGCCCAATTGTTGTTCGTGGTAACGTAACGTATCGTAAAATCATAAGCAGATAGAATTAATGCCCACCTTTGCATACGGCTGGCAGCCATGTTTGGCACCCCAGTTAATGGCCCAAATATACTGACTAACGGCTTGTGATCAGTAACTAACAGGAAATGTCGACCGTATATATACTGATGGAACTTTCGGACGCTGTACACGATAGCTAGTGCTTCGCGATGAATTTGCGAGTAATGTCGCTCTGCGTTAGTTAACCTACGTGACACATATGCCACTGGGCGCTCGTTACCCTCCCCGTCTGGCTGGGTAAGTAAACCGCCTACGCCTGTTGAACTAGCATCGCAGGTGAGGGTTAAAGGTCGACTATACTCCGGCCGTTCATTCGAGAGAATGGTGACGTTTGCAAATGTCAGGGGATAAAACCTTTTTTTTACTGTTTTGCATTTCAATATTTTATATTTATCATGATGATTTTAGGGTAGATTGTATATCGTTAAAAGGTCCCATTTGTTAATAAAAATTATTTTTGTCGCATATATTTTCCACTTCCTAGTACAAAACTTAATGAATCAGCTGACTCAATTTCTACGTAAAAGTGAAAAAAAGCGCAAAAAATATTATTTTTGGCGAAAAGTTGTCTATTAGCGATACTGTGTTCACTTGAATTTAAGAACCTTATATAGAGGTTGTCATTTTATTTATGTAGCGGAAATCATATTGAGTTAAGACCCTGTATCTAAGTGATCAATATTCTATTACCCTTTTTGTGAAACTCGTTAATTTGTTTTTATCGTTTCGTTTATCGGAGAGTCCTGCTCCGAGTCAGTTACTATAGGAAGTCAACATTTTATTTGGAAAAATTAGCAAAACGTATTACGATCCGTGTTGCTGATTTATTATTATTACTTGCCAATATGGTAGTTTGGCTGTATAAATCAGTGGCGTGCAGTCCATACAGACAAAAAGACACTGTCTACCCTGACAAATACACATCATTTACGCATTTTTACGCATATCGTAAAAAAAAAAGTGTAGCCACACCGACCGCCATCTATTGTCATTAGCGGGAACTGCGAGTCTCAGTTCACAGCTGCGATTCGCTCGCTCACTCCAGCCATAGATAAAGTATCTATGCTCGAGCATTCCGAAATAGAATTACATCGCTAAAATCGATTACGAAAGACTATGAAGTGAATGGCTTATGATTCGTTGTAATTCAATATCGGACCAGCCATCGCGGAATGGTGGCTACCGGCCAGTACCCGTCAGTACCGGCTTTTATGTGTGGGTCATTATTCCAACAGTATCTTTGTTGTGTGCGTTACTGTAAGTACATGGCACACAAATGCAAAAGCTTTTGCTTGTTTGCGTGCGACATGTATGCGAACTCTGCAAAAAGACGACGTCTTTTTAGTTTTACGACATTCACCGAAAATTACCGAAGTCTTACGAAGCCGCCTTAGCAGCTGAGCCGGCGCCATCCATTATTGTTTTGCGTTCGTTCGTTACGCAAATTGATGACAAGCAGTATAAATAAAATAAAATTGGGTCTAAAAATTGCAAAAAATGGCTAGTGGTGGTAGTAACTACTGTGAAAGTTGTGCTGGGAATGTGTGTGTGCAAAAATTAGAAATGGTACGTTTTCAAAACTGTGTTATGCTGAAAAAAAAAGAAGTAATCGAGAAAAGCCGCTTCGTACCGGATTCAAATAAAAGGTAAAGCAACCAGAAAATTCAATCCAAAACAATATGAAACATTTAACTGGCTGACAGGTTGTAAACATACTAATCGACTATTTTGTTTCTCGTGCTTGTTATGTTCAAATAACCAAACTGTTTGGAACGATGCCGCTTAGCTATATTTACTTGCCTCTATTTTGGGAAATCCTCGAAAAACTACAAAAAAAATTGATGTCCCTCAACTTATCTCTAAAATTGGTTGATCGAAAAATAAAAAAAAATCATGGTAATATGTGCTTACGTAAAGATTACAGGAATAATATAGCAGTTTAGAAATTCACGAAAACAAAATTACATTTTTCATCCACGATACGGAACCTTAGGTACGCGAGTCTGACTCGCACTTGACCGGTTTTTATGTCTACCCTGTGTAAAAACTCTGTGCACGCCACTGGTATAAATAAATGTCACCTTTCAAAGAGCTCGTGCTATAACTAAAATTTCCTTCTGCTCATTATTTCTGTCAAATCAGCAATCATAATGCCTGCAGTATGAATCCTCGACTTTTTGAATCGACATTTCAGAAAAAGGTTTATAATATCTGCGGTATAAGGCAGTGTTGTCGTATTATAAAACTGATATACCTTACCAAATAATAAGATCGTATATATATTCTATTCCAGGATTTTTATTTATAAAAAAAGTTTAAATAACCATGATTTGGATTTATTTCGTCCCATTTGTTGTACCGTTGATATTTTTTAACGTGCCTTTATTTATTTTTGTCGTTTAGAAGCTCTTGTTGACTTGTAGTATTTTTTCGAGATATCGCCACACTCCATCTGTCATCATTCTCTCGAATTAACGGCAGCAGTTTAGGGTTATAATGCGCTAAAGCTTCGCTGCCCAACAGTATATCTTTAATTTTTTTGAATGCTGTACTACATTCCGGTGACCATATCCACGACACCCCCTTTTTTAACAAGGAATATAGCGGGCTAAGATGATCACTTATCTTTCTTACAAATTTTGCATAAAAATTTACCATTCCTAAAAAGGATCTTAGTTCTCCTACGTTCTTAGGCTCCGGCATTTTTGCTATGGCTGCTACTTTACTGGGATCTGGGCGAATACCGTGTTTATCTATAATATATCCCATCCTCGTCGCCACTGATAAGTATTTAAGGAGGGAAACAATAATACGTCCGTTAGGTTTCACGTCTATATTGGAAGAGAAAGATCTCCGAGTACCTACGTATAATATCAGCAATAACAATATCTAGTTACCCTACAAGTACACACCAAATACTAAGTGTGTTTTGTTTATTAAAAAAAATTGAAATTGATTATTTTTAAGTCTATAGTGTTTTTGTTCACTAAAAGTTTATTTTAGACAACTATTCGCCAAATGTCGAATAATATTAGCTATTATTCGGTATTCGTCGAATAACAAAAAAATATCGAGTAATGCCGAATATCGAATAATAGCGAGTATTCGCGGCATCTCTAATCACAAGTGTTGCATTTAAATTGGAAAGTGCTACTCAGTCCATTTCTTTCTTCTCGAACAAACTCCAAGTGGCCACAAGTGCAGTGTTTTTTGTGTTCAGTTTGCATTTTCAAAGACCATTTTAATAAATATTGAATATCTACTATACGATAAAATATTGGCCTTGTAAGCCTTCAAGACTAGAAACACCACATGTTTTTTCAATGCTTAATTCGTGCTTCTCCATGTCTGCATCGTGTGTCCAAATAATATCATTGCTGGGTCCAGCTGTCTGTTCATCATGCCTGACGTCCCTGCGAATCTGTGATACCTCACGAGTAGGTGTAAAAGGAAATTTTTTTTTACGAGGCATGTCTGTCAATTTTTGTTTATATGTTCGGATGGCGCGTTTAGGTGTAGGTTTAGAAGAACTTCCTTCTGGATGCACTTCTATGGCAGCATTAGGTTGGTCACAAGAACCCTTCTTCGGCTCATTTGTGCGCCAGGTCTACTGGAAGGAAATACAATATTTTTAGAGTAAACATGGTAAGATGTTGTATGTCGTGCCCTCTTATCGACACTCTGACTAACATAATTAATTTTCAAAATAGCGATAAAATATTTACCTTTTCTCTTCACCATAGCAACGTTTCATGGCAGCTCTCGAACGCTTGCTGTTCACTTTGTGCCCGGAATATTCATGCTTGATAACAGCACGCTTCATCGTGGTGGCATTCAAATAACTTTCTTTTCTCTATTTATAACGAATTGCTGTACTTATCACACTGAATCTCTAAAAATCTATTTCGTTCACGTTTGTTTACGCAGAAAGCAAGGAATATAATACTCTCTCAGAAAGAAATCAGTTGAGCGTCAGCCATTGTTGATTATCGTGTTCAACACAGATCGAGCGCTTCATGCAATGGCGACTGATTAGCGTTGTGAATTGCTGTCAAAAGCTAGCACTTAAAACGCTTGACGTGATAAATATGCAATGTTGACATGGCCGCTACCGTTCCGAATCTTCACAAAATGTACGGTGACGAATAAAAAAAATACATTCTAAGGAATTATGGTAGTCGATTTTTGTAATAATAAAATAAGAAATGTTTTTTTTATTGACGTTAATTTGAAATAATTTTACCTGAGACATTGATTTGTTTTTTATATCGTTAATAAATTTAACAATATTGTAATTTATTATTTTGTGCTACAATCGGAACAAAGTTTTATGAATGAAACGTATTTGTACACCTATCATAGACTTCTATGTGTGCGTAAGTCTCACCAACACACACAAAAATCTTGCAAATTTTAACTACTTTTGATTTATTAATGGCGTAATAATTAAACAATAATATTATTGCATATGCGGAAACTAGATTTTTTGTTGATTTTTATAGCCATATTTGAGAAGTCTGTTTTGAAATAATTAGGGCATGTATCCAATTATAAAATCGTATGAAATTGTGTTGGTTTTACCACCTTAAATACTGTATTAAATTCTAATTGATCAATGTTATAAAATTAGATTAACTAATTTAATTACTTTCTTCGTGTGGCTGTTCGCATATGCGATCAAAACGTTTATAAATATATTATATTTAACCTTTATGAGCTTTTTATTAATACTGTTATTAAAACAATTAAAAAAATTATTATTACTCGATATATTTCGGCCCTCGGTATGGGGCCGTCATCAGTCGAATGTAAAAAAAAATTGTGACATATAATTTAGGTATAATAATAAAAAAATAAAGAGTAAAAGTGACACTGGTAAACAATTTTAGTTTTAAACTATTTTCTAAAAAATAACAAAGTAGGTTTCTCTAAAAATTATGTTGGTTATTTTTGATATTATTTAATCACTGCTCTTCTTGGATGATCGATGATGGTGGTTGGGTGGTTGTGTGATGTTGTTGGTGTTTTTACTAGAAAATTTGAGCGGTCTAATTCGTCGGTCGGTCGGGTCATGTCTGTCAGTGCTGTCTGTTGAGTCCAGGTCCATAATGAGCACCAAGTGACCAGATATATGACGTCTCCCAGGTTCTTAGGTCTATGTCAGTTAATGGTGGAGTGAATGATTTAATGATTCGAACGGAGAAGCAGTCGTTGAAGGTGACGTTGTGTAAGCGTGTGTGTGTGGGAATGGGTAGGACGTTGTTTTGTATAGTTGATGTATGTCTGTGGTTGTTCATCCGGATGTGTAAGGCGTTTCTGGTTTCACCTACGTAGAATGCCGGGCAATGTCGGCATTCTAGTAGGTAAATACAATTTTTGGTTGTACATGTTGTGTTGGGTTGTGTTTTGTAGGTGCTGGTAGTGTGGTGAGTATTGATATGTGTAGAAGTGTTAATCATGGTGCATGTTTTGCAGCGTGGCCGTCGGCAAGGGGATGTTCCAGGAGATGAGTTGCTGGGGTTGTTGGGGATGGTGAGTTGTTGTGTCTTGTTGAGTGTGCATTTAAGGTTTCGGTTCTGTCTATAACATATCTGAGGAGTATTAGGTAGTAGGTGTTTTGTTTCGTCGCTTTGTCGAAGGATGGGTAAGGAGTCTTTGATCAGTGTTTTGAGTTTATGACTGCCGTGAAAATATGTGGTGATGAGTCGTGTTTGGTTGGTTGGTTTTGCATGTCTGTTGTTTCTATGGAATCTTGGTCTTTGGTGTAAGTGTTTTTGTAGGAACTGGTTTGGGTAGTTTCTGTTGAGAAGTGCTTTATGAATTGTGTTATGATAGTTGTTTAGTGAATTTGTGTTGTTGCAGATCCGACGGCCACGGAGTGAAAGAGAATACGGAATGGATTTTTTAATATGTGCCGGATGACAGCTGTGGAAGTCTAGATATTGTAGTTTGTTAGTGGGTTTGAAATGGACGGAAGTGGAGATATGGTTGTTGTTATTTATGGTTAATTCTACGTCGAGAAATATGATGTTTTCAGATGAAATTTCGTGGGTGAATTTTAATGAAGTATGATTGTTTAGGCGGTTTAAAAAGTCAGTCAGGGTGTTTCTGTTGTGTGGCCAGATCATAAAAATATCGTCTATGAATCTCCTCCATACGAGGGGTTTCAGAGGCTCTGTGGCTAAGAAGGTTGACTCGATGCTTGCCATGAAGATGTTAGCATAGCTGGGAGCCATCCGAGTTCCCATAGCTGTTCCTTTTGTTTGATGGTAGAATTGATTTTCAAAGCAGAAGAAGTTATTTTTGAGGATTATGTCTGAAAGTGTGATGATGAAGTCGGTAGATGGTTGATGGGGCACAGGGCGGTTGTTTAAATGGGTGCGAAGGGATGAAAGGCCTATGTCATGAGGGATGTTTGTGTATAATGAGATGACATCAATGGTGACGAGAAGTAAGTTAATGTTGGTGGGCAGTTGAAGAGAATTTATTATTTCAAGAAAGTGGTTTGTGTCTTTGATGTATGATGGAAGTTGTTTTACTAAGGGTTGAAGGTGATAGTCTACATAAGCGGAAATGCGTTCGGTGGGTGAGTCATATGATGCTACGATGGAATGAATGAAATACATTTATTTTAAAAAACACGAAAGCATATTTCATTTGCAAAACATCCGCCAAACCGTGCGGTTTGTAGGCAGAATAGCCTCTGTTTACAATAAAACGCGTCTAGCATATAGAAACACAATACGCATTACGCAATACGCAAAACAACCCAGTTAGTAAACAATACTTTAAGTTTTATACATTTACATTTCCTATGTAAGTTTAGATAGATAAAACAATTTAACTTTCTTTTTAAACACACCTTTGGAGTATGACTCATTTCTTAAGTCAGCTGGCAGTGCATTGAACAGCTTAGGAACAAGATGTTGATCAGTTCTTTCACCATAATAGTTAATTGTTTTACAAATTTCAAGTTTTTTATCAGCAACCTTTCTAGTATACATTTTATTTCTCACCAATTTAGTAATCTTCGTGTGATTCTGATTTTCAATTGTAATTAAATGTTTGACTTTTTCATTTACGGGTAACACGTTACAAATCCTAAATAATCTATCATAGTCCTGTTTACAGTTATTTTTTGTCTTTTTACTAACCAAAAATTTCAAAAATCTAATTTGAAGTGACTTTATCTCGTCCAAGTATGTTTTAAATGTACGGCCGTAACTACTCAGTCCATACATAACAATTGATTCCACTAATGCGTAATAGACACAAAACAGGGTAGATCGGCTTACAATTTTACTTAAAAAGAAAAACTTCCCTAGGACACATCTAAGTTTCTTACATATCTCTTTGACATGAGTTTTCCAATTCATATTGTTATCAATAGTTAAGCCAAGATACGTAAACTTTTTTACAAATTCAAGTTTTTGGCATTTACAATTTGATTGATTGTTATGTAAACATTCATAGCTGTGGCCAGTAATACTTAGACCCTTCCTACTTTTTATGTTGTATGGTGAGTGTATGTGCATAGCCTTAGTTTTATTTATATTCAAAATAATGCCATTGTCATGGGCCCATTTTGTTATGTTATTAAATACCTCTTGACATTTTTGGTGCATGATTTTCAAATCTGTATCTGCTAAAACAATGCACATATCGTCAGCATACATATATACATTGCAGTTTTGTATGACATTAGCGACGCTATTTACATGCATTAAATAACCTACCGGACCGTACACGGAGCCGGTTGGGACACCATATTTTATATCAACTTTGTTACCATAATTTCCATCTACAACAGTCATCATTTTTCTGTTTTCCAAGTAACTGCGAAACCATTTGTTCATCGGACCCCTAATTCCACACTCATCCATGGCACGGAGCAATAGTTCGTGATCTAGCGTGTCAAAGGCTTTTTTGTAGTCAATAAATATAGCCAAGACCTGTTTTTTGTTATTTAAGTAGCCGTTAACATCATTGGTAAATTCAGACAAAGCTGTTGCAGTGCCATGATTTTTACGGAAGCCATGTTGACAGCCCGACAACAATTTATGCTTTTCTAGGAATGACGACATTTGATTGACAATTGTTTTTTCTGTTATCTTATTTATAACGGATAAGATAGCGATAGGTCGGTAGTTAGAGTAATCAACGTGACTTCCCTGCTTGTATATGGGTCTAATTAATGATAGTTTTAGCTGATCCGGGTAAATACCAGTCTTAACACTTAAGTTCACAAAGTGCGCTAAGACTGGGCTAATTTGATGTTTAACCATTTTAATTTCTTGTATTCTAAGTTTATCAGAACCAGCAGATTTATTACAAGACATGCTGTCAATGATTTTTTCTATTATTTGAGGTTTTACAGGTTTAAACCAGAAGCTAATTTCGGAAGGCTTTACGTATGATTCTCTGTCTAGGAAGTTGTCGTTACATTTATGCTTGATTTTATCAATTTCTTCCGTAAAAGTTTTCGAAAAATTGTTACATATTTCTGCAATATTGCTAACTTTTCCTAAATGCTGCATGATTACCTCATCTACATTTGCCTTTCTTTTTCCTGTCCAATTGTTTAAATTTTCCCATATTTTCCGAAAATCGCCCTCACAATTATTTATTACTCTTTGTCTGTACATATTTTTTGCAATATATATCTTTTTGTTAATTTTATTTCTAGATATTGTATACTCTAATCTTAATGTCATATTACTTGGATCCTTTTTCCAGGTTTTAAATAATTTGTCCCTAATTTTAATCATTTTTTTAATTTCTTTTGTTATTCATGGTTTCGAAATTCTTTTTCTTCGAAACGTAATGAGTTTTTGAGAACTTTTATATATATCGCAAAAAATAGCACATAATTTATTATATAACGTTACAGGACATTCTATACACAATAAATCGTCCCACACCACTTCTAGTAGTTTTGATTCGACAATTTTTTTGTCAATTACACATATTTTATGTGGTTCTACGAAGCCTTTTAAACCGCACTCACCCATCGATAGACGCGTACCAATGAGATAATGATCCGAGATTTTTCCCGCTTCGAGCACATATGCAGCGGGGTCGGCTGAAGGGGAGATGGCTGCGGCCCCGCGTCTGCCGGCTGCGGCGCCCTCACGCACCCACACGTGATCTAGGCACGATGACACAACACGACCTTTAACAACCTCTTCACGTGTCACATCTGTTATGGGTCGACCTGGATTGTTAGTTTTATGAATTTTAGGTAGCATGTAAAAATGGGGAGTCCTCGGATGGTTGGGGAGCATGAGTGCCATGTCAGCCTCAGATAGACCTTCTGTTTCTCCCCTCGTATGGAGGATATTTCGGATGATGTCTACAATCTGGTCACACGGGTCACTTGGTGCAGGTTTGTAAAAAGTTGTATCAGTTAGTTGTCTCAGTCCTTCATTTGTATAGTCCAATTTATTCATTACAACCGTGGCCGAACCTTTGTCTGCTGGTAATATTATAATATCTGGATTATTTTTAAGTTTTTTTAATGAATCTTTTTCTTTGAACGTTAAATTTTGAATGGGGTCTTGTAGCGTGTTTATGTAATGATCATCGGATAGTTTGGCTAGGATGTTGGTTATAAAGATTTCTAGGGGATGGTTAGGAGGGAGTGGTGGTGGTTCGTTTTGGGAGTTTGGTTTAAATGGTTGCAACGCTGCGTGTGTTGGGATATGGTTTTGGTGTTGGTGTGTCTGCCAGTAATGCTGCCATTTTAATTTTCGACCGAAACGTACAAAGTCGTTAACTAATTTGATGCGATTTAATTTTTCTGTGGGACAAAATGTAAGCCCCTTGTTCAGTATTGATTTGTCAGAGTTGGTTAGTTGTAGAGACGACAAGTTTATTATTGTTTCTGAACAGTTATTTTGGCAAGTTTGAATTTGGGGTGGAGGGGGCATGCCGAATGGATTAGACAGGTCGGTTGGTGTTAGATTAATATTTTTAAGTGTGATGATTTGGTAATGCTGCAGAGGTAATTTTATATTTCTTGATCTGTAGAAATCTTGAAGGTCTGAAATTTTTCTTGACAGTCTGGTGTTTTCATTAAATAGTCTTATTTTTGCAGTTGATAGGATGTTTTGGATATGTAGAAATAAATGTGGGTAGGCAATGAGGCTAATGGTAAGAAGATCATTGAGAATATTTTTATGATGAGTACATAGATGTAGGTATTGTGTGTAGAGAATGTGTGTTGTGTGGAGTGCGTTAATGAGGTTAATTGTTATTATATTTGGTCTTATTATAGGTGGGATGGCTTCTAGTCCAAGTTTAGGAATCAATCCTTTTGGTGCAGCGCCAATTTCTATGCACTTTCCGAGATATTGTAGATGGATTAAGTATTGACCAAGTTTGTTTGCATCTTTTTTGATTTTGTTAAGTATTTCTTTCATTAAGGATGTGAGAAAGGAGGTTTCAGAATAGTTTATGGTTTGATTTTGAGTGGACTTTGATGACAATTTTCTAATTTAATTACTTGTATGTTATATGGAAATAAATGGCTTTATTATTATTTCGAGAATTTTTGATCTCGTCTCTCCCTCTTGGCCAAAATTTAAAGAGAGAGAGACGGTACATCCCTCGGCAGAAGCACAGTCGACCGAGGTTCAGAGCCCCAGGGAAAGAAACCGGCGAACGATGCGAGCAGTATCGAGTAGAACCGCCTTCTGCATCCGCGCTGGAAGCGAACTGCCGCGGAATCCCAACCGTTTCAGGTTGGTTTCGAGACTGGTTGGTATTAACCCGTTCGCGGATAAAACAACTGGGATTGTCTCGGTGGATGCCACGCCCCACATGTCGGTAACCTCGTGAGCCAGGTCGAGATACTTCCTCCTCTTCTCGGTTTCGGCTTTCACGAGGTTCTCATCGTGTGGGATTGTGATATCAACCAAAAACACCCGAGACTGCGCCCGGTCCACCAACACGATATCAGGTTTATTCGTGAGAATAGTCCTATCCGTGATGACAGACCGATCCCAGTAGAGCTTGGCGCGGCCGTTTTCTAGTACTGGCGCCGGTGAGTACTTGTAATATGGCACCTTCTGATTTACGAGGTCGTACTTGTGGGCGAATTCTTGATGAAGGATTTTGGCCACTTGGTTGTGTCTGTGCAGATACTCAGTGTTGGCAAGAGCGGAACACCCGGAAATAATATGTCGGAGAGATTCTCCAGGATGGGCACATGCCCGGCAGATGTCCTGGGTCCCATCCTTGATAATGTATTTCCGGTAGTTGCGCGTCTTGATCACCTGATCTTGTATTGCACAGACAAAACCTTCGGTTTCCCCGAAGAGGTCACCAAAGCGCAGCCAATGCATGGAGGTTTTTTTGTCAACGTGAGGCTCGTGAAGGGCCTTGTGAAACCTCCCGTGCAATTCCTTTCCTCGCCACACAGACTCTCGTTCAGCGGTGCTAAGTACAACCGGGTCGCGCCATTCTTCGCTGGCTAAGGACAAAGGGGTGAGTCCTTTATCACATGCCACGACTTCTTTATGGATTGCATCATCCGTTTTCGACAGGAAATAATCCCTGAGACTGCATATTTCACGGTTGTGCATAGCCTTGGCGTTTAAAAAGCCTCGACCACCACACTTCCGCGGGAGATACAGTCTCATGACCGACGATTTCGGATGATGCATCCTATGAAGGGTCAGGATTGTGCGGACTTTTCTGTCCAGAGCATCTAGTTCGGTCTCAGTCCATCTGAGCACTCCGAATGTGTACATGAGAACAGGCATGACCCAAGCATTATAAGCTCGTACCTTATTTCCGCCCGACAAAAAGCTCTCAAGCACTTTTGTCAGGCGATTATAAAATACCCCACAAACGGCTTGTTTCATGTCTGCTTCATTCACACCGATTGTTTGGGACATGCCCAGATACCGGTATGTTTCAGTCTCAGAAAGGGATTTCAATCGATTGGAGCCGACATCGACTCGAACAACATGACCCCTCTCCACATGCAAGACCGCACACTTTTCGACCCCTAGCTCCATTCTGATGGAGTTGCTGAAATCATCAGTGATCTTCAACAACTCCTCCAGTTTCTGAGCTGTGGGGCCAAAAAGCTTCAGGTCATCCATGTAGAGAAGGTGCGATATCCGCATTCCTCCCCTCCGAAACTGAAAGCCCGCCGCTGATTTCTCCAAAAGTTGACTCAAAGGGTTCAGCGACAAGCAAAACCAAAGCGGGCTCAGACAATCACCCTGGAAAATACCCCTTTTTATCCGTATTTGGTCATCGGCATCCGTCATTTTCTCGCCTGCGAGACTAAGGATAGTACTCCATTGCCCCATACATGCTTCAAGGAAGTGTCGAACTCTATTGTCGACTTTGTACAGCTCAAGGACCCTTAGGAGCCAAGAGTGGGGAACCGAGTCGAAAGCCTTTTTGTAGTCTATCCAGGCGGCGGAGAAGTTCCGACGGTTGCGTCTGACCAGTTTGCCAGCGACCGCGTCAATGAGGAGCAGCTCCTTGCTACCGCGGCTACCACCCCTACATCCGTTCTGAGCATCCGAGATGATGTGATTTTCAACAATGTGTTGACTCCAATCTTGGAGTTCAGAACGGAAGTAAGCGTCTTGTATAGAGTACAAAGACACGTGATGGGGCGGTATTTCGATGGATCCGCGGTATCTTCGCTTTTTGGAGCTAAGTGAGTGACTCTATTATTATTATTATTATTTTTATTCTTAATTTCTCTCTTTTTCTAACAGGTAAAAGTGGCACGGACCGAGGCCAAGTGCAGAGTAGTTTACATGAATAGGTATGTGTTCTGGGATGAGTTAGACTGTAGGAATTTTCTTGTGATACGACAGGTGTTCAGAATTACAGCTTTTTGCAGGAGATAAATTGTATGAGTCGGGATATCCAAAGTATTTAAACTAGTCACAAGATTTTTAGGAATAACACCTGTAGTTGATATTACGATAGGGACTATTTTAACAGTGTTTACACGCCATTGTGTTTTAATTTCCATAGCCAGATCTTTGTACTTGCTTATTTTTTCTGTGTGTGTCGATTGCAGATTGTGAGTATTGGGTATCGCTATATCTATCAAGTAAACTGTGTTCTTTTGTTTGTCGTGAATGGTAATGTCCGGTCGGTTAAAATGTACTGTTTTATCTGTTATGATTGTGCGGTCCCAGTATATTTTCAAAACGTTATTTTCGAGAATTTTTTCAGGTTTGTATTTATAATATGGGGTCTTTTGGTCTATAAATTTATTCTTGTATGCAAAGTGTTGGTGTAAAATAGAAGCAACTTGGTCATGCCGGTGCTTGTAGTCCGTTTGAACTATAGTTTTACAAGCTCCCGTAATATGCTGAATAGTTTCTGAAGCGCTGCTACAGTGTCTGCATAAGTCATTTGATAGATTGCGTTCTTTTATAATATGTTTCCTGTAATTTCTAGTATAAATGACCTGGTCTTGAATAGCGATCATAAATGCCTCCGTCTCCGGAAAGAGCTCGCCTTGCTTAAGCCATGCATTGGACCAGTTTTTATCAACGTGCAGTTGCTCAAGATCTTTGCGGTGTCTTCCGTGGAGGGCTTTCTGTTTCCAAGTATCAATTTTTTCGGATGGTAATGTTTGTGACTCATTTACTTGCATGTTTTTATTGCTAAGGTTGAGTGGTGTAAGTTTTCTATCTATCTTTGTTATGTAGTTGTGTAGCTCTGAATGTTCAGCTTTTGTATGAAAATACTGTCTGAGGGTCGATATTTGTTTGTTGTGTAGGTTTTGTAGATCTATTATTCTTCTTCCTCCTTCTAGCCGCGGTAGTGTTAGTCGTTGTGTGCATGATTTGGGGTGGTGTTTTCTGTAATTAGTCAAGTGTACATTAATCATCCTCTGTAATTTGGTTAGGTCAGTCTTCGACCACTTAATTATTCCGAATGAGTATGTTAAGATGGGGATAGCGTAGGTGTTGATAGCCTTAACGATGTTCCGAGAGCATAAGTTGGTTTTTAATATCTTTGTTAATCTGTCTTTAAACTTTTTTGTGAGATCTATTCTAGTTTGTTTTTGTTCAATGCTTTTTGCTTGGTTAAACCCTAAATATTTATAAGTGCAGTTTTCATTTAAGGACTCAATTATGTCTCCTGTTGTTAGCGTATAGCTATTTTGTACGATTTTGCCTTTTTCAATTGAATTTATTTTACATTTATTTATGCCAAACTGCATTTTAATATCATTGGAGAAAGCTTCAGTTATATCTGCCAGTTTAAATAATTCTTCTTTGTTAGTAGCATAGAG
The DNA here is from genome assembly GCA_934047225.1 of Ypsolopha sequella. Classification (NCBI taxonomy): domain Eukaryota; kingdom Metazoa; phylum Arthropoda; class Insecta; order Lepidoptera; family Ypsolophidae; genus Ypsolopha; species Ypsolopha sequella. Next base: position 88,948 of record CAKOHE010000099.1, on the reverse strand, counting down.
TTTGATGTCATCCATATACATAAGATGTGTAAGTTTAAAGTGAGTGTTGTTATTAATAAGTTTGAATCCAGTATTGGTGTCATTCAGTTGGTGTGAAAGTGGGTTTAGGGCTAAACAGAACCACAAAGGACTTAACGCGTCACCTTGGAAGATTCCCCGTTGTATTTTTATCGGTTCTGTTATTATTTCTCTATCATTGCTATTTATTTTTAATATAGTTTGCCAGTTTAACATAATTTTTTCCAAAAATTCTACTATTGTATTATTAATTTTGTAGGTTCGGAGCACTTGAACAAGCCAGCTATGAGGGACGGAGTCGAAAGCTTTTTGATAATCAATAAACATGGTATAGATGTTGCGTTTCCTTGTGTGCGCCTGTTTCATAGCTATTGCATCAATAGTTAGCTGCTCTTTGCATCCTTGGCTATATTTCCTGCATCCTTTTTGCTGTTCTGCTAGAATATTGTTTTCGGCCAAATGTTTGTAAATTACTTCGTTGATACATGATGTAAGTATTTTGTAAAATGTCTGAAGACAGGTGATTGGTCTGTACTTGGCAGGATTCATAGTATCGTCGTCTTTGGGAATCATGTACGTTATTCCATCTGTCATAAAGTGTGGCAATGTGTCTGGAGAATGTATAAACTGGTGAATGTAGCTGTGTAAATGTGGATGTATGTTTGTTAATTTCTTGTACCAGTAATTATGAATTTTATCTGACCCTGGTCCCTTCCAATTGTGTGTCTTTTTGATTACATTTTGAAAAGTATCTAAAGGTATGGTATCAAAAGTCATGTCTGGTATCTGGTTTAAGGCATTTGATTGATTATTTATCCAATCAGCGTCCTGGTTGTGCTCAACAGGGACTGACCATATATTTGACCAAAACTTGTGTAGATTTTCAGGTGATGGTGCGTTTTGTGAATGATTAGTCTCTTGTCCATTAACTGTTGACAAGGACCGATAGAAAAGTTTCTCATTGTTGATGAATTGTGCATTCTGTGTCTTTCTAAGAGTACATTTTTTATATCGTTTGAGTCTATTGGATGCGGCGTTGAGTTTTTGTTTAAGAGTGTCTAAATATTCTTCTGTTGATGAGTTACTGTTTTGATACTGTGCATGTACTCCATGTCTTTTTTTTATTTCTTCTACATGTAATGTCAAATTTCTACTTCTGTTTCCTCGCGCGTATTGTGTCATTCGGCCTATGTCTTGTCTCAGTTTATTAATCTTTGTTTCCAATCTATTTTGCCAAGCTGGTGTTTTCCTTTGTGTAGTCTCCTTGGTTACTATGGTTTTATCACGAATTTTAGCGCCGTTATAGGTAGATGCTGTAAACGCTGCACAGTATATTATTGTATGTAGTTATGTAAATTCATGAGTTGAATCTAGGTGTTTTGGTAAAATAGTGGTGTTAATAAATTGAGTTGATGCTGCTAACCTTTTTGTTGATTTTTGCCTAGGTATGTAAGGTCTTTGTGTCGGATCACTATTACGGAATCTATCGAGTGTTTCTTCGAACAAATGTACAAGCCCTAGTTGATCTTCTTCACTAATTGGTTCGATGCGTGAAGGAAAACGTGTACATTGAGTGTTTTGTTGTTGTGTGTGTGTTGTATTACAATCTAAAGTACTAATATCTCCTAAAGTATGGTTTAATGCATTAGTGGTATTGTAAGTTGTGATGGGTTCGTTATTGTCAATATTCTCTTCTATTTCATTAGTTACGCTCTGTTCTATGACAAAGTTATCATAAGCCGAATTATTATTTTGTCGGTTTTGCAGTTCTAGTTCCCTTTCGACTTCTTCTTTGATTTTTCCTAATCTGGTAACTGATATATATTTGTTTTCTACTATAGCTCTTCTTTGATCTGCGAGATGTTGCTCTGTGATGTGAGATAGCTCTGGGTATTGTTGGATGAATTTAGAATATAGTTGTGGTCGATAAGCGCTCTTGTTTCTTTCTAGGTCTGTAATACTGTAATATATTTTCATTATGTTTTCGTTAATATCGTTAGACCACCGCATCCTAGTTAATCTACGTGTTTTTTGTGTGTTGACTGTATGGTTTTGTGATGCTTGAGATGGGCCTGCTTGTCTTGGTTGAGTGATTGTGCGAGTAGTATTCGATTGTATACTTTCTTCTACTTCTTTCCTAATTTCCTGAAGCCTATTCTGAGATATAAATTTTCTTCGTAATATTGCTCTTCTTTGGTCTCCGACATTTTGTTTTGAGACTTGCATTTCTGGGAATTTCAGTGTAAATTTTTCGTGAAGCTGATCGAGGTATGGTGTTGTATTTGCTTCAAGTTTGGTTATTTCAAGATATGCACGCCAGATGAAAGTATTCATTTCCATTGACCATCTTCGTCTCGTGCGTTTTGGGTAAACAGTGGGTGCAGGATTATTATCAGCGGATGCCTCCCGCACAACATCTGTTGCCACTATATTGGGTGATAGGTTTGATGATAGGGATGTTCGTGATGATTGTGATGCATGAGAAGGTGAAGATGAAAAATAATGGTGTGATGAGTCCGGTGTGGCGAATAAACTTATGGATGATGTAGGTGACGGCGGCGTATGATCGTCGGTTGTGACATTTTCGGGAACATTCTCATTAAAAGCCCGTCTCTTCAGCTCAGAATATAGCGATATGGTGCCCCCCCCAGAGTACGAAGGGCTGCCCGAGCTTGTTCGCTCGGGACGGGATTCTCCATTAGTGGTACCCGCCTGGGGTAATATATTCCTACTTCTTAACCGCATCGCTACTTTGAGTTTACTAGTGCTCCATTGGTCATTGGTAAGTATTTAGCTAAATGCTGCCAATGTCCGCCCCTCACGTGGCATAAGATGGTCAAGCCGGACGCGGAGTTAGTTTTGTGAGGGGCTTATTATTATTATTATTATACCGCCATCCATCGGTCCCAGGCATGGTTTTTGCCTGTGAGCTGTCCTCTTACTCTTGGTTACGGACGATATTCGTTTCGCAATCTACAGTAAAATGTCGGATTTACATTATTAGATTTTATCGGAGTTTAATGTTTATGTTGGTCACGAGCTACGACTGCATAATCTGGCAGAATTCTAGTCATCTCTCGAGCACATGTGATGTGATGTGATGTGATGCCTCTAAATAGAAAAAAAGGCAGACGGAGTTGCCGCTAAGTAAAACCTGAAGCATAGCAATGGCGGCCGTTATTGTATAAATTAAATATACCTGTGATTTAAATGTACGTACCTTAGTTAATTTGTTAAATATTGTATTTTGAGATTAAATTCGACTTGTAAAAATTGTTTTATATGTAAATATTTTACATGTCATGGGATAACGCAGGGCAGCTTGGATTGACTGACAATACAAAAGACACATAGTTTCCTAAATAGAGTGCGGGTGTACTTCAAATTATTCGAACAAACGAACCAAACGCAGACATAGTGAAGTGGTGTGGCGGTATCGTGCGTGCAATGAATCGGAACGGACCTGTTACCTCCGATCTTAGCCGCAAGCCAGCCACCCAGTAGCTGCGTCACCAGATACCTGTAGAAGAACGAGCTCAGCACCAGGCCCTTCGTCCGGGAGCTCAAACTCGGGCAACTGGAATGTGGGAGAAAACATAATGATAGTAGTTTATGCTACTAGGGCAAAAAGGAATAAATTACGAGGACGATTTAAAACACGAGCGTAGCGAGTGTTTTAAACGTAACAGAGTAATTTATTGCTTTTACGCCCGTGTATCATACTACATTTTTCAATGCATAGTGTGAGGAAATGAAAACAAATATAATCTTGTGAACTTTAACTTATAATTGGCTCAAAAGGACTGTATCCAGAGCCGTTAAACAGTGGAAAAAAAGTATAACGTCTATGGTACACAGGAAAGGCTGCAGGTTAGCCAACCATTGTAAACAAATTAAAAAAAATTATAATAATAAAGCCCTAGGGCAAAATAATCGACTTTTTGTTCGGTTTTGATGCATAAAAAGTGGGCCTTTACGAGCACATGCATTGAAAAAATATTTATAATATTGTACTCTGCAACTTTATGTTTTTCCATTGAGACCAGTATTTCCACGGAGCCCACACAAAAGGCTTTGCAGAGCCCTAGGCCTCCATGGAGCATACTTTGAGTATGGCTAGATTAGGGCATCACGTCTCGGGGGGCACCATGAACAGCAACTAAAAAATATTTTCTAGCACATGAAAGGCAAGGCTTATTAAATATTCGCGCGTAATTAAATTGACTACTTTGAATAATGAGATGTCGTTGCGTTGAACCCACGATTTGAAAATCTTCCAAATAGTCAGCAAGGTATTAAAAACGGACGACGCAGATGATGCTACAAAATTGTCGCTTTATTAATATTGTACATATACCTAAAACACCGGCCAAGTGCGAGTCAGGCTCGCGTACCTAGGGTTCCGTATTTTGGACGATAAATTTAATTATGTCATTTTTTTTTCGTGAATTTCTCATTTTATCTTTACGTAAACATATTATATTACCGCGATTTTTTAAATATTTTTTGGTCCACTAGTTTTGGAGATAAGGGGGGGGGGGGGGGTGGACATACATATTTTTGGGACTTTTTAAAGATTCCTCGAAACCAGTGCCAGTAAATATAGAAAAAGTATATATTTTTACAACCAGCTTTTTAATACCTACAATTTGATACCCCATATTGTATTTTTATAATATATTTTTTTTTATTTATTATACTTCTTTTTTTAAATTTCTCATTTGTGCTCAATTTTTTTTCATCGCTATTATTTTCCTGTAATTGGCCAGTTATGACGGCCGGCCAAAACGGCCGATGGTCAAGTTTTAATTTTCCTGTAATTGGCCAGTTATGACGGCCGGCCAAAACGGCCGATGGTCAAGTTTTAATAGTTTTATTTTTATTTTAACTATCCTCATTCAACGCTGAGGTGCGGTACGTGTATTGCAGGGCAACGTACACTAACATTTACATACAAATTCAAAAAGGAGATAATATTCCAAACTATATCGAAATTCATGGGTGACACTAAGAGACAGGTAAGTATACTGTCACGGTTATTGAGGCAGTTATCATACAGCGGGTGGCGAGTTTTAGGTTAGCTCTTTCTACCACTAGCAATGGCTTACCCTGCGTTCCGAAATATAATTATATCGCTAAAATCGATTACGAAAGTATGAAGTGGCTTATGATCCATTGTAATTCTATTACGGACCGCAGGGTTAGTAAGGGCTGTTTATGAGTACAGCCGTTCAATTGCTACTTTCTGGGCAAATGTATTAAAACCTGTGTCGCACATACCTTAATGTTAAGTTATGTTACGAATTGTTTGAAGAAAAGTGTAATCCCATCAAAAACATAAAATGTACAAAAATGTCGAGTCTCGCAACGCAATCCTTCCACCGTAAAAAGTTGTGAGATCTTATGTAAAGCCAAGTCTGTTATTTTAGTTTGTATGGAAGCACCTTTTCATTTTAGTTAGTATGGGAGCACCTATTTAACAAATTTATCATTAATTGTTTCCTAATTAGTTACCTACCAACATTAAGTGATTGTATTAATATTAGTCATCTTTATTTCTCTAATAAAATATAGTGACTTCGCAATCGCACAGCTCATTTCTTTTTGTAGGTAGTCCTCCTTTTTTCCTCTCGGGTAATATTTCTTGCACGTCAGCTACGGATTTTCTTAAAGCCCAGTCCCTTTAACTGATCATTAGGACATACTCCAGAGAAACTAGTATCGGGAAGGAGCACTTCATAATGACCATCTAAGAAACTACCAGAGAATCGTAAACGTTTCACTGGCGTCCCAGGATCGGCACCAAATGATTCTCTCAAACGGCCTTTTTTTTACCTCGAAAGTAAATGGATACAAAGCGGTGTCTGCCATAAGTTCGGATATGGAACCGTAGGTGGTAGTTTTCATAATTGCTGTTGAGTACAGGTCAGCGTTAACGTAAGTGTCTCCACGCTCGTCGCTCTTCACACGTATAAAGTTGCATTTTATCCCCATGCGCTACCACATACTCGACTTCAGCACACCTAATGCCATACGACGACTCAATGTTCCCATACATAGAGAATGACAAAGAATGGAACAAACATTAACCATCTCCAGGTATCAGTCTAAACCACAGAGTACATTATTATGTCTAAACCTGGTCTTTATTCAATGACACACGAGTACATAGACATTTCAATATACCTACATCATAGAGGATGCATATGTTACCGGCCAAACCCTATTTTAGGACAAACTAGTTTTTTCTAGGCCAAACCAGTTCATCCTTTATGCGATAGGATAAACCGGTAGAGAATAGGCTCAACTGGTCTATTCTACGGCCGATAGGAGAAACTAGTTTTACCTAGGCGGAACTGGTTGAGCCTAATATGAATAAGTACACTTCAGGATGAACTGGTTTGGCCTAGGCTATACTAATAGGGAATAATGAAAACCCAGAACTAATAAAATCATGATGCATTTATTAATGAAATAACATCAATTTTACTTATTTTTGCAGGGTGTACTCTGATGACATTCGGAATTGCAGAACACCTTTTTTTTGCAATTGCACCTGTTTGTCGAACAGTTCTTTACGCAGCTTCTAAATTTAAGCAGTTCTTTACTTCTGTGTGTCAATTTCCATAATGCCACCGTCACCATCTTCACTCTGGTTACAATTCGAATCATCTTAGATAACTTCTCCTCATCCTGAATTTTTAGGGTTCCGTATCCTAAGGTTCCGTGACCCTATTACTAAGCCTCCGCTGTCTTATCCATCTATCACGGGGCTATAGCTTCAGCTGTTATAGGTGAATATAGCGCGTAAATATTTGCACATAATATATGTTACTTTGTCCTCTATCACGGCATATAATAATATGGCCCCTATCACAGCATAAAAAGTTCAATAAATGCAAATCCAAGGGGGGTCCAATTATTCGAAATTATTGGTTTCAGCTCTATCTTTATAGTTCAACAATTTTGAGCAGATAAATATTAGAGCTCCGTATTCAAAAGGGGCTGATTTGTTTGTCAGGCGCTACCATTTTAGCGCCTTGTTTTTTGTCGCCTTGATGTTGCTATGCCATCTTTATTGTTGGTATTTACCATAATGATTTGGGGTTTCGTACCCATATTGTGTGATGGTAGTACGGAACCCTCCGTGAGCGAGTCCGACTTGCACTTAGCCGGTTTAATAGCGACTTAATTACGAAATGTTGATATTCCTCTTCTTAAATAGACTAAATGTGTTTTAGGGTTCCTTACCCAAAGCACAGATTATTATAACAAAGGACCTATCGTTAGAACGGTTATACATACAAGTACCTACAAGTTGAAAATTTAGGCAGACTACTTTAAAGTAAAATAACAAATAATAAAAATTAGGGTTCCTTCCTAAAAAGGTACCGAATTGTTTTTCAGGCGCTACCGTTTTATCGCTTTGTTTTTTGTCGCCTTGATGGTGCTATGGCATCTATGTTGTTGCAATTTACTGTTAGGGTTCCGTACCCGTATTGTATGGGGGTACGGAACCCTTTTCGTACTTAACCGTTTTTTTAGTGACTTAATTACGAAATGTTCATATTCTCTTCTTAAATAGACTAATTGTGAATGTGTCGAACATTATAAACCACCCTTTTAGGGTTCCTTACCCAAGGAACAGATTATTATAACAAAATCTTTAGAACGGTAATACATACAAGTACAAGTTTTAACTTTGGGCAGTCTGTAGTAAATACTTTAAAGTAAAATAATGAAAATTAGGGTTCCGTACTAAAAAGGTACCGAATTGTTTGTCAGGCGCTACCGTTTTATCGCTTTGTTTTTTGTCGCCTTAATGTTGCTATGGCATCTTTATTGTAGTTATTTACTTTTAGGGTTCCGTACCCGTATTGTGTAGAGGTACGGAACCCTATATGCGCGAGTCCGATTCGCACTTTACTGGTTTTATTTTTCGCACTTTAACGGTTTCATTTTTTATTTTTACTAATTGCTCTATTTTCGGAGATAAAGGTATACATTTTTTTACACTTTTTACCATCTAGTGTCACGAGGTAGAATTGTTCGTGGTAGATGTCTTTAATGTAAAGCAGCATACCACCAACGTCATCTAGTGTCATACAAATTTATAGATGCAGCTGAAAACATACATTTTGTATAGGCTTTGTATGGAAATATTAAATTACCAACCGCAAATAACATTTTTATATTTTTTTGTTGCTATGTATACTTAACACTAACCGCATGCAAAATTTCAAGTTTGTAGGCCTGCTAGAACACCGTTAGATTTTTGATGATGTGTCAGTCAGTCAGTGACAAAATAAGGGAACTTTGACTTGAGATATTTCGTAATCAAAAATAGGTACAAACTTGTAATTTGGGGGTAGAAGTAGGTTCAGTAAGAACTCTTGGTAACTGAAATTTCAGACTTTTATCTTTACCCACAACGAAGATACAGGGGGGTTGAAAGTGCCGTGAGTTGCTTCGAGAAAAGGATGGTACGGCCGTTCCGCGTTTTTTTGCGAGACTCGGCGGGGGCACTGCCGTGCCCCCAGATTAGTTTTAGTTTTAGTTTTAATTTTATTTTTAAAATCCTATAATGTAATATAAAATATGGACCAATGGTTTTAAATGAATATTATTTCGATAGATTCAAGTCCTTTGGTGCACACGGTACCAGTAAGTTGTCGGATATACCAACAGTAATTTGGTCACTAAACAGAGCCTTCTGCACTTTACTTACCCCAAAAGCAAGCAACTTTTATTGTATTTTAACTCAAAACTGTGTATTGGGACAGTAAAAATTTTTTTTTTTAGACTCGTGAGAATAGCTGAATTTAATCTCGAAATGAGTTTAGAAATATTAAATAACTAATTAAATAAAGAGAATATTTACTTCGGGTTTTTTGTTTGTGCACCGCCATGTTGAAACAAGATGTAGAAAAAAATCATGATCTTGAATGAAATACAAACACCGTGAAGGATTTTGCTGATATCATGATTATGTTAAAACGACAAGAATTATTTTTACGTATAATTATAATGAATTATGTTAAAACAGTTACTATAACGGGGTTCGGCTCGCTCCGCTCGGATCCCGAATTTACTCGCTCGCCGCCTTACCCGTGAGCTCAAGATTTTCTATAAATTTTGTTGTAGAACGCTGCACCTAACTCTCGCTTATGGTACTGCTCACTCTGGTATAATCGTATCGAGCCCTATTCAAAGCATACGTCGTACAAGTCATGAGCGAGCACGTGCACGTTCATGCAAATCTCATGCTCTGTATGTAAGAACGATGTACACTGACAAGCCCACAGCCAATAAAGAAAAGTACAAAATACGTTACTTCAATAATCTTCCTTATTACAGTCTATTCGGATTGTAAACGTTAAGGCGATATGCAAAAGTTTTAGCGTCCCTGTTACTCCATATGCGAAAAAACCCTCAGTGCGAGAGGGACGGATTCGTGAAAAAGTAGCAAAAAGTCGGTTTTTTATTAATATAAAATGTACTAAAAATGCTATCAAAATTTCGTTTAACCAGGTCCTAGATACTGTTAAAACCCATCTAATAAAATATAATTGCAGTCCAAATGTCATTCTCAATTGTCAAACCAGGAGAATTGGTGTCGATAAAGACCTCATTTCAATAAATATTTCTATCGAGCCGAAATTCTCCAATCGCGTTTCTGTTTTAACAGATCCCTAGAGGAAGATTCCAAAAATAATATACAATTTTTTCAAAATTATACATTATTTACCGAAGTAGATATAGAAGTTCTGAAATTGTCAATTTTTTTCCGTAGCGCCTTAACTCGAAAAAGTCGAATATTGAATATTTGTTGAGGGCCAGGGCAGTTCTAGAGTTAAACACACAGTTTCTTCTGAACTAAATCTTCATTACAAAATATAACAACGCCATCTTTAATGGCAGGCAAGGCAGAGAGAACACAATCATAGACAAGACATCTTAATAGTTTTAATTAGAAAATATGAATGTTGCTATATTCAACATCGAAGTACTTACAGACTAACTTTTTTTTGTTAATTCATATTGTTATTGCACTAACTATCGAGGTCAGTGACCTCTTTACAGCTAATAGTCTAAAATTGCTCCGTGCAGACACGACCACATTTAATCTTCTTGTTAATTGAACACTATACAGCCAGTGGGTTTGACTATTATACCGTAAATACAGGTGTATATCTGAGTATATCAGGTGTATATCATCTTGCTTTCTAGGGAATTCATCACAAAATAGATACTACCAGAAGGCCGACTCGACGACGGAGCGAAAACAGACGCACACATGCATAGACGCGTACGTACGATGATCTCGGCAGAATGTTGTATTGGCATTCACCCGAGTATCTTCGAGATCGTCGTACGTACGCGTCTATGCGTGCGTGCGCCTGTTTTCGCTAGTTATTCGGAGTAAACATTCTGTAAGTGGTTATTTTGTGACAAAAGCGTGAAGCAAAAGAAGGATTTACAGCAGGAAACGAAATTTTAAGTATAATTAATGTTATAGCAAATTATTATGGATATGCCATCTGTTATTGGCTCAGATAGCCACCTGTCATAAAAAATACGAACAATAACAATTAAAAGTCCATTTAGAACGTGGTCATTGGTAGGTGAAACGCTGGTGTACCGAGTGTGGACTGTGACTTGCATTTCAAAGTTCACACTCGGAACACCTCTGACACCCTCTCGCGCATTTAGGTCGTGACGATATATATATTTTTAATACAAATTTATCCATGGGGAACCAGAACTAGGACCTAGGGATTAACCACGCTAAAATTTAGGAAGAGAATCATATAAGTTGCTGACTATAAATGTTGTCCCTCTCGATCGACGACGCTCACACGCTCGCTGCCAGCCCTAGACTAGCTCACGCACACACAACAAACGAGATCGATTCGTCAACAACGAACACTTTGATTCTAAGACCTAAGATTATTAATAAACGTTTATAATTGACTAGTTCTATGGTTTGTGTCACAATTGTGACTGACGCCGGACCTAGGACAGGGCCCGAAATATATCTCACATTAACTCGCATTTTATTTTATTAAGTGTATATATACAAAGTGACTTTTTGATCATCGTCCAAATTCATTCTGGTGGCTTGGTAAGTGATCAGTATCATGCATCAATAACGATTTAGGTGAAATTCGTAAAATGAAATTTCGACTCCCCATAGTGATTCACTCGGGGCTGGAACTGAATCTATATGGAAAGCCGAAATTTCATTTTACGAATTTCACAAAAAATTGTTACTGATCCAAGATACTGATCACTTATCAAGCCTCCAGTATGAATTCGGACGTTGATCAAAAAGTCACCTTGTATATATACAACGTGTAACAGAAAGGTGTAACCATAATTTGAAGAGATTTTTTCTTTCTTTCTGTCTTAATTCTTTATTGCACAAAACACAGTTTAATGTACAACAGGTGGACTTAAGAAGCATTTTCTCCCAGTCAACCCGACAGAAAGTACAAGAAAGTTACAGTCATTATTCAGTCAATGGTATAGATATATAGAACACGATGTTTTTGCGATTAAACAGTATGTCACGCTCCTCGCACCTGTGATTCGACTAAGCCGCGTCGCGCGCGATTAAACGCTATGCTACCGGGCCTGGCCTCGTAGCACAGTGTTTAATCGCGCGCGATGCCACTTAGTTGAATCACAGGTGCGAGGAGCGCGACACGATGTTTTTGCGATTAAACAGTACGTCACGCTCCTTGCACTTGTGATTCAACTAGTGGGCTACGCCCGCTGGTGTACTGTATTCCAATATGCGGTGGCGCTGCAAAAACACGTTTCTATTTTTGACCTTTTGAAAGACTTAAATTTCCTAAGACCAATTTTTAGAAAAAGAACGAGACGTGTCGTGGGACACCCTGTTATAACCCTTTATTAAATACTAGTGTACAATTATAGTAGTTTATGCTACTAGGGCGAAAAGGAATAAATTACGAGGACGATTTAAAACACGACGTAACCGAGTAATTTATTGCTTTTACGCCCGTGTATCATACTACGTTTATCAATGCATAGTGTGAGGAAATGAAAATAAATATAATCTTGTGAACTTTAAATTATAATATTGGCTCAAAAGGACTGTATCCAGAGCCGTTAAACAGTGGAAAAAAAAGTATAACATCTATGGTACACAGGAAAGGCTGCAGGTTAGCCAACCATTATAAATAAATTAAAAAAAATAATAATAATAAAGCCCTAGGGCAAAATTATCGACTTTTTGTTCGGTTTTGATGCATAAAAAGTGGGCCTTTACGAGCACATGCATTGAAAAATAAATTAACAACGTTTATACTATACATAGACATCCGGTTATAAACACACAAACACACATTTAACTTCACTGTACTACATGCGTGGCTGTATGTAATGTAGGTATAAGCGGCAAAAGTTACGTTTTTTTGACTTGATGGTTTTTTCGGCTAAACTCTCAGTGACCAAGTGTCATGAAAGTATAGTGCGCGCCAATCTTTTAGTCGCCTCTGATTGAGTTACGAGTGCAAGCTTGCGCAGGTACAGTCAAGGAAACAATAATATCAACGGTTGATTATTAAATGTTTACTATAAGTGGGAAGGTGTACTTGTTGTACTTACATATTTAATTATTTATTTATTATTTTAGTGCGATCTTAACTATATTAATAAAACGCATTAATATAAACACCATTTTCCTACATTGTCACCTTAAACCGCTATAACGTCCGCGAGGCATAACAACAACTATAAACTATAACAAACTAAATCAACAAAACAACAAATAAAGGCAACAAAAACAATAACAAACAGATTCAACGATAAACTTAACGAATCATGGAATTTTTTCCTCGAATGTACTTTTCATGGAACGCGCGCATGTGTAGTGTACGGACGTAGCACTAACACTAACGCATAGTGTTGACACCTGCTGAACGGCGAGCGGGGGGTGTGGTGCGGCACGCAGGCGGGTGTGCTCCGCGCCCTCGCTCCTGTAACGTCCCCCTGACACCGTAAAACGGCAAATGCGTCGATTCTTGGGGCTAGCTTCAGAGGCGACTAAAAGATTGGCGCGAACTGTAACGTGCGATAAGGAACTAAGCCCCAAAAAACGAAAATTAGAATAACTTCTGACGTGGATTTGAACCCGAAAACTTATTATTACGTATTTTACAATAATAAAATTGTCGAGTTCTCTATTTTTACAGAAGACCGAAGCCCACGTATGCACTTGCTTATGCTAATAAAATATGCTAGGTATGTGAGAGGAAACATGAAAATTAAAATAAAAGAAATAAAAAGAATCTGTCTGCATCGAAAACGATACAACTATAATACTATTATCTATCCAAAAATACATTAATTAAGAATAACCAAAGTTTCTCACCTTTAAATGTACCGCGTCTTTTAACCTCAACGCCGCCTGATGTTTTAAATTTTTTCTGGCATCACTTATTATATAAGTACATATAAATTATATGTTTTTATAAACAAGAATAGTTATTTTATACATCAATATTTTAATTGTTATGATAACTTGCAAATTTTAATGTTATACTTTAAATTCAAATTCAAATTTGTTTATTCAAAATTATTTTAACATAACAGATAAATCTAAATCATTACAATAATATAGTTCTTAAACTAAAGCACTTACTTTCATACTTCTCTCTAACATTATCTTACAAACATCTATCAGATAACTAATACGGTCCACAAAAATATCACACTCTGGTGCTTCAGCGAGCAGGGAGCAGAATATGTCGAGTGCTCGCGCGACGGGCGAGTACCGATAAAGGTTAGTGCGCGAAAATGGCGCCGCAAACAACGTATGACTCCGCGCCCTGAGGTACCTATCGGGCACAAACAGTTTTAGAATTTTCTCAACAAGATCCACACAGTCGATCTTATTTCGAATAACGCCAAGTATAAACTTTGCCAAAGCTAAGTTTCTTCTGAGCTCAATTGACTCATAGCCCAAATGACCTTCAAGAAATCGAGTTGGGTACATAAAAGGATAGTATTTATGATTCTTCTTATACACATATCTTAAAAAGCGTTTTTGGACTTGTTCCAACATGAGGATATATTTATTTTCGTGTGGACACCAGACCACTGCATTCGTTTCTTCAATACTACGAACTAGAGCTGCATACAGCACCCGGGTGGCCACAGCGGTGAGGGGTGCAGAATTACGTAGCACAAATCCTAATCGCTGGAAGGCAGCTTTCGTCACCTTCTCTACGTGCTGACGGAAGGTCAGTTGTTGGTCAAAGACTACACCGAGATCGCGCACCTGCGTGACTCGTGCGATGGGGTCAGCCCCTACTATGTATTGGTGTTGCAATGGCGTAGGTGAACGAGAGAAACTCATCATTTCGCACTTACTGAAGTTGAAGTACAGCTTGTTATCAACACTCCACCGAAGTACAGCGTCGATATCTTGCTGTAATTTTAGGCTGTCGTCCAAGGATTCAATTACCTTAATCAGTTTCACATCATCAGCGAACAACAGCATACTTACTTAATATAATACTTATTCAAACAATAAAATAATACTACTAACTATCAATAAAAGTAAAAAATGCATAATTTGTATAAAAAGGTATTACGAAAACCTCAAATTAATTTGAATTCCTCATCCGTAATTTATACGAAAATGACACCAATACAAGTACGCCTTTGTGTGAAATCACAACGCGTTAGCTATTTTTTGTTGGCGAAGCGGATTGCTCGCTCGCTGCTGTTCGTAGTAAAGCGAGAAACGCGAGGCGTCTTCTTACATATTTTTTTGTGAAGTAAGTAACTTTTTTTATAGACTACAATATTATATTACTTTTAATCTTAAAAAGTAACTATTCTTCACGTAACATCTGCTTGAAGAGAAAATAATTTACCTTCGTTTTCAGTTTTTTGCTAAAACCTCAGTTTTTTTTATAAAAAGGGCATTACAAAAACATGAAATTTTAATTCCTCGTCTTTAATTTATGCGAAAATTATACCAAATATGCCCTTGTGTGAAATCACGACGCGTAAGTACTTTTTTTTACGGAGCGGCAGGAGCGTACTTCGACACCTGTCCTGTGCCGTACTCGCTGTCCTGTCAGTTCGTGCTAAAGTGATAGACTCATAACGCGAACAAAACGTTGGAATAGAAAAAACACACGGCCTGCGCTTTTGTTTCATTGAACAACACACTACACTGGTTACGGCGATTTTAATTCACAATATTCTATCACAATTGTTGATCAAAACACCCGAAATGCAATATTTCTTCAATAAAACAAAAAAACGACGCCATCACATCTTCGCGCATGTGTAGATATGAACTTAACGAACTTTATAATTCTAAATATTATTAGAGTGCATTACAAACTAGAAAAGATCAATCAGAAACAAACCCAGAGACAAGAATATGAAAAAATTCCCCGGGCCAGGATTCGAACCTGCGACCTCTTGTTATCAAGACAAGCGCACTACCAATGGGGTCTACTTTTATAAAGTCCACCAGTTGGCGCCACTGGCACGTAAGGTATATGTCAAAGGTTTGTTAGGTTAGATTTACATAGAAGTTCGATTTTTTGTTTTGCTTATCCATATAATATTAATATTTTTTTCTTTCTTAAATGCGAATAAACAATGCCGCAATTATGTGCAGTTCCGTTATGTTTGAAAACAAAAGGAGGAGATAAGTTTTGTTTTAGCCCCTCTTTTCTTTAGCTCTAATCTTAATTCATTTACTTTCATTGCACCGTACCTTGAATAATAAACCTGAAACTATGAATTTATCTCGACTAATACACAAATAACTAATAAAAATCCATAGCTTTCGCCGTTTCGCGGGCATTTGACGTTTCTCTATACCTGTCGCCTCAGTGGCGCCACCTGACGTCGATAGTAGCCCTCATTGCGCCACCGAGGTTCCTACCCAGACCGGTGAATTCTTCCATCATACTTGATGAAAGAAAAAATATTTTTTCGTAGCGTAGCGCGCTTGTCTTGATAACAAGAGGTCGCAGATTCGAATCCTGGCCCGGGGAATTTTTTCAAATTCTTGTCTTTGGATTTGTTTCTGATTGATCTTTTCTAATTTGTAATGTACTCTAAAAATATTTAGAGTATTAAAGAGCGATGGATTTCGCAAAATAAACATAATCTTAGTTAATGAGAACTGTGAATTTCTTAACTGTCTGAAGCAACAATATTGTAGCGACGACAGCGCCATCCGTTTCTTAAGAATAAGGCGTGAAATCACATAACGCCGCCGTCGTAAGCGATCTATATGTGCATTACAAGCTATTATATCAGGCAGAAGCAAAAATAACAGTGGACAAATATGATGGAAGAATTCACCGGTCTGGGTAGGAACCTCGGTGGTGCAATTGGTAGTGCGCTTGTCTAGATAACAAGAGGTCGCAGGTTGGAATCCTGGCCCGGGGAATTTTTTCAAATTCTTGTCTTTGGATTTGTTTCTGATTGATCTTTTCTAGTTTGTAATGCACTCTAATAATATTTAGAGTATTCATAGCGATGGATTTCGCAAAATAAACATACACTTTATAATTTTTTACAGGACCCGCGAAAACACCTATTACTAGAAGTCAAATTGGAACGCATCGATGAACCAAACACTCTCAGTTTAGATGCCACGATTAAAGATGGTAAATATTTTTTCTTTCATCAATTTTATTTATAGAACTATCTTTTACCCGCAACATTGTCCGCACTTACCACGTGGATCGTGACTCAGTTTACACCGCCATCTATTAGTTAATTCATGAACTACACATTGAAAATTTATTATAATAAAGGTGAAAATAGAATAGATCTAGAACTGCAACTAATATAAGAAGAGTCTCAAAGAAAGTTTAAATTATTTGAATGAGAGGGATGGTATTATAGCCGATTTTGAAGGCTTTAATTTTAGCTTTAGTGCTGTCAAAACTTAAATTATTCCAATGTCAGTCAGTTAGTCAGTCATTCAGTCAGGGTATCGTGGTCTAGAGTTTCGAGCGTCTCGATCCGGTGGTAACGGGTTCAAATCTCGCAGCTGCAGGAACACATATATAATGTGTACATCCTGGGTGCTTCGGAAGGCACGCTGTGTCCGAAGTACGAAGGCTCACCAACCGTCACCCTGGGTGAGACGTAATATTCGACGGTGGAACATGTGATGGATGTAAGAGTGGGGACTGTGACTAGGGCTTGAATATCGGACCATTTTTCAATTCCGGAATTGGGTTTCGATATTGAGCATTTCAATTCCGGAATTCCGGAGTTCCGGAGTTACTACCCAATTTTTTGAAAAAAGTTTGATATGCAAAAAAATGTATTTATGGATGGTTTTCCGACGGCTAATTGAGTTACTTCATTGGATCGAGGTATTTTCTCGAGGTATCGTACGTAGTGCTTTTTTTAGAAACTAATAATATGTGCTAAATTTTATGCCAGTCCATCTATGGTCGGAGCGGAGCGTGATTAAGTAAAAAACATCTAAACTTTCGCATTTATTATATTACAAGCTCTCCGCTCGCTGGGCTTACGCGCAGCTTAATGACCCGTATTTTCCCGTGATAAAATGTAGCCTATATCCGTCTATCTATATCTCTCTCTAGGATACCTACCATCTATCGTTCTGCCAAATTATATCAAAATTTAGGCGTGAAAAGATAAAAAACAGACCGAAAGACAGTTACTTTTGGATTTGTAGTATTAATTTGTATGTATAGATAAATAAATAATATATTATGCATACAGTGGGATCTAAATCGCGCCTCAAGCCGTTTATTTATTTTTTTTACTCAATATCGAAATATCGGAATTGGTCTCACGAATACCGGTATTACAAACGATATTGAAATCTTTCGGAATTCCGGTATTTTGTCAATTCCGGGATTCCGGAGCTCAAGCCCTGACTGTGACCTATAATTTGACACTTCCTCGGAAATTAACGTGTGACGATGTAACTATCGTAGCAGTTAGAAATCAATTCTGGTACCATTTTTCACTCTATATGACCATGTTTATTGCGTGATAAATGTTGTGTGATGATAATTCTACCAACTATTACTCCTTAAAAGGCACGTTATGAATCTACGCAAAAGGTTAATTTATTAAAAGCTTAGTACGTCTCTGTACAAAGAGCTTCTAAAATCACAGGCCTTTGGTCTTCGCAATTGCTGCATGTGTCAGAATTGCCATCCTCCTCTCTCACAGACTAGCAGTAGTAGTTAGACTAACTCAATGAATTACACTGAGAAAATATATTAAAATTTTATTATAATTTTTGTGTTAAATTTAACAAGCAATTTATGGCTAAATCAGCAGAACATTAAGTACTTTATTACCATGTCTTGGTTGTAATTTACTCTTAGGTGTATTTCATAGTCACTTTAATAGTACATTACATCTGAGACCAGTAATTAAAGATATCCTGGACGAGTAAGTTAAAAGGCCGAGCCCGTAGGGCGAGGACTTTTATATACGAGTCCAGGATAGCTAATTATGGTCGAAGCATGTATAGTGCTTTTCTCAAAAATAAAACGAGATATTTTCAAATTAAATAAGTTTTTTATTACGTTAACAAACTCATCTTGAATAACAAACAATCGATCGAGTTTGTTTTATGTGTCACGCAATTTTACTAAAATAATGCTATCGCGGTGTTCGACGTCTTTTGTACTTAGATTGGCAAGCTCCAGACTTCTACGTGCATCGTTTAATGGGCGTGATAAGAACAACCTACAACAAAAAAATTAATTTTAATAATGAATTAAAGACCTATTTATAACTTTAGAGCCATAAAATAATATTACATCATTTATTTACCTTTATAACTAGATATTTGTCATCAGGAGCGTCGTTAAGAAACTGTTGTATATGTTGGCTTGAAATATCTTAAACTTTTTGTTTATATAGCCATCTGATTGCCTTTTTAGCCATGCCGTTAAATTGTTGTAATTATTCAAGTTTATTTTATTCTTATTGAGCACAACACATCGGAACATGGAATACATCGCCCATAAAAAGGAAGGCTGCTTTGTTTGGCGAAGGTGACTGAAATAAGCCAAAAACACATTTTCCGATCAACTGTTCGTGTGTTTATCTGCTTTCCACTTGATGAAATTTCGTAATTTGTTTAAATATCCTTCCTTAGATTTTGGCGGAAGCAAGTTGTTTTTTTGCTAATTCCGCTTCCGCTTTTAGATCTGGTGGAGTACAATCTATATCAGAGCCTTCTTCTGAACTCATTTTGTAATTCATTTACACAAAAAACTTTAAATGAAAATATTATGCAACAACATAATTTCCCGCTTTTACTTTTTTTTTGTTTTTTTTTTTTCGTTGGGCAAATGTATGCGGCCAGCCTTCTTCATAAAATTGAGGTTAAATTTTTCAATTTCAATTGTTCAGTTGTTCAATTGGTTCAATTGTTTTAAACAATTGAATTTATATAATATAAAAATAATATATTTTCAATTATAAAATATAGCAAATGTTCTACACTCTGAACACGAAATTGTAATGTTTTTTTCTTTTTATACTGGCCGCTAAAAACCTTATGATCGCCAAACTCTAGTCATTTAAAACATAGACACGGATAGTTTAAAAAAAAAAACATGGTATGTAATGGATTTTCATACGAATTTCCTGGACAGTTATTCAGATTTCCTGGAGACTTGAAATAGCTCAACAGGATGAAGTACTTTCTGGCATGTCTATGCAATATGTAATTTAAGCATTACAACATATTTTTGAGAAAATTAGCTTATTTTAAACATCTACAATAGCAACGGGCGTTGTGAGAGCTTATTCTCGTTTATGGTTTACTTATTACAACTTTTTCAACCGCACTTACATCGGTCTTAATAAGTCGTCTGTTTTTTGAGCGTGTGAATAAAGCTTTGTGCCCACTGTATTAATGAGAGTCTGAACGTCATCGTGGAAAAATTGCTCGAAAGGATGAGGCTGGAGCTTTTCATTTGTGGCTTTGTTTACCAGCTCCTTGATTAAGGCCCTTAATACCGCCAAATGGGTACTTTCTAAAACCTACTCCTCTTTTATGGCCAAACCAAAAATATTGAAAAAATGTATTATGGATTATCAACTCTAGGACAACATATGCAACATTTTTCTTTTTCGTACCACCAAAACTTCTATATGAAAAATTGTTTCAACTGAATGGTGTTTTTTGCCTTGAAATTCCTACTGCTCCTAAGCAGCTTAGGTAATTTAATTCATTTATGCTTTGATAAATAGATAAACTTGATAGCTATAAATATAACATAGAATTATTCAATCGAACAATGACGCCCATGTGAAAAGTATTATTTTCTCCTATTTTGCCCTTTCAAGGACGCAGCGAGCGTCGTAACAGCCACCACGCATTGTGCACTGATTTGAACGTTATTTCAATGTCGTTTCCGTCGATATTCATACAGATAAACATCGAGCTGCTAATTTGGCGACGGTAATCGCCTTAAGCGAGCAGCAGGGGGTTGAATTGTAACTACTGTCTCTTAATTCATAAGAATTAAAGATCAATTTTGATTGCTTTCTGAACCAACCCTGCTTTGCAGTACTAGTGTGAAAGCTTCCGTCTGTCTGCTTATGCAAACTGTGAAGTTGATATCCATACTTTTGTTTGGGACAGTTGCTGTTATTTATTTTTTTGCGATACAACAGGCCGTTTTTTAATATGTCAAAGTGTTTTAACACATCTTCGAATGTGGGCTGATCAACAATTTCATTTGAAAACTTGATCATAAAAGAAAACAGTATAATAGAAACGTATCTTAAGCAGCATAATTACTTAACTTAAAATAACTTGGTATATTTACATAATACTTTTGTGTGCCCAATTGCCACGTAAATATAAAAACTGCTTTTTATGTATAACCAGCACCTTGCTGTCATCAAAGCTGTTACAAACTTTAAGTAAATTGTTTCTGCGATAGCATCAACATTTTCATATTTAAAAATATATTTCGGCCCATTTTGGGGCCGGCATCAGTCGAATTAATGATAATTTGACCGATGCCGGCCCCAAAGTGGGCCGAAATATATTTCAAAAATAAAGTTTTATACACTGTTTTAATTAAACAAAAAATAAAATAAATGCTCTATGTAGCAACATATCTATATTTATTTCATATTTAAAAATAAATCATTTTAACAAAGAGTCAACGAAGCGCTAAAATTAACTCATATTGTTTTCAATTGAAATAATAAATGAAACATTTTTTGCATTCTCATGTGCCCCCGTTTTGCTATGGTGTAGTATAAGTATTAAATTTTATAGTTTCCTACTTTACGTATGAGTCACGGGACGTGAACGTACTTATTTTAGTAGAAAGTCTTACTTTGGCGCAAGCTTTTTTATATGCGTACAGCAGCAAACCTGTGGCCACGGCAGTACCCCCACCAAGACGAGCCAAAGGAAGCAGAGCACTACGTCTTAAAGCGTTTCCTCTTATTTTCAAACCTTCACAGCTTGGGATGAGATGTAGTTAGCAAACTAATGTAATCAAACATGCTTAGTTTCATGTAGCTTATATTAATACCTAAGATAAGTCGATTTAGTCACTGGCTGACCGACTGATTCATGATCATCAAAACCTCTAGGGTACCTCCTGAAGCCTTAAAAAACTCAGTGTGCAGGCGAGGATTATCACACAAACAACCAATAATCTGTAACATTACCTTCCAACTCTCATAAAGGGGGGTTAAGTTCTGTGTTATATGTATAACAATTTCTATTCTAAAGCTGCAAAAATCCAAAAGCTGAAATGATTAAATCTGTCGCTTTCACACTCCAACTTGCAAAAGTCTTAGAAAGCTGAAATAAATAATTCTGTCTCTTTCACCCCCCAATAAAGGAGGTGCAAGTCTGTATGAAAAATTTGCTGACAAAAAGAAATGAAATGCCGCCAAAAAAAAATCATGTAGCGTAGGTTGCCAAGGCTCACAAGCTCATAACGCTTTCACTGTTAAAAAAAATATCAGAATGTAGACTCAAGCCCCTTACTTTACAATGCTTAACTCTACAAATGCTACCTCCACAAACCCTTCATCTTGCTCAAAAAGTATAATTTGGATCTACATGAGATCTATTAACTTTAAAACAGTAAAACCGTATCGAGCTCGTGAATCTTGGCAACTTTCTTTACAAGAAATGTTTTTAGTTGGATTAATATTACCTGAAAGAACACTCAAAAATATTATTCTAAATTGAGTTCTCGAAAAACAATAATGGGACTATTTAATCAAATATTTAATTATTGTTTAACGTTTTGACTGAATCACGTTTCACGTAATTATATTTTGTACCAATTTCGGAAAGGAATAAACCCTTTGTTTTATGCGATAGCCGTAACAAAGTTTCTAATAAAGTTAATAAAATTAAGATATTAAAGCTAATGGAAGCCGTTAAACGATTGTCATAAAGATTGTTGGATATAGGAAGGTAGTAAATATTGTAACTCTAATGTCGGGATATGGGAGTCACGCGAGTTAAAATTATTCCACTGAGACTTGTCTTTGAATTGCGATAATGCACTGGATTTTTGAAGTCTTGAGTTTTTGATATGCCGTAACAAATAAACGTACGTAATTTAGCTTTTATGTGAACATACTTATATGTGAACATAATTATATGTGAACATAATTATATGTGAACATAATTATATGTGAACATACTTATATGTGAACATACTTATATGTAAACATACTTATACTGTTTATACAATCCCTACTTCAAAAGATTTAAACATTTCCTACTCTTTTTTATTCATTCTTGGAAATGGAAAACTGAAGGTGTCTGACATAATAAAGCATAATAAAATGTTTCTAGTACAAAATATCATTATTATAAAACGTCATAGTAATGGAGATCCACAGGCAAAGCTAATTACAGATGGCGTTAGCATAGTCCGGCCAATAAATACTACGGACCGGCTATGTCAAACTTTGTTGTTGCGTGTGTTCCCATTTTCCTACTGTTTTTCTCCAATATGTCGCATTTTTTTACTTAAGAGTATCACCTGTATGTCAATATATTGTTATTTTTATTATGTTATTCATTTTTAATATGGGGTTTTTCTGGTATAAATTACCACATTATTAAAGAAACCATTATGTATCATTAATTGCCAACTTGACTAGGTCCCTATCATCAAAAACATCGAGTTCCAATTATCTAAGGATATGTTCGCACTTGAAGTGACGTCACAGTTCGTAAATAGTTCAATACCCACTAAAAGCAAATTTGAAAGTTCAGTTTTTATTTATGCTTTTGATGACAGGCACCCTGTCTCGTTGGCAACCAAACATATAGGTACATAATAGTGGGGCTGGTGCGGCATACCAAGGGATACTTCCAAGAAATTAATCGAAAATCACAAAAAACTACGCAAAAGCCACAAAAATTTACTGAAATGACAGATTTTTATGCCCGGATCATGAGGAAAACAATCTCCTCAATGGGCTGGATCGACGATGCGCCATCTACAGGGATAATTTGGCAGTGTGGATCCCCATAATTTTAGAAACGTCAATGAGGGTTTTTCTCGTTGTTTTTTTTTTCTTAGTTCATAGCTTTCCTCCAGATGGCGCTGTCCATGTCACAATAGATAAAACGTGTTTCGTAGCAATCAACGTCAAAATGGTTGTTCATTTGTTTGGAATCGGTGCAAATTTTGTCTTTGATTCTATTGCTAAAGAATACGTCAGTGCCATCTAGGAATCTTATTTAACACTAAATATGACGTAAGGAAAAACGCTCATTATAGAAAAATAACATTATGAGCAGCAATCGGTTATATACAGTCTATGCAAACCGTACTTCAAATCTTATAAACATTGCCCTATCTTCGTTTGTTATATTGTCAAGATAAATGATAAATCAACCAATCAATCCAATGAAAAACTTTACGGTGTCTGACACACAAAAAAACCTTAAGAAATAAAGACAGTTCCTTTTGGCAAAATTAAGTACTGAGCTCCTACATAAAATTATTTATGATATTAAAAAAAACCAAATACCTGGAAAAAATAAAATGAATTTATATAATAATAAACCATTATAAGCCCAAGTTCCCACCGTCAAATTCCGAAATGTGATTTAATGGAAAGATTAAGCATGGGGTCATACACCGCCACAGGGCTGCTCTGCAAAATCTTATGAGCAATCTAACTTCTAATTAAACGTAATTTTCGTTAAAGTTATTAAAATATATCAAATTCTGGTTCCCACTCGTTATGTGAATGGAGTTTAAAGGTGCCATTGTGCCATGACTTTGAATAGCAACCCAGGGGCGGCGTATGACCCCATGCGAAATATTTCATTGAAATCACATTTCGATCAAAAAATAGATAGGTGCAGAATTTTACAGTTGGATCTCAGGCTATTAATAAAATTATAATACCTATTAAACACATCTGGGTGATATATATGTATATATACATATATATAACGTTATATATGTATATAACGTTGAAAGTTCAATTTGACTTTGAAATTACTGATTTTGGGATAAGAGCGCCTTAAGTAACATTTTCAATATTTTTGAGAACAACCCTCTACCATATCTACTGTTTTCTTTTTTTTGACATTTAATATTTAATCTTATTGAAATGGTAAAACTTCAAGACACAATACAATTCAACCTTAAGGCGATTACCGTCGCCAAATTAGCAGCTCGATGTTTGTCTGTATGAATATCGACGGAAACGACATTGAAATAACGTTCAAATCAGTGCACAATGCGTGGTGGCTGTTACGACGCTCGCTGCGTCCTTGAAAGGGCAAAATAGGAGAAAATAATACTTTTCACATGGGCGTCATTGTTCGATTGAATAATTCTATGTTATATTTATAGCTATCAAGTTTATCTATTTATCAAAGCATAAATAAATTAAATCACCTAAGCCACTTAGGAGCAGTAGGGAATTCAAGCAAAAAACACCATTCAGTTGAAACAATTTTTCATATAGAAGTTTTGGTGGTACGAAAAAGAAAAATGTTGCATATGTTGTCCTAGAGTTGATAAACCATAATACATTTTTTCAATATTTTTGGTTTGGCCATAAAAGAGGAGTAGGCTTTAGAAAGTACCCATTTGGCGGTATTAAGGGCCTTAATGTAGCGCAAAGATAATATGGACCAAGGTTAGGCAGAACCAAAAATAAAACAACGATATCTTACTATGTCTCAAGTAATTTATTGAACTTTACCTCCATCTCTTTAAAATCAAACGAAATACTAAATATAAAAAACTAAGGAAGTACTAAAACTAAGTACTAAGTACTAAAATATACAATACTACTCTGGGTCCTTCCTTATAACTTTTTTAAATGTTGCTCACAACTTGTAGGTACTCGTATAACTACAAAATTCAATAGTAATAATATTATATACTTAAAGTTGGAAAAACTGAGAAAGTTTGTAGGTGTGGAGTTGGCTTCTTACAATTATTATTTTGATAGTGAAAATCCCGGAATTACAGAATTACTTAAAACGTTACGATAATGTATACAGTAGAGCCATCGAGTGATGGCGCCTATGACAGCTGCATTTAGTGATGAGGTACATTTCAAATTTCGGTTAAAAATAAAAATCAAGTGTGAGTTTACTCAACATTAGACACGTCATTCAACATTCGACATAATGATACAAAAGGAAAATGTGCCAAAACCAGTGGCGTAGCTATCGGAGGGCTATGCGGTGTAGTGCCCCGGGGCCCCCAAGAGATGTTTAAATATCTAAATCGGAAAAAGTATTTTACTATCATTTATTTTCGTTTAGTTTAACTTCGTCATTGTTTTGTTTTTAATTAAATATTATTGCGTAACTTGGCGAACTCAAACACGACCTATAAAACATGAGAAACTTAAAAAAAAAAAACTTTGTTTCTATACGAATTCTATTGCACAATAAAGCAACATTCAAATCGAAATATAAGTAGTACATCACTATCAACAATGAAGTATTACATTTTTTAATCCACATTGCTTATACATAATTACGATACTTTGTAGGCATTTAAACGTCATAGGCGCCATCACTCAGTGGCTCTACTTTAGTTAATAGATATGTTACCGGCAATCTAATTAAATAAATAAATGAAATTAAAAAAATAGGAATTTAATACAATTCCTAGGAAATTTATAAAATGCCAAGCTAATTTAGGCCGATTTCCTGAATTAACTTAATAAATAAATAGATCAGAGCAAAAGTCAAAACAGAAGGGCAATCAAAAATAAAATAAAATAAACAAATAGATAAATCAGCTTGCCATTTTAAAAATTTCCTAGGAATTAATTGTATACAATTTCTAAATAATATAAATTTACGGTAACATCTATTAAGTTTTAGAGTACTAACATCATCGTACGTAACGTTTTAAGCAATGCCGTAACTTACGTAATTTTCGCGATCAAAATAAATAAGTAAATATTTTTTTCTCAAAAATATGTTGTAATGCTTTAATTACATATTGCATAGACATGCCAGAAAGTACTTCATCCTGTAGAGCTATTTCAAGTCTCCAGGAAATCTGAATAACTGTCCAGGAAATTCGTATGAAAATCCATTACATACCATGTTTTTTTTTTTAAACTATCCGTGTCTATGTTTTAAATTACTAAAGAGTTTGGCGATCATACGGTATCGGCCAGTATAGCGGCCAGTATAAAAAGAAAAACATTACAATTTCGTGTTCTTAAAACGTTTTGCTAAATTTTATAATTGAAAATATATTATTTTTATTGATTTTATAGTTATATTTAAAACCATTGAACACTTAAAATTTAACCTCAATTTTATGATGAGGGCTGGCCGTATACATTTGCTCAACGAAAAAAAAAAAAACGAAAAAAAAATTAAAAGCGGGAAATTTTGTTGTTGCAAATATTTTCATTTAAAGTTTTTTTGTGTAAATAAATTACAAAATGAGTTCAGAAGAAGGCTCTGATATAGATTGTACTCCTGCAGATCTAAAAGCGGAAGCGGAATTAGCAAAAAACAACTTGCTTCCGCCAAAATCTAAGGAAGGACATTTAAACAAATTATGAAAAGTTCATCAAGTGGAAAGCAGATAAACACACGAACAGTTGGTCGGAAAATGTGTTTTTGGCTTATTTCTATCCCCTTAGCCAAACAAAGCAGCCTTACACTTTATGGACGATTTATTCCATGCTCCGATGTGTTGTGCTCAATAAGAATAAAATAAACTTGAAAAATGATAACAATTGCACGGCGTGGCTAAAAAGGCAATCAGATGGCTATATAAGCAAGAAGTCTAAAATATTTCAAGCCAACATATAGATGATAAATATCTAGTTATAAAGGTAAATAAATTATGTAATATTATTTTATGGCTCTAAAGTTATAAATAGGCCTTTAATTCATTATTAAAATTGAGTTTTTTGTTGTAGGTTGTTATTATCATGGGAGTAAAAACGGTGTATGTAGAAGTCTGGAGCTTGGGAATCTAACTACAAAAGACGTCAAACACCGCGATAGCATTATTTTAGTAAAATTGCGTGACACATAAAACAAACTCGATCGATTGTTTGTTATTCAAGATGAGTTTGTTAACGTAATAAAAAAACTTATATAATTTGAAAATATCTCGTTTTATTTTTGAGAAAAGCACTATACTTGCTTCGACCATAATTAGCTATCCTGGACTCGTATATAAAAGTCCTCGCCCTACGGGCTCGGCCTTTCAACTTACTCGTCCAGGATATCTTTAATTACTGGTCTCAGATGTAATGTACTATTCAATGCATGTGCTCGTAAAGGCCCACTTTTTATGCATCAAAACCGAACAGAAAGTCTATTATTTTGCCCTAGGGCTTTATTATTATTATTTTTTTATTTGTTTGCAATGGTTGGCTAACCTGCAGCCTTTCTTGTGTCCCATAAATGTCATACTTTTTTTCCACTGTTTCACGGCTCTGGATACCTAGTCCTCTTGAGCCAATTACAATTTAAAGTTCACAAAATTATATTTGTTTTATTTCCTCACACTATGCATTGAAAAACGAAAAAGGCCACGCTCGTGTTTTAAATCGTCCTCGTAATTTATTCCTTTGCGCCCTTGTAGCATAAACTACTATTTCAATGCATGTGCTCGTAAAGGCCCACTTTTTATGCATCAAAACCGAACAGAAAGTCTATTATTTTGCCCTAGGGCTTTATTATTATTATTTTTTTTATTTGTTTGCAATGGTTGGCTAACCTGCAGCCTTTCTTGTGTCCCATAAATGTCATACTTTTTTTCCACTGTTTCACGGCTCTGGATACCTAGTCCTCTTGAGCCAATTACAATTTAAAGTTCACAAAATTATATTTGTTTTATTTCCTCACACTATGCATTGAAAAACGAAAAAGGCCACGCTCGTGTTTTAAATCGTCCTCGTAATTTATTCCTTTGCGCCCTTGTAGCATAAACTACTATTTCAATGCATGTGCTCGTAAAGGCCCACTTTTTATGCATCAAAACCGAACAGAAAGTCGATTATTTTGCCCTAGGGCTTTATTATTATAATTTTTTTTATTTGTTTGCAATGGTTGGCTAACCTGCAGCCTTTCCTGTGTACCATAGATGTTATAATTTTTTTTCCACTGTTTAACGGCTCTGGATACAATCCTTTTGAGCCAATCATAATTTAAAGTTCACAAGATTATATTTGTTTTCATTTCCTCACACGCATTGAAAAACGTAGTATGATACACGGGCGTAAAAGCAATAAATTACTCGGTTACGTTTAAAACACTCGCTACGCTCGTGTTTTAAATCGTCCTCGTAATTTATTCCTTTGCGCCCTTGTAGCATAAACTACTATAAGAATCCGACTCCACACCTACAAAATTTTTAAAGGATTTTTCCAACTTTAGGTATAAAGGTTAGGGTGGTTCTTAAAATCCAAAATTTGAAATTTCAGTGGGACACCCTTTTATAATGTTCTTTGGCATAAGAAATGAGCATATGATTTTTATTTAATTTCTTAAACGAAGTTCAGGAGTCGCTACTGAATTTCAAATATTTTTTTTTTATAATTTTTTCGAAGATGATATACAATTGTGCCTGATACACACTATTATTAACCCAAAAACACAACGCTCACAAAATCAACATTAGGAACACGACTCATTACCCTTACCATGACATTGCTCATTCCGGTGCACTGAAAATTATGAAAATCGAGGAAGATAAGCAATTCCTGCTAGTTCAAAGATAGAATAGATCTGGAAAGATTTGAAGTTTAGATAAACAATATTCAAACAAAGTGGCCGAAAAACAACGAAAAGTGGAGCCGTTGTAAAACTTGAAACAGCGGGAACAAGAAAGTGTTAAAAGATTAACTGAAAAATCTACTTTGACTATTCATAATTCATAATTCATAATAATTTATTTGTCAAACATAGGTACAATAATTGGATACACATAAGTTTAAAATGGTCTCTCTATGTTTCGCCTTAAAGGCACACAAATATTTTAAAGTAAGTACTTATAGCTAGATGAAAGTCATAATAAAATAATACAATGTTAAATTTCAAAAAATATTTACAATTAAAACATTTTTGGTTATATTGCTAGATATCATGAAAGAAACCAGACGCACTAAACTGTAAAAAAATATTTAACTACTGTGGCAGCTTGTCATCGTTTAGGAACTCTTTTACGGAGTAGTAAACTTTGTCAATTATTTCATCATCTTCATCATCTGAAATTAGAAGTCCCGACGATGAGAGGTTTATCGTTTCTCCACAGCCAGCGCCTTCGCGCTCTGAAGCACCGCCATCGAAACGGTGCAGAAAAAAAATTATAGACGATCGTTTAGCTGTTAGCCTTGACGTCACGAAATTAAGTGTCAGGTCAGGGTGTTCACGACGGAACAAAGTGATATTTAAATAAAACAAAAAAGGACTTTGGAAACGAATTAATTATTTGTGTTTTAGATAAATTTTACAATATTAGAATGACAAGTGCTTGTACCGACAGAGTTAACGAGACTGCGGTAGCTAGGCGCGCAGGCTTTTGAGCACAAAGTAAAGATACTTTACACAAACTAAACTTAATCTTATTTCCCATAAGATAAAGTCCACAACACATTATGATTATAAACACTAATGACATTTAATAAACTAAAAAACAACTAGAACTTGTTGGACGCACACACACACACACACAGAATGTTTGTAAAGCGTCGTACGGGCGCAAACACAGGGCGTCGACCCACTTCTTGGTATACCAAAGCTAAGCCGAGGTACAGGAGAGGCAAAGGCAACAGCAGTATTTGAAACTATAATGTGCTGGAGCTTAACTGAAAAAATTAAGTGCATGTGTTTCGATACTACGTCATCCAACACTGGTTCGAGAAATGGAGCGTGCATTCTTTTGGAAAAAAAGTTGGAAAAGGATTTGCTCTGGCTGGCTTGCCGACATCATATACTCAAAATAATGTTAGAAGCCGTGGTACTTCAGGCACTGGGTCTTTCCAGCAGACCCGAAATTGAAGTTTTTAAACGATTCAAAAATAATTGGGCAAATATAACCCAAAATGACATCAAGACTGTTTCTTCTGATACATTGTTGTTTAAAAATAGTGTACATATTTCAGAGACCGTCATTACTTTTTCAAAACAGCAATTAGCTTTGTACCAGCCGAGGGACGATTATAAAGAATTGTTGCAGCTAAATATTATATATTTGGTAGGTACACTTGAAAAATCAACGTCCTTTAGAACACCTGCAGGTTTACATAGAGCTCAGTGGATGACAAAAGCGATATATTCGCTTGAAATTTTCTTATTTCGAGAACAATTTAAGATGTCGAGGCAAGAACAGAAAGGCATAAAAGACATTTGCGTGTTCACAGTGCGAATATATGTGAAATATTGGTATAAAGCCCTTTCTGCAGCATTTACACATGCGAACGATTTGCAGCTGTTGAAAGACCTCAAGCTGTATGAAGATATTAATCCGCTATTATCCAAAGTAGCCCTAAAAAAATCATGGGACAGTAGTGGTACCTGTCGGAAGAACTGGTGTGCTTAGCATTATTTGACGACAGAATTAGCTTCGAAACTAACAGAAATATGGTAAAAGCATTACAAAATGAAGGTCTAGAAGGTCCTAATCGTATAGCATTGGAATGTGATTCTATTCTTGACAAAAACAATGAAGACTTTATCTCAAGCAACTCATATACTTAGATTATTTCAGTTAACTGGTATGACGCCTGACTTTCTCAAGAACGATGCAGAAACCTGGGATAATGACGAAAGTTATAAAAGAAATAAGGCAATAGCTTATAGTATGCGAGCTGTGAATGATATTGCAGAGCGAGGAGTAGCACTTATGCAGGAGTACAACAAATTACATTCCACTGATAAATAACAAAAACAGTACCTACTATTATTGGTTAAAGACTCGAAAAAAGTTTCCTGACACCAAGAAATCAACATGAATAACATTTTGTCAACATGAATATTCAATTACTTGTTTTCTTTATTAAGATGACATTTTGTATGTGTTTGTAAGTGAATTTGATTGACATATTCGAATAAAAAAATAGTAACTTACATAAATTTATTTATTATTGCTAGAGTTTTTATCTTTAGCGGTAGCGACCCCTTAAATTTGAATAAAAACTTCGAAAAAAATACATCGGCCCTTTTTTATCTCATAGCATAGATTATAATTACGAGGTGCCCCATGAGAAAATAAAAAAAAAAATATTTCGTCCAGATAAGAACCACCCTAATATAGGTATATCGATCCGATTAGCATATCCCAGGTAATAATTTATTACATTCTTTGCTAATTAAAGATAATTCTTGTCAGTTTATACCTATGCTATAATATAATTTATTTGATTATCAGGTTACTTATTATTTTTTTACACAACAGAAAAGTCTCTTGTTTTACCGAAGTAAGTTATGAAATATTCTTTTTTATTCATAGCTCAATTTAAAAAATATTTGGTTTATTCAAAACATTATTCATGCAATAGAGTCATTATAAAATGAAGAAGCCTCTTGTTTCCGACTTAAGTTCTAACTCATGCAAGAAAGACATAAAATTTTACTACAAAACAACATTAGTACATTATTGCAAAGGCAGCGAAATAGGCAATTGCAGGTCGAGTATGAGTTTGAAGGCCGAGCCGCAGGCGAGGACTTCAATGATACGAGACAGGCAATTGCCATTTCGGCCGAGGCATATATAGTGCTTTTCTTAAACATACGCGGAAATATTATCATTACTTTTGAATAAAGTGCTTTTAATTTATTATTAACCAAATAACAACGAACTCCACTTTACCGCCAATTTTTTTTTTTTACATTTAGTGCCGAAAGGTAAACGCATCTGTGGCTATACAGCCACGAGAACGCAATGTGTACGATAGATGAAAGAGTTCTAAATTCAAACAGCACACCGTTTCATACAACATTGCCGGTGCGCTCTTCGTTCCAAATTCAAAAAATGCGCTGGGAAGTGATTTTGGTTTTTCAGTCTACGTAAATATGATACTTCGCGTGTTCTTTATTCAAAAGTTATGATAATATTTCCGCGTATGTTGAAGAAAAATATTTTAATCAATTTTCTAGTTACTTTAATTGTGTACTCGTATTTTATAACATAATCGATCGTTTCGCAATATGTAAGGTACATTTGCATAATTTTACCGCAAACCAATTACAATAACTATATAAGTTGTAACAAAAGAAGCACAGCGATTACTAATTCGATTTTAGACTATAATCGATTCGATTGTAACCATTAGAGCCACGGATCGAATCGTAGTGCTTCCATTTAGCGTGCTATATTTTCTAGTTATTGCCAGTTTGTATGGATACTATTCAATTGTTCTTGAAACTTTATGATAGACTAAACATGAAAAAACTTACAACATGATATGAAGAAGGTTTTGCAATAAAAGGGCAGTCATCATTGCAGTGATGAAATTTTTATTTAAGTAAGGTTTTTAAGTGCATGCTTATACTTATTACATATACATACAGATACTCGCGCCTGTCTCTCAGAGGGGTAGGCAGAGACTACTGATTTCCATCGGTGACGATCCAGACACACCTCTTTCGCCTCTTCCACATCCATCAATTTAGTTATCAAGCTATGGCTGCCGATAGCAAGGCGATCTCTATAGCCTTCCACCCAATGCCCCAAAATAACATACAACAGAATACAACGAAGACAATTAACAATTAGCTGTTGAAAGCGCATTTCTTAATTTTTTCTCGTTTGATATTTAGTTAAAAAATTAAAATCGTGGCTGATATACAGGCTGTAATCGTTTAGAGTGACCAGGCCATTATTCCATAACTATTAAAGATATCAAAAATTTTTAAACTGATATCGAAAGTATGTTACCTAATCAGTAAAATTATATGGATAACTTTTTGAAAATCAAACGGGAAGTATCCAAAATTTTGACATTAAACATTCCCATACATTTAGTATTAATGCGATATTGAAACATGGTTTCTTATTAATTTGAAGTGGTAAAATAATTAATCTACACGTGTATCTACTTGAAAATCATGATTATCATATCATACGTAATCATTAAATGAGATTAAGGTAAAATGAGTTCTAGACCACTTAAAATAAGGAAACTAAAACCATTCTACTAATCTCATACTAAATGTATGGGAATGATTAATGTCAACATTTTGGATACTTCTCGTGTGAATTTCAAAAAGTTATTGATGTCATTTTACTGATTAGGTAACATACATTCGATATCAGTTAATTTTTTTTTGATATATGTTATAGTTACGAAATAATGGCCTGGTCACACTTAACGATTACAACCTGTATACTTAAATACTTGAAGTTGATGTAACTTATGAAATATTATTGTAAAATATGTATCTTATAGGTATAAATTTGGTTGCCCAGTAGCCAATAATCTTGTTAAATAAAAATGAATTATAATTATAAATTATTTAAATACACTTGTACTTGTCCACTGCTTTTTCTAATCGGTGTCGCTATAATAGCATAACCAAAGGTTCTTTAATACTAACGTGAATGCTGTTAGTTATACGTATTATCACATTGTTTATACATTATATATTTTTATATTATATATTTATAATATTGTTTGTTTACGTGCAATATATGAACATTAAAAATACTCAAATCAAATAAATGTTTCACAATTTATAAGCGAACATATAAAAACTAAAATAATCACAGCTTTAAATCGATCTTAATAACTTTTCTAGAAAACTGCATTGAAATCCGTTAAGTAGTAATCAAGTTATGCGGTAACATACTCTTACATACAGATAAGGAAAGTTTTAATTATGGAACAATTTTATAGAGGTATATATGTATGTATATATGTCGGTCGAATAAATTGTATAAAGATTTATTTTCACTTTTATAGACGAAATGTACCTTCCTTGTAAAGCGGTCTAAGTGATGCGTGAATACCACAATAAAACACAGAAATTTAGAAGATAGAAGCGAATACACCAACAAATGCGGATTGCTTCATATTTAGAGATAAAAAAGCGATTTGACCTGGCAATATTAATTGTTTATCGAATGAAAATTTCAATATCAAATGCCCATGTCTTTTTCAGGAAACACATTTGAGTTATTTACATACAAACGTACATATAATGCTCACGCCTGTCTCCAAGAGGAATAGGCGGAGACTACAGATTTCCATCTGTTACGATCCTCAACACCTCGTTTGCCTCTTCCACATCCATGTCACCCAACAATATAGACGTACAAGCTCTTACATTTCGGGTACTTTTGCCCTTCTTCAATATGTCACCAATGGGAGTCAGCATACGTCCTTCTCGGGCGGCCTGCGGGCCTATTATGTATCTCTAGTTGCCTTCTGGACTGGGTGTCTATCATCAAAAACATAGATATACTATCGAATTCCGATGTCCTAAGGATATTTTTGCACTTGAAGTGACGACACAGATTGTTAATACTTCAATACCCACTAAAGGCAATTTTGAAATTTCAGTTTTTATCTATGTTTCTGATGATAAGCACCTCGTTCAGTTGGCAACTAAAGATACAGAATACAGGGGCTGGTCGAGTTCTACCTTTGACATGCGCATCATATCTTTCTTTTATCACTCTACTTTCATTCATCCTCTCTACATGTCCAAACCACCGAAGCATTCCTTTTTCTATTCTAGTTACTATATCTTCTTTCAGGCCGCAATGATCCCGTATGTCGATATTATTCACTCTATCATTCAATGTTAAACCACACATACTCCGCAAGGAACACATTTCCACTGCATTCAAATCCCGTAGGGGCATATTTGTGTCCAGTCTGCGTGCTTTGGAAGGCACGTTGATCTGTGGGCCCATATTTGTGCCTGAAGTACCATTACGCCAGATGTAATAAATCGCCTATGAAACGGGGATGTTCGAGTGTGGCTTGTGACTTGCATTTCACAATCCATACACGAAAAAACCTCTGAAACCTCGGGGAATTATACAGTGAAGATGTATTTTTTGTATAATTATTTGTTCCCAGATCTCAGCGGGCATAGAGACGACGATCGTGTGCGCCCGTCTGGCCATGCCGAATCGTCTGATAAGGCCGGTAGTCGAAGGGATCGGCGGCTACAACATATCGGTATCCTTCGCCACCGACTGGTTCCCCAGCTACTGCTTCTCCCTGAGCCTGGTCGGGTTGAACACCACAGCGAGGGATATGCAGGAGTGGCTACCGGAACGCAGGATTGGCTACATGGGATAGGTTGACTAAGATATATTTTTATTATTATTATTATTTTCTTTCACCACGTAAATTCCTGCTGTCTTGTATTGTTTTGTCCCTTTCCTTAGCTTAATTAGATGTAAGTACTTTGTATAGTTTAAAAGCCTTTGTAAGAGAAATTATTAAAAAAAGAAAAGGAAACATAAAAAAAACTGATCTTGCTAATTTTCTTGCCCTTCTTCTTTGCAAGACTAATTGAATGGGCGGAATTAGGCATATATTTATTTATAGCATATTTATCTTTCAACTTTGTTGTATTTTTTGTATTATATTTATGTATATTATATATTTATTTGCAAGGAAATTAACGTATTGGAAACGGGACAAAAGGGATTTTCAGAAAATGAAACCAAAAGTACACAAAACTTACCAGGAAATCAAGAAAAAACAGGCTTCCACTAGCTCTAGGGCAAATGTGCCCTGTTTCGTGAATCCAATGGGATTTCAAATTTCATATATTAATTTTCTGTGGCAAATTTTGTATTCTTTTTACGACGATCTTCTTCGATATGAGAAAAATAACAAAAAAATGTGACAAAACATTCCAAAGGTGAATGCTCAAAAAAAACCCAGGCCCGGCGCCAATGAAATATATATCATATTTTTAGTTTAAATATGTAATGAAATACTTCATATTTTTTATCATCGATATCGATGGTGAGCACGCGATATGACGGCAGTGCTTTGTATCACCATAGGTTTTAAAAAATAGCGGGAAGTGAAGAGAAATAAATTACGAAGATGAAAGATCTGACCTTGGGAAGGAGCTGCATGCACCACAAACCACGCTTCGCCTGAGCCACCAAGTCTCTGGTGTTCTCCAAGATGGTTTTCTTCTTCCTCTTCGTGCCTGGTTGCGCTCTTCTCGGCTAGTCTTCTTCGTAATAGTAATAGATGAAAATGAGGCGCACAGCGGGTGCGATCTCAAAATGGCGGGCGGTAGGGTCGAGGTAGGACCTAGTCGAATGACAATCAGCGTAGACCTCCGGCGTGAAAGGCTTCTGATTGACGACTGATTGATTTGCGTCCAAAACTAAGCGGGTGGAGATGCAGCGAAAATGACAGTTGAAAATATTAATTCACAACTACCCCGCAGTATGAGAGCCACAAGAAGTGGCGCGAACATTTGCCCCCGGCGTTAAAACCATTGGTTTTAAAATAAGAATAGAAAAGTAAAAATAAGACAGAGAATAACGAAATTTTGAAGCGGGGGCAAAGAAAGGAGTTATTGAGATGGGAGAGGGCAAAGACGCACGACAGGTCGTTTGTAAACACCTGTCGTCGTTTTGACAGAAGCTACCCTAATGACATTATCTTTGCCAGGGTATACAGCTACAATAACACCGAGCGGCATTGAAGCGGTGGAGTGTTATCGGTAACTACAACGACAACAGATCCAATTTTGATTGGGTTGGAAGGTGTATTCCATTTTCCTCTAGACTGGAGAAGATGGAGATAATCATTCTTCCATCGCCTTGCGAACGATTCTACCATTTGATCAAGCAACGCGTAGCGACGTAATAAATTAACTGGCTCATCAGCCACCTTACAAGCGGGTAATTCTTTTAAAGGAGTTGACATCAGAAAATGTGCAGGAGTTAACGCGCTAAGTTCAGATGGATCTTCACTCAGCAGCGTAAGCGGACGAGAATTTATGACACATTCTATTTGCGTAACTACAGTTAATAATTCTTCGTAGGTCAACAGTTGAGTACCTACTACTCTATGCAAATGCGTCTTAAATCCTTTGACATATATCTCATAATGTCCCCCAAAATGTGGGCTACGTGGAATATTAAATTTCCATTGTATTCTATGATCGGCAAGTTCATTCGCGAAAGACGTTTTAAATTCTTCGGAGTTTGTCAAATTGTAAATTTCTGAGAGGGCATTTCTAGCGCCTACAAAGTTCGTAGCATTATCTGAATATACGAAAGACACTGCTCCACGTCTAGATAAAAAACGTTTGAACGCGGAAAGAAAAGTGTTCGTGCTAAGATCAGTTGCCAATTCAACGTGAACTGCACGAGTCACCAGGCATACAAATATGCAGAGGTAACATTTGACGGGACGGACTCCACGTTTTCGATACGGAGTGATACTGATAGGACCACAATAATCCACAGCGCAGTGGACAAAAGCTTTAGCCTCATTAACGCGGCATGATGGTAAATCTGCCATGAAAGGGAAGGTTTGTCTCGGCTTCGCCTTAAAACAATAATTGCAGCTATGTATTACGCGACGAACAATATTTCGACAGGAAAGTATCCAAAATTTTTGGCGGATTATTGACATTAAAGCCACTGGTCCAGTGTGACAATTTTTGCGATGATAACACTGGTAAACAGTAGTTTTGTTTTATGAAGTTTCATACTTGATTTTGTATGATTCTGCCACGCTGATCCCAAATCTGTTGTCAGTTTTTCTCTAGCAGCTCTAGTTTTTGAAATATTAACATTTTACATTTTTAGCGAAAAATACTCGAATTATAAAATGAAAAAAAAAATTTCTCTAACCTAACATGAAAAAAACTTTCTTTTGTAAGATTTTCTCGCATGAATCGAAACTTCAGCCTTGTTTTGAATGCTCCAGCAGTAATCAGTCATCATATTTGCATTCCAAGGACCTTAGTATCGCTCTTTCATCGTGCGAATGTCCTGATAAAAGCGTTCTCCTTGTTCTTCGCTTAAATCGCCTAAATTTTCTGGGAAGCGCTCTAAATGGCTGAAGAAGAAGTGCATCTTAATGCTCATGTTACATTCTAGTCTTTGAAAGTGCAACATGAGCTGCTCAATGTGTTGAATGTAGTCTGGAGACTTTTTATATCCTAAGAAATTTTGCACAACCCAAACAAATTCAACCTATGCAGTTTTCTCTTTACACAGTCAGTAAAATTTTGATCCTTTATTAGTTCCCTCATTTGAGGACCGTCAAAAATACCAGCTTTTATTTTTTCTGTGCTCAATTTCAGGAATATTTTACTGATATATTTAAAACATTCCCCATCCTTGTTGAGAGCTTTTACAAATTGTTTTATCAGACCTAATTTTATATGGATAGGGGGTAATATAATACGATCTCTGGCTACTAGAGGTACATTTATCACATGCATACTACCTGGCACTAAATCCAATCTCTAAAGGCCAAAATTTTTTTGGTCCAGTGTTCTGTTTTGGCTCGGCTATCCTACAAACACATAAATAAGGGGTAATTGGTATATCCTCCTTGCTGACCCAAAAAAAATTCACCATTTTAATATAAAAGCATATCAGCCAGTTATGTTCTATGTATTTTATTTTCTCCATAACCAAGGGGATATTCCTCTTTAACTTTTGTTGAAATTTGGGATCCATGGGTTACTAATGGGCCATGGGTAGCGTCCCAAAGAAGTCCAAGTAGGCCTTTTTTATAAAGTCAGACGCACTTAAACCGCATTCTCGAAACATATATTAACCACAAACAGCACAAAAACTATTTGGACCGTTAAAGCAAGTTCTTCTTAATCTAGACATATCGATTTATTTATGGAATTTAATAATTTTTTGCACTAAAAAAAATTATTAGTAAGCCGCGTAACGAAATTTTAAGAAGTACCTGTATCACAAAAACTAAAGCTGCTAGAAAAAAACTGAGGGTAGATATGAACTCAGCAAACTCAAATTACTAAGAAACAGTTAAGAAACTTCATAAAACAAAAAAAAAGTTAAATTTTGTTTACCAGTGTAATGAATGATAATCAATTCGACAATATGATTTTTACGAGGTAACAACACAGGGTGTTGTTGATCGAACGTCATGTCTGTGTTGCGAAGTCGACCACCAACGCGTAACAATCCATTTTTATCTAAAAATGGCGATAGTCGATTTAAAGCGGGAGAACAAAGTTTATTTGACTTTAATCTTTTTATTTCATCAAGAAAATAAAATGCTTGAAGAGCTTTAATCAATGCAACTTCAGCGAAATCCATATCGGTAGCGGTAAAAATATTAGAGCGCGGTAAAATACGTAAAAATCGGTAGATGTAAATGATTGTGTGTAAAAGCACAAGCCATGACGAAATTCTTTCCGAAAGAGAAAGAAGTGGATGCGGTTCTTCATTACTAAAAGCGGGAAGAGAAATTGTTTTTGATTCCGGCAAGTTTTCTTCAATAGAAGCTGATTCTATTGTTTTGATTGGCCACTCTTTAGCGTCCAGATAAAGCCAAGCAGGTCCAGTGAACCAGAGCGGGTGACTCATCAACTGCGTGGGAGTGAGACCACGGGAAAGACAGTCGCTCGGGTTTTGAGAACCAGCTGTATGGTAAAAACATTCAGCGGGAATAGCGGATATTATTTTTGTTATACGCGTCGCGACAAAGGTTTTAAACCTGTGCGGTGAGGAATGTATCCAGTGTAAAGTTACCATAGAATCGGTAAAACAGTAAATACGTTCAATATTGTGACGTATTTTATAAGCGTCAACTACACGACGAGTTAATTTCGACATGAGTAACGAGGCACAAAGCTCAAGGCGGGCGACACTGACGGTCTTGAGCGGACAGACTTTTGACTTTGCGCATACCAGCCGAATGCTAGTGCAAGTGTCTGAGTCATCTTGTACTCTAATATATACGACACATCCGTATCCACGTTCACTTGCGTCTGCAAATGATATTATCGAAATTTTCGAATTTTGGAACACGTCTAAGTGGCGTTTAATACGTAAATCCCGCAAAACAGGTAGCTCCTTCAAATAGTTTTGCCAAATCTGCGCAATATCAGAGGGTAGTGTTTCATCCCAGTCTAATTTTAAAATACAGATTTTCTGCAAGAGTAATTTTGCGTACAAGATCACAGGAGCGGTAAAGCCGAGGACGTCGTACTGACGTGCTATCACGGACAAAACATTGCGTTTAGTACATGGGCGACTATCTAGCGATACAGTAAAAGAGAACTCGTCAGAATCAGGCGACCACTGTAAGCCAAGAACTTTAAGAGTTTGAGTTTGTTCTTCAAAATTCTTACTAGAATTTAAGCGGTGAGTATCAGGCAGTGTATCAAGTAACTGTTGACAGTTACTAGACCACTTGACGAGCTCAAAGCCACCGGCCTTAAGCAATCCTACCAGCTCATCTCTGAGCTGTAAGGAGCCCTGCACGGTGGGCGTGCTATAGCAGATGTCGTCCATGTAACAGTTTCGTGCGGCTACAGTAGCGGCGAGCGGGTACGCTGAACTCCCATCCTCACAGAGTTTCCTGACTACTCTCATCGCAAGGAAAGGGCTACTACGTAGTCCAAAGCAGACGCGATTGAACTGATAAGCGATAAGCGGTGAACACGTGTCAAAGCGGTATAAAAACTTTTGAAATTTGCGATCATCGGCGTTAACCAAAACTTGTAAGAACATTTGTTTGATATCCGAGGTAAAAGCGATTTCATACAAGCGGAAGTCAAGTAAAATTAAAAACAAATCGTTTTGCAAATTAGCACCTGTGTGCAGCGTGTCATTTAATGAGACACGAGTACCATCAGCGGAGTCAGTCTTAGTACTGGCATTCATACAAATACGCACCTTTGTCGTTGATTTATCAACACGCACTACGGGATGATGCGGAATATAATAACCAAGAGATAATTGGTCATCATTATGAAGCGGGGATATGTAACCTTT
Source organism: Ypsolopha sequella (assembly GCA_934047225.1). NCBI lineage: Eukaryota > Metazoa > Arthropoda > Insecta > Lepidoptera > Ypsolophidae > Ypsolopha > Ypsolopha sequella. The sequence goes on along the minus strand of CAKOHE010000099.1, from coordinate 47,465 downwards.
AGTTAGGTATTCATTTATTATATTGTTATACTCGGAACGTAAATCTGCGTTAGAAACAAACCTACGCTCAAGAGACATAAAACACTTTTTTGCGTGATGGTACGAGTTTCCTAGTATGTTAGGATTCCGTGCGAACGGTAAAGAAACCGAATAGCGACCAGCGGGGTCACGTGACACATTGTTAATAAATAATTTTTCACATTCATCATTTGCGGGACTAGAAGCAGGTTCACAATGCACCTCTTCTAATTGCCAAAATTTTTGTAAAATAAAATCTATTGGCGGTTCAATCTCCATATAAGAGCATAACGAAATTGAACATGCGGTATTTTGGTAAACAGGCGTATTACCAATTAGCGTAAAACCGAAGATGGTCTGAAATCCCGTCGGCGTACCCGGGGGACCAGAGACGCGGCCTGATAACAAGATATCCGCGAATAAAGATGCACCGATAAGAATATCAATCTCACCCGGTAAGTAAAATGTTTCATCAGCAAGTGTGATATCTTTTAAATACGAAAGCGTAGACAAATCCACCTGCACCGATGGTAAGTTGTCGGTAATACGGTCGATTACATAAGTGTCAAGCGAAATTGAAACCGAATCATCAAATCGTGAAAACAATTTAAGGTTTGTCGCACCCTTAATTGGGTTTGATGAAGAGCCGATGCCCTTAACAAAAGCGCGGGGAATTTTCTCATATTTTAAGTTAAGCTTCTCACAACAGGAAACCGTCGAAAAACTGGATTGTGACGCAGGGTCGCAGAGCGCACGTAGACGGACAGACATACCGTTAGAATCTTTCACGATCACTTGAATTGTACCTAAAAGGCATGTTTCATTACGCTGCGAGTTAGGCTGTAAGTTACATAAAGAAATATTATTACTCGCAGTTGGTACGGATTGAGAATCATTAGTCATATGTTCTGTGTTAGTCGCCGATACGGCAGGATCCACCAACCTCGAAGATTGCGTATGTGTGCGTGGAGACACGGTAATATTTTGACCAAGCGCGGTGTGAGTATTCATCACATTTTGTTTGCGGCACAACATCGAATGGTGTTTACAATTACAATGGCGGCAATTATAAGACGATTTACAAGCGGAATTGTTATGCGTAATACTTAAACAATTGGTGCAACCGTTATTAGATTTGATGAACTGAAATCTTTTCTCGATATCTAGTTTCACAAATTCGGGACACTTATATAAATTATAGTGTTTTAATTGTTTACATAGCGGACAACAATTATTATTGGTCGAAGCGGAGACAAAAGCATGGGTTGACTTGGTACTGTACCCGGTTTTGTTGTTATTATTATTAACGGAGCGGTTCGGAGCGGGAGCGGTAATTGCGGGTGCAGTGCGGTTCAGTATCTTAGTTTGTTCCCGTAAAAATGATATTAATTCATCATAATGGGGTAAATCGGAACCACGTTTAAACATTTCAAATGAACGAGCGGTTTCAACATCAAGTTTTTTAAGGGCCAAATACATAAGGATAAAATCCGAAAGATCTTTAATATTCAGCGATTTTAAACACGAAACAGCGGAACAGAACTTGTCTAAAAACAAGTCCAAGTTTTTTGAACTAGCGGTAGTTAAAGGGCGAAATTCAAACATTTGATCCAAATAAGTAGTGGCTAAACTACGCGAGTCTTGAAAAGTAGAAACGAGTGTTTTCCAGATTATGTCGTAGTTAGTTGCGTTCGGTGTGATTCCAGAACAAATCGAAAGTGCCCGGCCAGAAAGTTTACCCATCAGGTATTGTACTCGTTCGTTGTCGGTCAAGTCCGGATTATCGTGAATCGTGGTTTTAAATGTTTCATAGAATGTTGGCCACATAGTAGCTTCACCAGAAAAACCAACGAGTTCCAGTTTTGGAAGCTTGATAGTAGGTTTTTTGGGACATTCCATGTCACGTGGAGCTTTAACTTTAGAGTCAGCCGATTTCGAAGAATGTGATAACTTCCGGTTGATGTATTTGCAATGGGAGTAAAGATCCTCAAAAGCTGACCAACTTTGATAATTTGGTTCAAAATTAGGATTTATCAATACCTCTGTGTCATTAATTTCATCTATGATTACATGAATTTCTGAGCGTACAGTATCCAAAGTTTCGACATTGGCCATAAACAATTCTGCCGAAGAAACATCCTCTAAAGCGGTTTTAGAAAAGTCATAAACTCTCTGAAGGCGATTAAACAATTCTTGCCTTTTATTTTTAAGCTTCTTTAAACTATACGACATCTTTAATTTTGCAGCTTCTGCGGAATTTGGCATGTTATATAGTACAAAGTTAGGCAAGTACCAGAACTATTGAAAGTTTTATACTGACTACAACATAGAATAATGCTAATGAGTTAGAGATAACACGGGCGGCGGACGAACCTGTGTACGAGTACCTCTCGATAATATTAAGAATTAGCAGGTAGGCAGATAATATTTTCTGTGAAATGATCAAATGGTATAATCGCAGCGGATAAATTAACAGAATGGCGTATTTCACTGTAGATAATTTATAATTTCCAGTATATAGGAAATGGAATCACTAATATTTTGACGAATGCGGGGTTTTAATGCATAGATAATGCAAATAAGAGCGGGAATGCGGGGTAATACTGCAGGCAGAGTGAAAATTAGAGCGGAATTCACGTGTTCTTTAGACAAAGAACATGAAGATAGCGGTTGGAAATACCAAAAAATGGTTATAGATCGCAGATCAAAGGGCCTAAAATGGATCTAGATCCGGCTCGAAGGACCAAAAAATGAGCACGCGATATGACGGCAGTGCTTTGTATCACCATAGGTTTTAAAAAATAGCGGGAAGTGAAGAGAAATAAATTACGAAGATGAAAGATCTGACCTTGGGAAGGAGCTGCATGCACCACAAACCACGCTTCGCCTGAGCCACCAAGTCTCTGGTGTTCTCCAAGATGGTTTTCTTCTTCCTCTTCGTGCCTGGTTGCGCTCTTCTCGGCTAGTCTTCTTCGTAATAGTAATAGATGAAAATGAGGCGCACAGCGGGTGCGATCTCAAAATGGCGGGCGGTAGGGTCGAGGTAGGACCTAGTCGAATGACAATCAGCGTAGACCTCCGGCGTGAAAGGCTTCTGATTGACGACTGATTGATTTGCGTCCAAAACTAAGCGGGTGGAGATGCAGCGAAAATGACAGTTGAAAATATTAATTCACAACTACCCCGCAGTATGAGAGCCACAAGAAGTGGCGCGAACAGATGGCTAAATGTAAGAAATTGCTATTTGTTTAATGGCAGGGGTAATGAGGAGAACAATATGACTGCCCTGACAGAGAATATAAAGTATTACTACGTAAAGAAGCGACACTCACCTCCCCGCGCGAATTTAACTTGCCCCGCGGTCCCCCGCAAGTTAGTGGAAATCTGGAGTCAGGCAGAGCTCGATTACCACTCGTTTGCTGCGCGCGTGTTTTGTTACAAAGTTTTATCACGATGCTGACTTTTAATCAGTATGGTGCGTTATTGCAGTGTTTATGGATGCCTGGAGAACTTTTTTTCAAAAATTAGAATTGCGTGATCAAACCTTACAATTTCGTTCAGTAACGCATTTGGAACAATAAAATCAGTATTTATAACTTTCCATGTTTTGACAAGTTTTCATTTTTTTTCCAAAATTTATGTTTGAGTAGTTGTAAGAATTTTAAGAATTTTTCACTATATATACGAGTATATATATATATATATATATATATATATACAAATATTTTTTTAATACTGATTAATCCACGGGGAACCAGAAATTGGACTACGCTAAAATTTAGGAAGAGAATCACATAAGTTGCTGACTTATATTGTGTCCCTCTCGGGCGACGACGCTCACACGATTGCTGCCAGCCCTAGACTAGCTCACGCACACACACAAGCGTGTGCGGACAAGCCAGATGCGCGCGTGAGAGTGTAGGTAAATAACTTGAGCCTTGACTATGAAGTGACGGGGGTGTGGCCCTGACCTTATTAATAAGATGTGCTGTCTGTTTGTGCCTGACAATTACCTGCATAACAGGAAGCACGCATTTATATCGGTGCCATCTTCACGTACAGTCACCTGCAGCAACTTGTGCGATTAGTTCTCTACAGTCGTCAGTACCTGTGTGTGATATATTTGCTGATAGGTTTGTGACTGTGGAAAAAGAATGTCTGAAGTTCTGCGAGCGTGATGATTGAAAGGTTTGTCCTTACAATATAGTAAATTAATTTGTTTTACCTTGGTCTATGACATGTTTCATATTTGGCTTGAGGAAATATGATCACGTTTCAGATTTTCGTGCAAAACTGAACTGGCTTCCCATTCGTGATCGTAGAAACTTGAGAATTGTTTGTCTTCTTTATAGTATAATTAATGATCCAAATGCACCGACATACCTCAAGTCAATGATAAAATTCATGTCTGACAATCATAATAGAATACTTCGATCCTCAAATAATCTTCTCCTCTCAACTCCCCTTCATCACTCTGGATTTCAATCCATTTCTTTTGTTGTAGTTGCTGTGCATCTCTGGAACAAACTTCCCGAATGTATCAGAAAAGCCCCCTCTCGTAACTCCTTTAAGTGTTCTGTGCACAGACACTTTTTATCTCTCAGATAATTCTTCTAAACAAACATAGGTATGATCAGTCTCTTTCTTATTGCTCGTTCTTCGCAGTCATTATATTTATTTATTTATGTACCCATTTATCACAAATTTTATGTATTTATTCATTGTTATTTATGTATTCTATAAGTAAGATATATATCTGTATACATAATAAAATTATATATATAAGTACATCATAAGTATTAAATCATATTTAATTTTTTTAGGTAAGGTTAAGTTACCTAGTCATTAGTTATTTAGAGTAACTTTAATTACTTTGTCATTGTAGTTTTTCATTTCTCCTGCACGCCTACCAACTACTATTTGTATTTCCTGTACTATCTTTGGGTTGACTGGTAGAGAATGCTTTATGCATTAAGTCCGCCATTTTGTACTTTAATTGTGCAATAAAGAATTTATGATGATGATGATGATGTAAAACTTCGTATGTTGTTTGTAAGTTTTCATTTGTATAGCGTATTAGTCTCACTGTAATGCGGTATCATTTATTTCAATAAATAATAATAATAATTGATACATGCTCAAACGGCTGGACACAAACCTGGGTTTCAACATTGAGAGTCCGGCCAGCGTCCTGCCAATTGACCTCAAACAATTCTTCATCTTTTTAAGCCCAACATATCGTAAAGATCATAAATGGTCTCTTTCTTTTCTCCTTGAAGTTTCAGACCACGTACTTGTACAATATACGATCATGTTTGTCTAACGCCTTAACTATAATTGTTTTCTTATTTATCTTTTTACCTAGAGCTTCGCTATGCTAGCTACAACCGGTTGCAGCTGGCTGGATCAAGCTGGCTGATAAAACTAGTAAGAGGACTGGGACGATTTGCAATTTTTTATTTTTTATGGTATAAGATAAAGCAAAGCAGTTAATCTTCTGAAGATCCATCCGCAACTCAAGTTACCTTATATACATTCTAGTGTGCGAGTACCTCCGCGCCCTCCTGCGACGAAGACGGAGCGTTCAGCGCTCAGCAGTGCGCCGCTGGCCGCTGCTGGTGCGTCGACTCCTTTGGGACAGAGATACCGGACACTAGAACTGGGAATGGCTCGTTTGTTAATTGTATCAAGTAAGTCATTGGTAAATGTGTTAAATAGTAGTTTATGCTACAAGGGCGCAAAGGAATAAATCACGAGGACGATTTAAAACACGAGCGTAGCGAGTGTTTTAAACGTAACCGAGTAATTTATTGCTTTTACACCCGTGTATCATACTACATTTTTCAATGCATAGTGTGAGGAAATGAAAACAAATATAATCTTGTGAACTTTAAATTATAATTGGCACAAAAGGATTGTATCCAGAGCCGTTAAACAGTGGAAAAAAAAGTATAACATCTATGGTACACAGGAAAGGCTGCAGGTTAGCCAACCATTGCAAACAAATAAAAAAAAATTATAATAATAAAGCCCTAGGGCAAAATAATCGACTTTCTGTTCGGTTTTGATGCATAAAAAGTAAGCCTTTACGAGCACATGCATTGAAAAAAATGTGTTAGTGTCATTGATCGCACTGGCTGATGTAAACTATTTATTGTGTAATTAAGATCTTATATTAATTCCTTTGATAATGCCATAAAGACGAAACCGGTCAGAAAGTATTAAATAAATTTGTGGGATAGTACAAGTGATTTTCTGTACATTATGTATTGCAAGTTTCACCAAGTGCCAACAATCAACAGTGTAAACATTAAGTCATTGGAGTTTCTAGTTAAATAACCGATTAAAAGAGATATGCATGTTTTAAGACAAATGAATCATTGTCATCATCATCATCATCATCATCATCATTGTCATCATCATCATCATCATCATCATCATCATCATCATCATCATCATCATCATCATCACCATCATCATCATCATCATCATCATCACCATCATCATCATCATCATCATCATCATCATCATCATCACCATCATCATCATCATCATCATCATCATCATCATCATCATCATCATCATCATCATCATCATCATCATCATTGTCATTATCATCATCGTGCTGTACATACTGTTCTTTTCTAATTGAGTGAATTAGTGATAACGTTTATAAAATCATTGTTATTTCAATATTCTATTACTATACTAATTTACTATAAATTTTTTAATTATTTCTTTAAATAATACTTTAACCCCCATTAAAATTTTTATTATTTTATATTTAATTAAATTATCTTTTCAAATTAATTGATTAAACAATATCTTTTCAATGTAAATGAAATACTTAAATATAAGCTTATATAATATATTTTTCAAGTTAAAAACGCTGTGCCCGTTATTACCGTTTACCCGTTAGCTAGACCTCAGGGTGCACCATCCGCAGCATGGTTAGCACCTTGGAAGGAAGTCCTATAGGAGATGTTTTCCTCCTTACCTCGGTTGATAAAATATCAAATAATGATCATTTCAAAATTAAATAAATTTTTCAGGATTCGCGAAGAACTCTCCTGTCTGGACCTGACCTGTCGTATGGGCTGCGACTATGGTTTCGAGCTGGGAGAGAACAAGTGTCCCACGTGCAAATGTCGGGAACCGTGTGCCGACGTCACCTGCCCTGACGGGAGGCAGTGCGCGGTGGTGGATGTGGCGTGCGACGCCGACTACTGCCCGCCAGTGCCAGCATGTAAGTGTACAACTATTTGATCAGATGACTCGAAAATAATTACTGGAGACCGATAGCTCTGACACTCGTATTCCTCAACACACACTGTTTCGTTATATATCTAATATATTATATATCTAATCGATACTAACCTAAATTGGAAAAACCATATCAAACACATTAAAGCAAAACTATCGAAATTTACATATGCCTTATTCGAACTAAAACATAGTACAAATACAGAAAATGCATTATCAGCCTATTACGCTTACGCATATTCCTGGCTACGATATGGATTAATGATTTGGGGTAACAGTGTGAACGCAAACGACCTATTCATTACCCAGAAAAAATGTGTCCGAATACTTGCACAAATCAACAATACACAAAGTTGTAAGCCATATTTCATAAAATATAAACTTATGACACTTCCTGCAATATATATACACGATACCTGTCTATTTGTGTTTAAAAATCGTCAAATATTTCCCCAAGTAAAAGATACTCATAATATCAATACACGTCATAAGGAAAGATTAAATTTACCGCAATCTAGAATTCAAATGCTTAACTGTAGCCCATATTATATGGCAATAAGACTATTTAACAAACTACCAAATTATATAAAAAATGAACCAAAAATTACAACTTATAATAACAAACTAAAAACATATTTAATACAAAAATGTCCCTACACGATTGAAGAATACTTAAATAACTAGAATATTAAGATTTATAGATATAAAAGAAATTGTATTTACCTAGATTTTAAGCACAATAAAGCCTTTTTTATGATACTTACTTAAATATAAGATTGATGTTACTAGCTTTAAGTTCCTTTGCTGTGCCCGACAGGGTCCATAATTGATACTTTAAATGTTATTTAAGACCTTTCAAACATTATGGTGCAAATAAATTTGAATTTGAATTTGAATCTTTTCGTAATTTTTTTTCATTGGTCAATTTCTTTTTCATTGAGTACCAAGATGTGACCAATTCGGAGATGTGTAGAAAAAACTACATCAAAATAAACAGGGTTGGCTGCCGCAACCTGCTGGAGCATTTTGTAAATCCAGAAAAAAAATCTGATGAAAAAAGTCACGTCTATAGGTAACAAGTAGGGCCTACTACGTTCAATAGAGCGTATCAAAAGTCACGTCTATAGGTAACAAGTAGGGCCTACTACGTTCAATAGAGCGTATCAAAAGTCACGTCTATAGGTAACAAGTAGGGCCTACTACGTTCAATAGAGCGTATCAAAAGTCACGTCTATAGGTAACAAGTAAGGCCTACTACGTTCAATAGAGCGTATCAAAAGTCACGTCTATAGGTAACAAGTAGGGCCTACTACGTTCAATAGAGCGTATCAAAAGTCACGTCTATAGGTAACAAGTAGGGCCTACTACGTTCAATAGAGCGTATCAAAAGTCACGTCTATAGGTAACAAGTAGGGCCTACTACGTTCAATAGAGCGTATCAAAAGTCACGTCTATAGGTAACAAGTAGGGCCTACTACGTTCAATAGAGCGTATCAAAAGTCACGTCTATAGGTAACAAGTAAGGCCTACTACGTTCAATAGAGCGTATCAAAAGTCACGTCTATAGGTAACAAGTAAGGCCTACTACGTTCAATAGAGCGTATCAAAAGTCACGTCTATAGGTAACAAGTAGGGCCTACTACGTTCAATAGAGCGTATCAAAAGTCACGTCTATAGGTAACAAGTAAGGCCTACTACGTTCAATAGAGCGTATCAAAAGTCACGTCTATAGGTAACAAGTAGGGCCTACTACGTTCAATAGAGCGTATCAAAAGTCACGTCTATAGGTAACAAGTAGGGCCTACTACGTTCAATAGAGCGTATCAAAAGTCACGTCTATAGGTAACAAGTAGGGCCTACTACGTTCAATAGAGCGTATCAAAAGTCACGTCTATAGGTAACAAGTAGGGCCTACTACGTTCAATAGAGCGTATCAAAAGTCACGTCTATAGGTAACAAGTAGGGCCTACTACGTTCAATAGAGCGTATCAAAAGTCACGTCTATAGGTAACAAGTAGGGCCTACTACGTTCAATAGAGCGTATCAAAAGTCACGTCTATAGGTAACAAGTAGGGCCTACTACGTTCAATAGAGCGTATCAAAAGTCACGTCTATAGGTAACAAGTAGGGCCTACTACGTTCAATAGAGCGTATCAAAAGGTGCTTAAATAAATTAAGTTTGCGAAGTCGATTCAGCATCATTTTCAGCAGGTTGTGACCAATTCGTAGTTGTGTATAAACAAAAACTACATCAAAATAAGGTTAGCTGAGCGCAACCTGGACCTTTTCTTACAGTCAGCAAAAACCAAATGCTCTAGGTTGCGCACAGTCAACCCTATTTATTTTAATGTAGCTTTTTTTCTACACAATCAAAAATTGGTCCCATCTTTTTAATCGATACATAGGGTTACCGACTGTACGCTATTAGCAGAGAATATAAAGTATTACTACGTAAAGAAGCGACACTCACCTCCCCGCGCGAATTTAACGTCCCCCGCAAGTTAGTGGCAAATCTGGAGTCAGGCAGAGCTCGAGTAGCACTCGTTCGCTGCGCGCGTATTTTGTTTTGTTTTCTTGATTTTGAACACGAACACTTGTTCTATTTGTACTATTACTAGTAGTGTACTATTTGTTTCAAAACATTTGTTTTATGTTATGAAACAAATAGTACAAATGTTTGTGTTTAAAATCGAGATGCTTTTTATGTTTCATCAAGTACCGACAATCGCAAGTATAAATCTTGTTTTGTTTTATTAAGATTCTGATTTTTAATCAATATGGTTCGTTATTGTGGTATATAATGAATGCCTAGAAAACGAAGCAACCAATAAAGAACGGAGATTTTTCAAATTTCCTTCCTTCCGATGAACTAAGCCATTTTCTTTTATGTACGTGAAAAACACCTTTGACTCCTCTGAAAGGATTTGTGTCGTGACGTGACGATGTTTAAATTTTACTTATATAAATTCACGCGTGCCACGAGAGATGCGTTCAAGAGAATCATATAAGTTGCTGACTATAAATGTTGTCCCTCTCGATCGACGACGCTCACACGCTCGCTGCCAGCCCTAGACTAGCTCACGCACACACACAAGCGTGTGCGGACAAGCCAGATGCGCGCGCGAGAGTGTAGGTAAATAACTTGAGCGAGGACTATGAAGTGTCGGGGGTGTGCTATTAGTCTAGAAGACGAAGAAAGTGAAAGAGTGAAAGCAGAACTTACGGGGGTCGATAACGGATACAATGCAACTCCTATGACTTCTCCCGGTTTGGCTTCTCATGATGTCATGCTGTTATACGACATGTTTATTGTTAGCATATTTTCGTCATAAGGCCACCCTCACTGCCACTACCGAAGCCTACCACCAGTTTTTTTTAGCCAGTCAGTTAGATGGTCTTGGTCTATCCGTCCACGATGTGCTAGGCTTGTTTGGAGTAATCATGGTTGTATTTTAGTTCACATCACTCAAGGAGGCTCCATTAGTGCGTAACAAAAGTTTCGAAGGTGGTGATAAGGTGGTCTGCCTACACTTGAGCAACGACGACAACGTGGAGACCTGATAGAAACGTATAAAGTGCTCACAGGACATTATGATGTTCGTCCATCACCACGATAACGCGTCCTCACATTCCGCTAAGGTAATGGAAGCCTATTTGAAGGCTTCAAATGTAGAACTGATGCCGCATCCGTCATACAGCCCAGACCTCGTATCTTGCTACTTCTTTTTGTTTCCTAAAATTAAAAAGACAAACTTAGAGGCACACGTTTTACGAGCCCTGAATCGTCAGAAGCCATTGAAAATGTTCCTAAGGAAGACTGGTCCAACTGATTTTTACACTGGTTCCAATGAAGGCAAAAATGTGAGGGCATATACTTTGAAAAACAATAAATGTATCATAAGTCTAATTGATGGTCTTATTTATCAGAATCCAGAAACTTTCAGTATGATCTAAGTACTAAAACATTTTCAATGATATATAAAAGCTTCAAAGTAATTGAATTTTACATAGTCGTCAGTTTAGCTGTAATTTCCTAAAAGATTTCACGCCCATGCATAATTAAATTATTATTTTATTTTTTATTTATAACAATTTTTGCACATTTACACAAATAACTTAAAAGACAAAAGAAACAATTAAACATGGTGTACAAGGGCGGCACTTATTGCTAATATCAATATTTTCCAGGCAACCCTTGGTAGCTAACAGAAAAATGAAGAAATTAACATGTGGAGGTGTAAATACTAATCAGAAAATAATAAAGAGATCAAGATTAAAATATAAACCTAAATATCTAAGACATAAACTTACTTATAAAAATATATGAAAATACTTAAATAAACGAATACATACCTTTAAAATATACACATACATATATAAATAATAAATAAACATACAAAAATTATAATAATATTGGATATTTGAGTTTTAAGATGGGTATTCTGTTGAGAAAAATCGCTTCACTTTTATTTTAAAGTGTTGTATTTTTCAATGCCTGAATTGACACTGGTAAGTGATTCCAGAGTCTTGCAATGAGTCACTGTAAAATCCTGTTCTGTTGTCTGGAATAGCTATCCCTTGACTGTTGCAGAGAACAGAATGATTGAGTATTGAATATTGAATTGATATTAATAATAAGACCGGGTTTTTTATCTTTAATTTATTTATAGCACACCGTGCGTAAAATGACCACTTTCGCCTTCGGCTCGTGCCGCAAACTCACACTCGTCAGAAAACGTTTCATCGCTCTCGTATCGTAATGTACTATTATTCTTATTTTTTTTTTGTTAGGCATTTTATTTCTAGTTAAGTTTTTATTTTAGGACTTCTAGGTTTTTAGTTTAATTTGTCATTTTAGTTAATATTAATTTTATATAAATGTAATAAAAATTCTCTTAAACTAATTAATGATATAAAGTTATACTTTTATGACTTTGCATGATATAGCCAAATTCATACTGGAAACTCGGTAGTGGTCAGGACCAAGGTTCAATGACCGTTTATGTGATAAACGTAAAATTAAATTTAGGCTTCCTAAACTCGGAACTCGGGGTTAATCTTAATAAAAAACAACTAATTTTGCAAAGAGGCTAATTGAACCTTAGTCCTGCCTGACCCCTTAAAGAGTCTCTAGTATCGATTTGGCTACATCATGCAAAATCACCTTATATTTAGACAATTCTGTTTATTTAAATTATCCTCGAAACTCGTTTCTAGGAGATCGAGGTGGAGATAGAACTGACGGCCAACCATCTGGGAACCTTCGTCATGAAGCTCTGTCCCAACAAAAATCCGAGACACGAAGCTACTCAGGAGTGCTTTGACAGGTAAACCTTCCATTTTAACCGTTAACTCATACTAATATTGCCTGTGATCTATGTTTTCACGATAATGAGGACTTAACAGATTAAGTTAGGATAGACCTCAATTGAAAACCGAAGAATTAAAAAACAAGTGCGAGTCGGACTCGCGCACGAAGGCTTCCGTACCATTATCTATATAAAAACGGCAAAAAAACATGTCTGTTGTATGGGAGCTCCCTTAAATATTTATTTTATTCTGTTTTTTAGTATTTGTTATTATAGCGGCGACAGAAATACATCATCTGTGAAAATTTCAACTGTCTAACTATCACGGTTCATGAGATACAGCCTGGTGACAGACGGATAGACAGACGGACAGCGGAGTCTTAGTTATAGGGTCCCATTGGTTACCCTTTGGGTACGGAACCCTAAAAAAAGAGAATTAAAGAATGTTCGATACCTCCGAAGAATCTCTTCTCCTTCCGTTTCCAGGTTTCCCCTGTACATATCAGGGACGAGAGAGGACCGGTTCCTCATCCCTCTGGACACGACGAAGAAATAGATCTTCAGGTACCGCGTGCGACTGCCGCCCTACGTCACTTGCACGCAGTGTGTGTACTATACTGGTGAGATTATACCTATAATCAATTTGTAGTACAGAGTGATATAGATACAAACCAACCGCGAACATATTGCTGATGAAAATCTATGGCGCGTCAGTAATAATGTCAGCGGTCGGTTTGTAGTGTTGTGGACTATAGTGAACGCAACAACTTGGAATTCAATGACGTGCAAGTGCAAGATCATGACGTACACCAGGTGTTACAGTCCACCTGATCGGGACTACACAATATACAGAGCTCTGCTCCCACAAGTCTCGCAAATACGAGACCTAGGACATACTCGTACCTTACAGAAAACTCACTTTAAATGACCACATAGGTTTTGAAAACAAACTGCTAGGTTTAGGGATCTAGGACCCATTTGTAGCATTACACAATGTCAATGTGATTGGTTTATTCGTCCAAGCCATGTGAGAAGTCAATTAAAGTTCAACGCGATCATTTGGGAACTACATAACAATAAATACAATTTCATAGTGGAAAGAGTCCAACGTGAATTTGCACGATAACTGTACAAAAAAAAGGAATGGGTAATGGAAGGAGTTGACACCATATACATAGAATATACCTTTATATTATATACTGTGCCCTAGAGCTGAACGGTAGGCCAGCGCCACTAGAGCACTATCTGCAGCACAACCGACTGGACGACCCCTCGGACTCGGGGTCTGCGCGCTGGAGACGCGCCGCTGGACTAGGTACGCGATGCTGTAGCTGTGGTCGCGCCTGCTTTCTTGCCATGGGTGTGATACGCACAGTGCACACAGCATGCTCGTTTTGCGCCCACTTTTCACGCGTGTACATTGTTTAATCTGCTCTATCCCAAATACCCGGAAATCAACATTATGTTGTCAGTTTCCAAAAATTTATAAAATTTGTCCTTTTTTTAAACATTTAGTATTTTTAATAAGTCCTTAGTTTATTTAAGTTTAAACTTAGTTTTATAGAATACGTTTGTTTCAGAACTAAGTATTAGTTCTCTATCTTAGCTTACGAGTTAACTTAACATTGTAAGTAGGCTACTTAAATGAAAAATTCCAGCTCAATTGGCTTAAACATCCTTGAGTATATGGAAAAAAATAATTCGCTCGAAGCTCTCACCTTAACATTTATGCCTAATACTTACTGTAATTTATTCTTTTTGAAACAGCCATCTAAGCTGCCGAAAGACTATATCACCGGAACTTTCAGCATACTTAATATCTTTTTGAAACAGCCATCTAAGCTGCCGAAAGACTATATCACCGGAACTTTCAGCATACTTAATATCTTTTTGAAACAGCCATCTAAGCTGCCGAAAGACTATATCACCGGAACTTTCAGCATACTTAATATCTTTTTGAAACAGCCATCTAAGCTGCCGAAAGACTATATCACCGGAACTTTCAGCATACTTAATATCTTTTTGAAACAGCCATCTAAGCTGCCGAAAGACTATATCACCGGAACTTTCAGCATACTTAATATCTTTTTCCTGCTTCTTTATTCTTCCCACGTAGGTGCCTAAGTCCACGTAGTTTCGCAAATTGTTGTTTTTACGTGAGTCCTAAACTTAACTTAAAAAGTTTATTTTTTGGTACTTTTTCTGTTATGTTTACTTTAATTTAACCTTAGTTTCTGAAATATTTTTGTAAGTATACGTGGTAATAATACGAACGTACCTATATTTTTCAAATGTCGGTCATGATAATTTAATCATAGAGTGAATTATGTTACTTTTTTCTCTCCTATTTTGGATTTTATCCTGTTATGGATATAACTTATTTACTCACTTATTACATAGGATTTACATTCTTACTACAAAAAAACGAGTTGAACAATTCAAAAAATTTAGTTTTGTTTTGAGTTTTTTTTTCAGACCTGCGCAATTGTCCCGATAACACATATTTTATCTGATCGATACAAAAACCCTTTATTACACAACCCATGCTGATTTCTTAATAAGTCGTAGAAAAAATGTCGTGCTTTTTTCAGGTTCACGACTGATTTTCCACCGCATGGTCTTGTACTAGCCCAGCCCTTTATAGGTTATGCCAGTGATAAAAGACATCAAAGCTTAGCTAAAATGTTAAAATTTTTGTCTTAGCCCTAAAAACAAACTCTTCAAATCCGTATCAAGGCCATATTTACATTAATTCCAGTTTACAATTTCTGCTTCTTAGCTCTTCGTCATAGTCAGAGCATTAGAGTTTCATTTTTCTATTCCTGTAGGCAGGATTACATTTGCGTGGCTGGCAGCTGGTTATTGCTTGCCAGTATGCGCAGGTGGATTCATTTTTCTATTCCTGTAGGCAGGATTACATTTGCGTGGCTGGCAGCTGGTTATTGCTTGCCAGTATGCGCAGGTGGATTCATTTTTCTATTCCTGTAGGCAGGATTACATTTGCGTGGCTGGCAGCTGGTTATTGCTTGTCAGTATGCGCAGGTGGATTCATTTTCGTCTTAAATACTAGAAAAGTATAGGATACGAAAGGAGTACCGTGTCTAAGAGCTTCTAACCAATGAATAAATCATGCCCTATGGTGCCCTAATCCTTGAGACTTTTTGCGTAGTATTCCTTCTAGATGATTATTGCAAGATGTTTCAGCTTTAAAAATGTTAACGTGATGTTCCTACATCTGGAAATTCAGGTTTTCATAGGTTTTATTTAATGTACCTATCTAGCATCTTATTCTTTAATGAGTACTTAGAAACTTCGAGGTGAATTGCGTAGTTTACGTATAGGCTATCAATAAAAATGCTACACCCAGGTCTAGCCAATGGCGGTTGACCCCAAATTCTAGCTTCCTCTATTCAACTACGTCTTGTAAAAGCATAATATTTTTGGCCGACCGCAACTGGTTAATCCAAGTTCCAACTGCAACAGTGTGGCTGCATTACCGGGTAGAAATAAAAAATGTTAGAGTTAGATTTTATTAATGTTTTTTATTCAACACATACTTAAAGGTAGAGGTAGAACTTATTTTCTACTTAACAATACGTATTGTAATAGGTTGTAGATACAAAATTTTGCTTTTCATACTACTTACATGCATTTTTCTTTTGATATCTTTGATTGAAGCAATATGACGACAAACCAATCAGAATAAACAATATTTTTAAGTAATTTTTGCCGACTTTTAACACTTTTAAACGCAACAAGTGCCTAGATATTAAATATACTTCAATTGTCGAACATACAATGATCATTTTAGCCATGACCATTTAAAAAGGCTCAACTACATATTTACACAAATTTATGTAAACCACGTTTTAAGAGCAGTTTAGCGGCTGCATTGTAAAAAAACCGCCTTTTTGTAATGAGCGGTTTTCCAGACTGACCTTGATCAAGCTTTCAGAGGTAAACACAGATGGCGTTACCCTGCTTTCAAGTGTCAAAAAGCAAATATTATTTTTTAATCTGTGGGCAGCAAGATAAAATTGTCAATTCAATTGTGAAATCCAACAACATCCTTCACAAAGACATTCCTATTTTGTTGTGTTTATATTGTGTTGTTTTCTATCTACTGGGTGGCGCAAAAGTAATGACCCTATTTCGTTTAGCTACAATTACTTTTCTACAATAAAAAACTGTCATTAGTTTTTTCAATACTATATATTTGGCTATCAAATTTCGTCCTATCAAGATTTAAATATGATGTCTATTGAATAGTGACCTCTGGAGTTGATGCACATTTGAGCCCTATTTATGACATTTTTCGTAACTTGTCGCAACACTTCCGGTGATATGTTGCTTACTTCTTGATGAATATTTTCTTTTAGGGCTGCGAGAGACTGTGGCTTATTTACATACACCACAGATTTCAAATAACCCCGAAGAAATAAGTTTGGACTCGTCAGATTGGACGATCTCGCAGGCCAATGCAAATCGCCAAAACAGAGATGATACGGCCTGGAAAGGTGTCCCTCACTAAGTCCATAGCTGTGTGTACCGTGGCGCCGTCTTGTTGGAACCAGATGTGCTCCATCCCCAATTCATCCAAACTGGGTATCAAAAACTCCCGTAACATGGTACTGTAGCGGTCGCCAGTTACAGATACCGTATTGCCTGCAGTGTCTTGGAAAAAATAGGTTCCGATCACTCTTTCGGCACAGACGCCACACCAAACAGGAACTTTTATTGGGTGTAAAGGTGTTTCTTGAATAATGCGCGGATTTTCAGGACCCCAGAAGTGAGTATTTTGCTTATTGACATGTCCCGAGGGATGAAAATGCGCTTCGTCGCTCATAAGCAATTTTGAAGGAAAATCATCCTCTTCAAGGTTGAGGTTGATGACGCGCTGGCTGTACTCTAGACGAACCCGGTGGTCAGTAGGCAGCAGCTGGTGAATCATCTGAGTTTTATACAGAAACACTTTCAAGTCTTTCACCAAAATACGGTGAAAAATCCGCCTAGAAATGCCCAATTGCGTGGCATATCGCCTCGTTGATGTTTCTGGACACTCTTCCACATCTTCATGCACAGCATCGATATTTTCAGCTGAACGGCCAGTTCTTGGTCTGCCAGACTTAGGTTTATTCAATGTGGAGCCAGTTCTTTCGAGGCGTGTGGCAAAGCGTCGAAATGTGCGACCAACCGGTGCCGGGCGGTGGGGAAATCGTCGACGGAACTTACGTTTTGTTTTTATCACTGATAAATTATTCCGTAAAAACATTGATACGATTATTCCAAGTTCTTGGGGAGTAAAACGATTTATGTTTATTTCTGGTGTATTTTACATTTGTTTACTACACAATTTTTTATTTTAAGAAAACAGGAGACACCATTAAAAAAATATATAAGTATTTTCTATAGTGCCATTACTTTTGCGCCACCCAGTATATTACTTACGTTAATAGCTTGGTATTTCATTCAACTTTCAACATGGTCAGCCCATGCGTTGTAGCTAATTGTAAAAATATAGGAACACACAGTATAACTAATTACGGAAAGAACAATGGGTCTTAGCAATAATACATTTGAGGCATGGATTGACCATAAAAAAGAAAGAAGCAAAGAAGAAGTGTCAAAATCAAAAGAATCCAGTGTTGCCAAGAAGACATTTTTTGACACTTTTAGTACAGGCTGCGCCATCTATTGAGTCGTTCGGTACTACTTTTTCTTTTTTAATTTGACTTTGAAAACCCCTCATTAATCGAAACAGAGCACATAAATAAAAAATTTGCTCAAAAGTTATTTTACATTACGTATGTATTGTGTAAACTGTCATCGCAAAGTTTCCATTGGCTTCTATAAAATATAGAATTTTAAATTTCAAACTCTAATTTACAGAAACCAATGGAAATTTTGCGCTGACAGTTAACACAATACATGTGTTATTGATCATTATAAGATGTTGTAGGATAACTATGTTATCGTTCGATGATCACATTGTTTCTCTTTCGGGGCGAGTGAGAAGGATGATTTATGTGATGAAGCTTCTCCGAAACGGGGCTTGTGTGGCTGTACTGATGTTGGTCTACCAATCTTTGTGCCAATCCATACTAACGTACTGTATTCCGGCGTGGGGAAGTGCTTGTAAATCATCTCTGATAATGTTAGAAAGAGCACAAAGAGCTGTTCTCAAAGTCATGTTGCGAAAACCATTCCAATACCCAACTAACGCTCTTTTTGCAGAGTCAAAAGTTCTCAGAGTACGACAACTTTACATTCTCAAAGTAGGCCTTATGCAGCACCGACATATCATCAGTAGCCCTGAATATGAACACCTACTCACAAAACGAGTATTTTTGGTCAAAGGCCCAAAAGTAAATACTGAATTTGCCAAACGATTTAAGCCTTATGCATTTCCAAATGTCTACAAAATAATTTCAAATCATTGCAAAATACAGTGTTGCTCCATTTTGGAAGCTAAAATTGAAATCAGAAACTGGCTTCTAACACTAGACTATGATGAAACTGAAGCTTTGTTGGTAACCCAAAAATGAAATATTCATGTATGTATACTTTATGTATTTTATTTAGTAATATATAACACCCTTTTATTTATTTAGTTTTATCTACACTTACACTACACTTAACACACATTTATTAATTTTTTTTTTATTATTTCTTTGTGCATGTTTTAGTATTAATTGTAATTAAATGTAACTGTACTTTTATTATTAGTTAAATATGTTTTTCTTAGGTCTAGTAGCTTAAAACAATTGTAAATAAACGTGTTTTTGTGTAAATTTTTATCTGGGACTTACTAGACTTACTAGTGCGGGGCCCGCTGTGTAATTTTATTGTAATTTTCATTTTCTTATTTTGTTAAATAAATATTTGTGATTTGATTTGAACTATTGAGCAAATTTTGAATTATAAAGTTCAGTTTCAATTAATTAGAAAAAGGCGAGTTTTCACAATTCACCTGCTAAACAGCTTTTAAGAAAGTGACTCTATTTCGTACGACTGGCTTCGAGATACTCGGAGACGCCAAAACTTTTAGATATCGCCTTAAGAGATGTGTTCATTTCATTTAAAATTTTAACGACTCAACGTGATAGGTGGTGAGCCTGATACCTGTACAGTACAGCAGGCCCACGGTTCTTAGGTCGACCTCATTTTAACGACTCAACGTGATAGGTGGTGAGCCTGATACCTGTACAGTACAGCAGGCCCACGCTTCTTAGGTCGACCTCATTTTAACGACTCAACGTGATAGGTGGTGAGCCTGATACCTGTACAGTACAGCAGGCCCACGGTTCTTAGGTCGACCTCATTTTAACGACTCAACGTGATAGGTGGTGAGCCTGATACCTGTACAGTACAGCAGGCCCACGGTTCTTAGGTCGACCTCATTTTAACGACTCAACGTGATAGGTGGTGAGCCTGATACCTGTACAGTACAGCAGGCCCACGCTTCTTAGGTCGACCTCATTTTAACGACTCAACGTGATAGGTGGTGAGCCTGATACCTGTACAGTACAGCAGGCCCACGCTTCTTAGGTCGACCTCATTTTAACGACTCAACGTGATAGGTGGTGAGCCTGATACCTGTACAGTACAGCAGGCCCACGCTTCTTAGGTCGACCTCATTTTAACGACTCAACGTGATAGGTGGTGAGCCTGATACCTGTACAGTACAGCAGGCCCACGCTTCTTAGGTCGACCTCATTTTAACGACTCAACGTGATAGGTGGTGAGCCTGATACCTGTACAGTACAGCAGGCCCACGGTTCTTAGGTCGACCTCATTTTAACGACTCAACGTGATAGGTGGTGAGCCTGATACCTGTACAGTACAGCAGGCCCACGCTTCTTAGGTCGACCTCATTTTAACGACTCAACGTGATAGGTGGTGAGCCTGATACCTGTACAGTACAGCAGGCCCACGCTTCTTAGGTCGACCTCATTTTAACGACTCAACGTGATAGGTGGTGAGCCTGATACCTGTACAGTACAGCAGGCCCACGCTTCTTAGGTCGACCTCATTTTAACGACTCAACGTGATAGGTGGTGAGCCTGATACCTGTACAGTACAGCAGGCCCACGCTTCTTAGGTCGACCTCATTTTAACGACTCAACGTGATAGGTGGTGAGCCTGATACCTGTACAGTACAGCAGGCCCACGCTTCTTAGGTCGACCTCATTTTAACGACTCAACGTGATAGGTGGTGAGCCTGATACCTGTACAGTACAGCAGGCCCACGCTTCTTAGGTCGACCTCATTTTAACGACTCAACGTGATAGGTGGTGAGCCTGATACCTGTACAGTACAGCAGGCCCACGGTTCTTAGGTCGACCTCATTTTAACGACTCAACGTGATAGGTGGTGAGCCTGATACCTGTACAGTACAGCAGGCCCACGCTTCTTAGGTCGACCTCATTTTAACGACTCAACGTGATAGGTGGTGAGCCTGATACCTGTACAGTACAGCAGGCCCACGGTTCTTAGGTCGACCTCATTTTAACGACTCAACGTGATAGGTGGTGAGCCTGATACCTGTACAGTACAGCAGGCCCACGGTTCTTAGGTCGACCTCATTTTAACGACTCAACGTGATAGGTGGTGAGCCTGATACCTGTACAGTACAGCAGGCCCACGCTTCTTAGGTCGACCTCATTTTAACGACTCAACGTGATAGGTGGTGAGCCTGATACCTGTACAGTACAGCAGGCCCACGGTTCTTAGGTCGACCTCATTTTAACGACTCAACGTGATAGGTGGTGAGCCTGATACCTGTACAGTACAGCAGGCCCACGGTTCTTAGGTCGACCTCATTTTAACGACTCAACGTGATAGGTGGTGAGCCTGATACCTGTACAGTACAGCAGGCCCACGCTTCTTAGGTCGACCTCATTTTAACGACTCAACGTGATAGGTGGTGAGCCTGATACCTGTACAGTACAGCAGGCCCACGCTTCTTAGGTCGACCTCATTTTAACGACTCAACGTGATAGGTGGTGAGCCTGATACCTGTACAGTACAGCAGGCCCACGCTTCTTAGGTCGACCTCATTTTAACGACTCAACGTGATAGGTGGTGAGCCTGATACCTGTACAGTACAGCAGGCCCACGCTTCTTAGGTCGACCTCATTTTAACGACTCAACGTGATAGGTGGTGAGCCTGATACCTGTACAGTACAGCAGGCCCACGGTTCTTAGGTCGACCTCATTTTAACGACTCAACGTGATAGGTGGTGAGCCTGATACCTGTACAGTACAGCAGGCCCACGCTTCTTAGGTCGACCTCATTTTAACGACTCAACGTGATAGGTGGTGAGCCTGATACCTGTACAGTACAGCAGGCCCACGGTTCTTAGGTCGACCTCATTTTAACGACTCAACGTGATAGGTGGTGAGCCTGATACCTGTACAGTACAGCAGGCCCACGGTTCTTAGGTCGACCTCATTTTAACGACTCAACGTGATAGGTGGTGAGCCTGATACCTGTACAGTACAGCAGGCCCACGCTTCTTAGGTCGACCTCATTTTAACGACTCAACGTGATAGGTGGTGAGCCTGATACCTGTACAGTACAGCAGGCCCACGCTTCTTAGGTCGACCTCATTTTAACGACTCAACGTGATAGGTGGTGAGCCTGATACCTGTACAGTACAGCAGGCCCACGCTTCTTAGGTCGACCTCATTTTAACGACTCAACGTGATAGGTGGTGAGCCTGATACCTGTACAGTACAGCAGGCCCACGCTTCTTAGGTCGACCTCATTTTAACGACTCAACGTGATAGGTGGTGAGCCTGATACCTGTACAGTACAGCAGGCCCACGCTTCTTAGGTCGACCTCATTTTAACGACTCAACGTGATAGGTGGTGAGCCTGATACCTGTACAGTACAGCAGGCCCACGGTTCTTAGGTCGACCTCATTTTAACGACTCAACGTGATAGGTGGTGAGCCTGATACCTGTACAGTACAGCAGGCCCACGCTTCTTAGGTCGACCTCATTTTAACGACTCAACGTGATAGGTGGTGAGCCTGATACCTGTACAGTACAGCAGGCCCACGCTTCTTAGGTCGACCTCATTTCAACAATTATTTCTATCGAGAAAAGTTTATCCAAACACATTTTCCAAAATCAAATCCCTAGATTATATAGTCAAAATGCATATACCAGAAAGTGATTATATTTTCCGTGTATTTCATGAAATACACAGAAAAGAAACACCCGTATTTTTTCGCATATCGCCTTAACATCTTAAGGGGCTATACCGTGAAAATTGACACTTTTTGAAGTTATTTATCTGCTCTTTTAATGAAGTTCCAAGTAAAATAAATTAGTATAACAATTTTGGGACCTTTTACAAGATTTTGGTCTATCAGAAACGCGATAGGAGGAATTTCATTCGATAGAAATAATTATTGAAATCAGGTCTAAATTTACACTTTTTTTGATATTCTGACAAATTAGGATAGCATACAGACTTGAAAAATATTTATTTAGATGGGTTTTAACTACACCTAAATTACTGGTTATGGAATTTTTTGTAGCTATTTTAGTTAATTTTGAATTAATTTAAAACCGACTTTTTGACAATTTTCCCCGATTCCGTCCCTTTCGCACTGCGGGTCTTTCTGCCTGGAGTAACGGGGACCTTTGCTAGCACGGTATATCACCTTAAATACATTAAATACATTAAAAATATATTAAATAAGGTGAAATTTAATAACTTAATATAGATAATAAAATAATTTAATAACTTAATAATTAAATAATAACCTAAACAGTAACAGATACAAGTAGAAATTTACATAACCACCCAAATTCATACTGGAGACTCGGTTAGTCAGGAGTATGCTCAAAAATTCCCCAATACTACGTCTTCTTTCTAATTATAATAAAAAGTGTCATAACATTGATCCTTTTGATTGTACTAAACATACCTTCAAAAGTGTCATAACATTGATCCTTTTGATTGTACTAAACATACCTTCAAAAGTGTCATAACATTGATCCTTTTGATTGTACTAAACATACCTTCAAAAGTGTCATAACATTGATCCTTTTGATTGTACTAAACATACTTTCAAAAGTGTCATAACATTGATCCTTTTGATTGTACTAAACATACCTTCAAAAGTGTCATAACATTGATCCTTTTGATTGTACTAAACATACCTTCAAAAGTGTCATAACATTGATCCTTTTGATTGTACTAAACATACTTTCAAAAGTGTCATAACATTGATCCTTTTGATTGTACTAAACATACCTTCAAAAGGCGAATTCTAAAATCACTTTCTCTTACAAGGTAGTCTCTTATTCATTTTATACTTTTATTCTAAATATTTATTCATTTCTTATTTATTATAACACATTTATTTATATATTGTAGTCTATTTACACATGTTTTGATATATATGTACCTATATATATTTATATTTACATATACATAGATACATACCTATATATGTGTGCTCATTATTTTGTTAAGCGATGAAACCTAAATCTCTAGATTAAGTCACCCGTGTATGTTTTTGTTTAATTATTATTGTTAACTGTATTTACGGTGGATTTCTGTGTATTTCTGTCTGTACTCCTTTTTCTGTATTATCATTAAAACTGTATGTGCTGTTGAAGTCCCAAATAAAATAAAATAAATAAATAAAATAAGTAAGGGTCAATTATCCTTTTGTCGAAATTATTAAAAAAAAAATTGTTCCCGTACGAAACGGCACTACTTCTAACACAATTCCTAGTATAGGCCATTAAACATTAAACAATGTTTCTGTTCACTAACCAAGCCTTGTGTATGAATTTTAATATTTTTTTATACAATATATTTTAATGTTGACCTTGTTGAGCCATCACAAATAATTATGATTTAGAAAAAATATTTTAAACAGGATGTTAAGGTGAAGTTGCGGAAGCCGAAAACTGGCGATAGTACTCGCCCATACGAACAACTTACTGTGAAAACTGGCGATAGTACTCGCCCATACGAACAACTTACTGTGAAAACTGGCGATAGTACTCGCCCATACGAACAACTTACTGTGAAAACTGGCGATAGTACTCGCCCATACGAACAACTTACTGTGAAAACTGGCGATAGTACTCGCCCATACGAACAACTTACTGTGAAAACTGGCGATAGTACTCGCCCATACGAACAACTTACTGTGAAAACTGGCGATAGTACTCGCCCATACGAACAACTTACTGTGAAAAAAAAGCGACAAATCGAAAAAAAAATCTATTGTTTCATACATTTTTGTTTTACAAACATGTAACTTTTCTATGGAACAGCTGATTTTTTTTAGCGATTTGAGGGTGGGCTCCATAGTAAAAGTTGTTCATATGGACGAGTATCATCGCCAGTTTCCGACCCAGTATAGTTTAATTTATAGGTAAGATTTTCTTTTAGGGTTATTAGATTTTTCTTATTTTAGTTAGATTTAATTGAATTTTCTGATATCTTAGTACTTTTGTTTTCAATAAATTTCTTATTAATATT
Source organism: Ypsolopha sequella (assembly GCA_934047225.1). Taxonomy (NCBI): domain Eukaryota; kingdom Metazoa; phylum Arthropoda; class Insecta; order Lepidoptera; family Ypsolophidae; genus Ypsolopha; species Ypsolopha sequella. The sequence goes on along the minus strand of CAKOHE010000099.1, from coordinate 22,357 downwards.
GCAGGGCAATATATTTGCGCGAATTTCCGGTAAAGCATCATCTTACATAGATGTAATGTAAATGTCTATGATGTAAATTTCAGGAAATAACTAAATATTCTACTATGTAAACAAAGCCACGTCTTCGTTACATTGCAAGGACATGTCTATTTATATATATGTTTGCCAGAGCCTGGTGTAACATAACTTACTAATACCTAGTTATGTTACGAAACAATAAGAATATATTTATTTACCGTATAAACATGAATCTTTAATACTAGTAAAGTAAACTTAAATTGTACCTATAAAAATTAATCAACAAACAAACAGACTTTATTAGTAGATAAAAACTAGCCAACTTCATGGTATACGATCCGCGCAGTTCTGCGCGTGCGCCGAGTTGAATCCCACAACCAATGGAGGGCTCTTTAGTGAATTTTAGTCTACTGCGCCTGCGTCGAATTCGAGTCTTGACCAATGGAATAGCTGATACGTCGTGACTTTGCACTGGCAGACGCTCTCTGATCCCTTGTCCGAGTGCCGGTGTACTAAATCTCTCGGCTAAATCGCCATCCATTTTGAATAACGGCTGTTGTAGAAATTGTGGCATCAACAGTAAACAAAGTGTTATCCCATACTGGGTAAGCTCCATTGTTTTGCATATAAATATTAATTAGGTTTATTTTGTGTAAATAGTGCTTGTCTCACCATTTCATTTTGTGTTAATTTCATTTTCAAGTAATGGTGCTTAGAGGTCATTTCAATTTTATTTTTACCACTTGCAAATATCATGTAACCGTTTCTGAGTGCCTAATTATTAATATCCTATTAATCAAAGCCACTGCCGTTCAGAATCAGTTGTAAACCACACTCTCATCCTCATCTCGTCACGTTTTGCTCGCTAGTGGGTGCGCCCGGCTTTGCTTGACCTGTGGTAACTATTTTCTTGTCTGCGACCTTCCAGGAACTACCTATGGAGTAAGAATTCCCAGCTCAGCTGATCCTCACCTACAGCGACATTATTATCAATAAGGACCTGACCGCTGCTACTGACGTCCAACAAGGACCGCCTGGAATGCTGTCGCAGTACCCACCCTACTGCGAGCCGTAACGACCAGGAGAGTGCGGTAAAAGTGAAGTGATGTGCTTTTGGTGACCTGTTGATACTGATGAACTAACGCCTTGTGAACTTAACTTGTTTATTTAATTGTAATACAGCTCAAACTTAAAAATCACTGTAGTTTTACTTGACACTACGTGACACTGGGTTGAGGACGTTTAGGTCAAGTTTAAGCTTATCACATCGTAATACCTACTTTGATTTTTTTCATTTAAAATTTTTGAATTTCTAATATACAGAAACCAATAGAAACTTTGCGATAGCAACATACACAGTACATAGGTAATAAGGTTTTGGTAAATAACTATTCAGTGAATTTTGAATTTAAGAGAAGTATCGCAGCCGGATTGTGAAAAACCCGCCTCTTTCTAATTAATCGAAACGGAAAACTTAAACTCAAAATTCACTCAAAGGTTATGCAACAAAACCTTATTACCTATACCTATATATTATGTATGTTGCCATCGCAAAGTTTCCATTGGTTTCTGTAAAATAGAATTCAAAAATCTTGAATTTTAAAACATTGGAAATTCTAATTTACAGAAACTAATGGAAACTTTGCGAATGCAGTATACACAATACATAGGTAATAAAGTAACAAGGTTATGTTGAATAACTATTGAGTGAATTTTGAATTTAAGTGTTCTGTTTCGATTAATTAGAAAAAGGCGGGTTTTTCACAATCCGGCTGCGAAACCGCTGCTATTAAGGGCCTTACTATCGCCAAATGGGTACTTTCTAAAGCCTACTCCTCGTTTATGGCCAAACCAAAAATAATGAAAAACTATAATATGAAGTATCAACTCTTAGACAACATATACAACATTTTTCTTTTTCATACCACCAAAACTTCTCCATGAAATATTTTTTTAACTGAATGGTGTTTTTTGGCTTAAATTTCCTACTGCTCCTAAGTGGCTTGGCCGATTTAATTCATTTATGCTTTGATAAATAGATAAACTTGATAACTATAAACATAACATAACATTATTCAATCAAACAATCACGTCCAAGTGAAAAGTATAATTTTCTCCTATTTCGCCCTATCAAGGACGCAGCGAGCGTCGTAACAGCCACTATGCATTGCGCGCTGATATGAACGTTATTTCAATGTCGTTTCCGTTGATATTCGTACCGACAAATACCGAGCTGCTAATTTGGCGACGGTAATCGCCTTAAGAATCAGACACAATTTTGATGCCTACTTAAAAATTTGCGTTTCTTTTTAAATAAAATTTAATTCCACAATTTAAAGCGTAACTTTAAACTAGTTTGTAATTTAAAATAAAATTTTAGTCTAATGAACAAAAAAACAAAAGTTTATTAAGAAAGAAAAAAAGGTTGTGCAAAAATGTACAATGGTTTAATTTATAGGTAAGTTTTTCTTAGTTTTTTCTTAATTTAGTTAGGTATAATTTTATCTTTTATATTAATATTAATTTAAAGGTAGTCTAGTTTTTTAATGTTATTTAAGTTTTATACTGTTAAGTAACGCATATCAAAAGGTACTCAAAAAATAAGGTTTAGTATTAACGTGAGGCAGCCTGATTTTATCGAAGATCGATTTATTTGAAAAAATCGATTCAGCATCGTTTTTAGCAAGATGTGACCAATCCGTAGATGTGTAGAAACAAAAAATACATCAAAATAATAAGGTTGGCTGTGCGCAACCTGGAGCATTTTGTACAGTCAGCAAAACAATATTTATTTTGATACTGTTTTTTTTTCTACACAACTATAAATTGGTCCCATCTTGTTACTCGATACATAGGGTTACCGATTGTACGCTATTAGTCTATAAGTTTGTATGTAGGCATCGCACACGAGTATGTACTTACATATGAAATTAATTTTGTTACCGATATTCGAGTGATAAGCTTTATTTAACATGATTCTATATTCCATCCGAGTAAATAATCAAACGTTTCATTTTACATAAGCCGGAAGCGTTTAAATGATGATATCGATGTGCAGATTTATATTGCACAATGTAAATAAAAAATTCAACTTTTTTACTTTATTATTGTAATCGCTTCCGTAAAATTCAACTTGAAGAAGCACTTTTTGTCCTCTCAGCGGCTCTAGCTACTAATACTTTATATTCTCTGCTACTAGTATGTATTCATGTAGCGTATCATAATTAAATACATATAATATATATATTATTTTTCAATGCATGTGCTCGTAAAGGCCCACTTTTGATGCATCAAAACCGAACAAAAAGTCGATTATTTTGCCCTAGGGCTTTATTATTATTATTATTTTTTTTTTGCAATGGTTGGCTAACCTGCAGCTTTTTTTTTCCACTGTTTAACGGCTCTGGATACAGTCCTTTTGAGCCAATTACAATTTAAAGTTCACAAAATTATATTTGTTTTATTTCCTCACACAATGCATTGAAAAACGTAGTATGATACACGGGCGTAAAAGCAATAAATTACTCGGTTACGTTTAAAACACTCGCTACGCTTGTGTTTTAAATCGTCCTCGTAATTTATTCCTTTTCGCCCTAGTAACATAAACTACTATTAGTACTCTTTGTTTTGTTTTTAGACCGTTAGGTAGTTAGGTATACTTTTAGATTAATAGTGTATGTTGACTATTATAATTATATAGTTACATAACATATTTATATCGCTCTTTATGCACTCAATTTAAATTTCAATAAGCCATGTATAATTTTTCTTCATCTGTCATTTATGGTTGACTGGAAGAAATTTCTTTCAGAAATAAGTCCACCTTTGCCCTGTATTTCTCTTAATTCTTATCCGTAGTTATTTGTTTTTTGTGTGCACTAAAGTGTTTATTATTATTTCGAGAATTTTTGATCTCGTCTCTCCCTCTTGGCCAATACGGTACATCCCTCGGCAGAAGCACAGTCGACCGAGGTTCAGAGCCCCAGGGAAAGAAACCGGCGAACGATGCGAGCAGTATCGAGCAGAACCGCCTTCTGCATCCGCGCTGGAAGCGAACTGCCGCGGAATCCCAACCGTCTCAGGTTGGTTCGAGACAACAACAACAACAACAACAATGCAACTTTATTTGTACACCATATAAAAAGGAACAGAAATATAAATACTTAATTTTAACTAACGTATTATGTAGCACAAACAGGCGGCCTTATCGCTTAAAGCGATCTCTTCCAGACAACCTTAGGGTGGATGAAACTGTTTAGAATGATCGCTGAAATGGTGGTGTACTATTTTTAATAATAGATATATTTCAATATTAATAGATAAACGTATTAATATATAATGATAAATACATACTAATAAAATATATAACAAACAATAAAAATAATATATATATGTATATGTCATGAAATAAATTGTCAAAAATATAAATAAATTGGAAAAAATGAAAAAATAATGATAATGAATATTTCGGTAATCAGAGTGAAAGATAGTGTCCTTTAACTAGTCTCTTGAAGATAGGCAGGGATGGGGCTCTTCTTATATGTAAAGGAAGATCATTCCACTGGTTGGTATTAACCCGTTCGCGGATAAAACAAGTGGTATTATTTCGGTGGATGCCACGCCCCACATGTCGGTAACCTCGTGAGCCAGGTCGAGATACTTCCTCCTCTTCTCGGTTTCGACTTTCACGAGATTCTCATCGTGTGGGATTGTGATATCCACCAAAGACACCCGTTTATTAAAAATTAACAAAATATTTAGGCATGTAAAATATATGTTTAATAGTAGTTTATGCTACAAGGGCGCAAAGGAATAAATTATGAGGACGATTTAAAACACGAGCGTAGCGAGTGTTTTAAACGTAACCGAGTAATTTATTGCTTTTACGCCCGTGTATCATACTACATTTTTCAATGCATAGTGTGAGGAAATGAAAACAAATATAATCTTGTGAACTTTAAATTATAATTGGCTCAAAAGGATTGTATCCAGAGCCGTTAAACAGTGGAAAAAAAGTATAACGTCTATGGTACACAGGAAAGGCTGCAGGTTAGCCAACCATTGTAAATAAATCAAAAAAAAATATATATTTTAAAGCCCTAGGGCAAAATAATCGACTTTCTGTTCGGTTTTGATGCATAAAAAGTGGGCCTTTACGAGCACATGCATTGAAAAATCTTAAAAATACTTACACTAAATATTAAAAAAAAACAATTTAAAAACTTCTATTTTAGTTTTAAATAGATATACTGAAAGAAAACTCAGCATTGAATAAAATGTATTTACCATAAGTACATCTATTTATAAATAAAAGACAATACAAGTAAGTAATCAAAATAAAATATTAGGTTTAAATTAAAAACTTAAAACTTAAAACTATAAGGTTAATCAATCACCTGAATTCGTACTGGAGACTTGGTTAGTGTTCGAGTACAAAGCTTAATGACCCTTCAGGAGAAATACAAAAAAAACATTTTTTGCTCTCGTACTTCCTATGCTAGGAATTGTATTTGAGCTAGTCCAGTTAGTAGGGGAACAAAGATTATTTTTTGTGATTTCGAAAAAAAGAAATGTCAACGAACCTTGTTGCTGATCACTAACCAAGTCTCCAGTATGAATTCAGGCGGTTGATTAAACTTCACCTTGTATTATTCCTTATAACTTTTACTTAAAATAAATAGAAGCTTAGGTAAGAAATCCATTATCGAACTTACACGAATTTACACCCAAAAATAGGAGGAATTTACACCTTATGAATATATTTGTTGAAATGGGATGAATTTGTACCGAAAATAAATACTGTTTGGGATGAATTTACATAGGATGAGTTAACATAGGATACATTTCTTTAGGATGAATATAATACACCGAACCCGTAGAAGGACTTGGGTATAGGGAGAGGCGCGGGGTGCGGGACGGAGAGGATTTCTAAATCTGATCGCCTGGCTCGATTACATTCCTGTTGGATGCTGATAAGCTTACACAATGCGGACTGGTCCACTTAGATGTTTGTAAGTATCGTGGTCACGTACTCAGTAATACTGTTAAATTGTTCTAACCTCAAACTCACAAGGTTACAGTGCGCGCCAATCTTTTAGTCGCCTCTGAAGGTAGCCGCACGAGGCGACGCAATAGCCGTTTTTATGGTGTCAGGGGGACGTTACAGGAGCGAGGGCGCGGAGCACACCCGCCTGCGTGCCGCACCAAACCCCCCCGCTCGCCATTTAGCAGGTGTCAACACTATGCGTTAGTGTTAGTGCTACGTCCGTACACTACACATGCGCGCCTTGCACGAAAAGTACATTCGAGGAAAAAATTCCATGATACGTTAAGTTTATCGTTGAATCTGTTTGTTATTATTTTTGTTGCCTTTATTTGTTGTTTTGTTGATTTAGTTTGTTAAAGTTTATAGTTGTTGTTATGCCTCGCGGACGTTATAGCGTTTTAAGGCGACAATGTAGGAAAATGGTGTTTATATTAATGCGTTTTATTAATATAGTTAAGATCGCACTAAAATAATAAATAAATAATGAAATAGGTATGTACAACAAGTATACCTTCCCACGTATAGTAAACATTTAATAATCAACCGTTGATATTATTGTTTCCTTGATTGTACCTGCGCAAGCTTGCACTCGTAACTCAATCAGAGGCGACTAAAAGATTGGCGCGCACTACCCAGTAGTCTGCATCTATTAACTATGCTGTTATTCATATAACTATGCTGTTATTGTTATTCTGTCTTTCTACATTTTGTTGTACATGTACGTAATAACTAATTGTACTTAATTGATACATTACTTAATTATAAACAAGACAAAGTTATTAATCTACCTTCTAAGCTGTTATTGCTATAAAATTTTATTTATTGTTAAAACTCATTATGTACTGTACGTAACTTCGGTCATTTTCATCGAGACTTATCCATTACATTGTCAAATATGCCTTTGTCTTGGCAGTTCACTTCTAGAGCTTGCCAGACCTCCTTGGCAGTACTGGCCTGTCTGACATGAACTAGCAACTATACCGAAAACGCGGGTACATTTCTGAGTTTTCTCGAGTCGATGGACACGAGAAACAAGTTTGTTGGCGTCCTTTGTCATATATTATCGCATATAGAGGCGAGTTTATCTCTGAAAAGAGATTTCTTCCAGCAAACCTTAGTGGGAGAGGATACTATAATAATAAAAATGTAGTAATATTTTCCCATATTAATATCATAATTAATTTGTATAATCTGATGTTGTATACTATACAAATACTGTGCATGTATAAGTCCTAAATCTATACAGTGTCAGTACGTGTTGGTTCTAGCCAGTTATTACATTGTTGATAGAAACTATACGCGACCAGTACGTGTTGGTTCTAGCCAGTTATTACATTGTTGATAGAAACTATACGCGACCAGTACGTGTTGGTTCTAGCCAGTTATTACATTGTTGATAGAAACTATACGCGACCAGTACGTGTTGGTTCTAGCCAGTTATTACATTGTTGATAGAAACTATACGCGACCAGTACGTGTTGGTTCTAGCCAGTTATTACATTGTTGATAGAAACTATACGCGACCAGTACGTGTTGGTTCTAGCCAGTTATTACATTGTTGATAGAAACTATACGCGACCAGTACGTGTTGGTTCTAGCCAGTTATTACATTGTTGATAGAAACTATACGCGACCAGTACGTGTTGGTTCTAGCCAGTTATTACATTGTTGATAGAAACTATACGCGACCAGTACGTGTTGGTTCTAGCCAGTTATTACATTGTTGATAGAAACTATACGCGACCAGTACGTGTTGGTTCTAGCCAGTTATTACATTGTTGATAGAAACTATACGCGACCAGTACGTGTTGGTTCTAGCCAGTTATTACATTGTTGATAGAAACTATACGCGACCAGTACGTGTTGGTTCTAGCCAGTTATTACATTGTTGATAGAAACTATACGCGACCAGTACGTGTTGGTTCTAGCCAGTTATTACATTGTTGATAGAAACTATACGCGACCAGTACGCGCAAATAGTGTATACTTTCTGAGATTTTTTTTTGCTAATAGTTCTGAAAATATACAGTGTAATAACAACACTATGGATGCCGTGTATACTTTAAAAAGACGCTCCCGCGACCTCTATGTCAGTTCAGTGGTCAGGTACTGTGATAGAGACAGTCATTTTATTTCAATACTTGCTAATTGCGTTTTTTTTCTTAATGAAATTCATCCATCCATCAGCCTAGTTCGTCTACTGCTGGACATAAGCCTTTCCAGGACTTGGCCACTGCCGGCGGTCATCCTGGAAGAATTGCCCATACTCACACACGCTGGGCAGGCGGGTTGGTGAGCGCGGTACCGGAACCTGCGCCTGACGCCGCTGCCCGTCACCAGTCTGTTCCAAATAAGGCCAGGGTATTATGGATGGATATACCGCCATCAATCGGTCCCAAGCATGGTGGGCCTCCTGGTTTTTTGCCTGTGAGCTGTCCTCTTACTCTCCCCCGAATTACTTCGAGGGGGTCTCCAAGTAAGATTTACATTTATCCGAAAAAAAGTTTGTCGTTGCAATACTATTCGACTACAAAAAGGCATTCGACACTTTGGAAAGTGAAACACTTCTGAATGCTATGTATGAGTGTGGGGTGGCCGAGCCACTGAACCAATGGTTCCGTGATTATCTCACTGAGCGTTCATATCGTGTCAAGGTGGGTGAGGTGTTCAGTGATACGAAGCGGGTCCGGTGCGGAGTACCGCAAGGTTCTGGATGCGGCCCTGTGTGCTATCTTATGCTGGTCAACAGCCTGTGTGATGTTCTGCGCCATAGCTCGGCGTATATGTTTGCAGATGTCCTATGCGTGCTACGCGCTGGTACTGCTTACACTGACACCTGTCAACTAGTACAACAAGATGTCGATTCAGTGGTCAAATGGTCACACGACAACGGAATTGTTCTGAACGCTGATAAAACTAAACTCTTAGTTATCCATTCACCTTACATGATCCCAACGGAACCACTTTCACCTATTGTTGTTACTCATGACTACTCTTGCTTCCACAATAACTTGACACCCTGTGATTGCAAACCTATTGAACGAGTACAATGTGCCACCTACCTTGGGATGAAAATTGATGAAAACTTTTCATGGACAACACGTCATGTAGATTACATTTGTAGTAAGCTTAAAACTCTGCTTGGTAAATTCTACCATTTAAGTTTTAGAGTCCCAACTAGTACTCTTAAATGTTTGTATACGTGTTTGGTTGACTCAATAATAAGCTATGCTCTCGACTGCTATGGACTAACATTTAAAACAAACATAGATAAATTAGAGAAACTTCAAATTAGGTTCCTAAAGCTCCTTGTGTCTAATAAAACCAAAAGTAAATGCAGAGATGATTACAGAAAATTATTTAAAATATGCAAAATTCTTCCAGTCAGCTTAAAACATAAATTATTATTATTAGTTAATCAGCATGGTAGACAAGAGCATAACTTATCTCTTGTAAGCCATACTTGTGATACTAGGTCAGTAAGAGCGGGTAATTACAATGTACCAAGAGTGCGTAATTATTATGGCGATAGAACTTTAAAAAAGCGTATCCCATATATTCTAAATAGCCTGCCCATTAATATTAGGCAGGAGTCCAATAAACAAACGTTTAAACAACTGTTATTGAATCATCTCCTCAATACCATGTAAGTTTATAGTTAAATAGATATAACTATTATAATTAGCTGGTGCGGTCGGCCGCGCGTCAGCGGATACCCACGCCAATTAGCTGGTGCGGTCGGCCGCGCGTCAGCGGATACCCACGCCAATTAGCTGGTGCGGTCGGGCGCGCGTCAGCGGATACCCACGCCAATTAGCTGGTGCGGTCGGCCGCGCGTCAGCGGATACCCACGCCAATTAGCTGGTGCGGTCGGGCGCGCGTCAGCGGATACCCACGCCAATTAGCTGGTGCGGTCGGCCGCGCGTCAGCGGATACCCACGCCAATTAGCTGGTGCGGTCGGCCGCGCGTCAGCGGATACCCACGCCAATTAGCTGGTGCGGTCGGCCGCGCGTCAGCGGATACCCACGCCAATTAGCTGGTGCGGTCGGGCGCGCGTCAGCGGATACCCACGCCAATTAGCTGGTGCGGTCGGCCGCGCGTCAGCGGATACCCACGCCAATTAGCTGGTGCGGTCGGCCGCGCGTCAGCGGATACCCACGCCAATTAGCTGGTGCGGTCGGGCGCGCGTCAGCGGATACCCACGCCAATTAGCTGGTGCGGTCGGCCGCGCGTCAGCGGATACCCACGCCAATTAGCTGGTGCGGTCGGGCGCGCGTCAGCGGATACCCACGCCAATTAGCTGGTGCGGTCGGGCGCGCGTCAGCGGATACCCACGCCAATTAGCTGGTGCGGTCGGCCGCGCGTCAGCGGATACCCACGCCAATTAGCTGGTGCGGTCGGGCGCGCGTCAGCGGATACCCACGCCAATTAGCTGGTGCGGTCGGCCGCGCGTCAGCGGATACCCACGCCAATTAGCTGGTGCGGTCGGGCGCGCGTCAGCGGATACCCACGCCAATTAGCTGGTGCGGTCGGCCGCGCGTCAGCGGATACCCACGCCAATTCATAGCTTAGTAATGGCACGTAAAGTGGTAGCGGAGGCGTGGCCGCTTATGTTCGGCTGATCGTACTAATTACTTTTATTTAAGTAGGTACTAATTTTATTAAAATTGTATCAGAGACTCACGGATCCCACAGTCAAACTGTACATGCAGTTTTGTGGGTCATATTTAGCTATAAGATAATCTACCTTTTGATAAATAAAAGTCTTCATTCATTCATTCATTCACCTCATAAAATTAAATAACTTTATGTCAAATAATTTGATAAATACCTTGTGTTTATGACACGCAGGAGGTTATTTTTATATCACATTTTAGTAAATTTAGAGAACAGACATTTTTGTACATCGATAAATCTTAAAATAAAATATGTATTACAGAATTAAAATTGCATTTTATTTTATCTTGCTGGTCGTTTCTAAAAATAAAAATAGCATAATTAAAACTGTAAAATATTATTTCGGTGTAATAGTCACGAAAAGCTAATAATATATTAAAGCAACAAACCTTTTTTTATTATTCCTTTTCCATCACCTCGAAGAAATAACAAAAATAGATTAATTGTCCAAAAAGTTCACAAAACAAACACAAAATTTAGCTAAACACTAGTCACTACACTTGCATCAACCCCAAATAAAAATACTTAGCTAATGGCTTCACAAAGGAACGGTATAAAGTTATTGTGCAGAGAGCGTCGTGGTCGCAGGGCTGAGAGACAAGCGTCGCGACCCGTAGCTCGCAGCGCACTGAACGAGCTACGAGATCGCGTAGCGCCGGCGAACCAACCGCTACGACGTAGCACGCCTACAAATAGTCTTATCGCTGCTGTTTTTTACAGACTTCAAGAAAACCGGCCAAGTGCAAGTCGGGCACGCTCCATTAGGGTTCCATCGGAACTACCCCCGTGTAATTTTTTTTTTTGATACAACCACTAAGAGACGGTTGACCAAACTAACTGACAAATCCTTTCTTTTCAATTGTCAAAACCATGTCGTGAAGCGAGATGATGTCAATTAAAAGCGACACCATCCATCCATCCATCCATCAGCCTAGTTCGTCCACCGCTGGACATAAGCCTTTCCAGGACTTTGCCACTCCCGGCGGTCATCCTGGAAGAATTGCCCATACTCACACACGCTGGGCAGACGAATAGATGAGCGCGGTGCCGGAACCCTCGCACCAGTGACGCCGCTGCCCGTCACCGGTCTGTTTCATATAAGGCCCGGCTATTAGGGATGGATATACCGCCATCCATTGGTCCCAGGCATGGTGGGCCTCCTGGTTTTTTGCCTGTGAGCTGTCCTCTTACTCTCCACCGAATTACTTCGAGGGGGTCTCCAAGTAAGACCACTATCTTACCACTGTACCTCTACAGTCGAGCCCGGCATCAGCTCTACCACCTTAAAGCGACACCAGGTGAGTGGTTATAGGCAGTTGCAAAATTAGTCATTCGTTTTGATGATTTTGTGAACAGACTAATTGAACTTGCCTGCTTTCACTCTCTCAGTTTTTGAGTGAGCGTTCTTCATCCTAGTTCTAATGGTTTATGTCTTATTAAAATGCAAAAATCTAGTCATACGTGTCAAATCTATCGATTGTTGTAATAAAAAGCCGGAGTCCGAAAATCGGCCATCATGCTTTACGTAGTGCTGAGACGGATTGACATTGGATATTATTAGTTGGAATTAAGTTAGCAGTGCTAGGATATAGGTCAAGTTATAGTGGTTAAGTGGAAATAAATATCGAAATCATTTATTTGTGATTTGGTGCCTTGACGTCGAGTCCCGCCACGTCGAGTAGCCTCTACGTCTACTATTTTTTTTGTATTTACTTTTTTATAGTGAAAAGTTCACGCATTAGGTGCCGCCACGTCTACTGTGAGAAAAAGTACAGTCAATGAAACATTTTTTTTCCAATCGTAAATCTTTTAATGATTACAAATAAAAATCAACATAAATAATTGCAGTAAACGAGGCCCACTTGTACTAATTTTGAGACGTCGCAGAAGTTAGGTAAACCGGTGTTGCGATGGGTGTATGCTTTTTCAAAGAAGACTGTTCAAATATTCGTATGACTGTACATTTGTAAACTGTTAGTAGACGTGCCGGTAACAAAAGCGAGGATTTTTCAACGGTTCGACGTGGCGGTACTAAAAGCGACAGTTTGTTGAGTAGACGTAGAGGCTACTCGACGTGGTGGGACTCGACGTCAAGGCAACAAATCTTATTTGTTGTACACAGTAAAACATTTTGCTGTAAGTGGCTTGCAAAAATAATCTTTAAAAAAATTATTACAAATGAAATTAAAATATCAATAATAATTACCAGTTATAGTTTTAATGTCAATATAATTTATATAATCGTCGTAACATTTATAAATTAAAGTAGGGCCACTGAGTGATGGCACTTATGACAGCTTCATTTAGTGATGAGGTACATTTCAAATTTCGGGTAAAAATAAAAATCAAGTGTGAGTTTATTCAACATTAGACACGTCATTCAACATTCAACACAATGATACAAAAGGAAAATGTGCCAAAACCAGTGGCGTAGCTATCACAGGGCTATGCGGTGTAGTGCCCCGGGGCCCCCAAGAGATGTTTAAATATCTAAATCGAAAAAAGTATTTTACTATCATTTATTTTCGTTTAGTTTAACTTCGTCGTTGTTTTATTTTTAATTAAATATTATTGCGTAACTTGGCGACCTCAAACACGACCTATAAAAAATGACACTAAAAAAAAAATTCTTTGTTTCTATACGAATTCTATTGCACAATAAAGCAACATTCAAATCGAAAAGTAATAACCGAAACAAGTAGTACATCACTATTAACAATGAAGTATTACATTTTTTAATTCACACTTGCTTATAAATAATTACGATACTTTGTAGGCATTTAAACGTCATAGGCGCCATCACTCAGTGGCTCTACTGTAACTAGCATTTTGCCCGGGGCTTTGTCTGCGTTGTTTAAGTTTTTGTATAGTTGTATCGAATCTGTAAATAGTTTTCAGACCATTAATTTTTTATTACTTAGTTAGCCTGACTGGTTTGGTGTATTTGGAGTGTTTTTGGTTCTCATCATCCAATTTTTTATTTGATCCCCATTGAGGCCGTAGACCAAGACACGTTTCTATCTTTGGCGACGCCGAAGGCCGAGCCGTTTTTCTGATCTACACTATTTTATGTTCTCTGAATTAATCCTCTACTAATGTGTCTTTGGCGGTCTTAATTGTTATAATCCCCTGACATAGTATATCCGGCGAGGCTGAAGGCCGAGCCGCGTCTCTAAATTGATGGTTTGAAAAATCTATGTCCTGTTCCAGGTCTAGAACTACATTTGTGCAAAGTTTCAGTACAATCGGTTCAGTAGGTACGCCGCGGCGTGAAGGAGTAACAAACATCCAAACATACATACATCAAAACTATATTTTTTAATTTATTTACAATGGTTGGCTAACCTGCAGCCTTTCCTATGTACCATAGATGTTATACTTTTTTTCCACTGTTTAACGATACTGTAATGAAGTGATCTTTCGGATGCCCGGCTAAAGGTTCCTGATCACCTCGTTACTAGAAATAAATGTTGTCTCGTCCTAAGTTTCCTTATGGGACTGGTGACTTATGTGTTTCGTTATAGGGAAACTTATATATACTATAAAATAAACAACCCGATTGAACAAAACAAAATGTATTTTATAGTTACTTTCTTTACAAACCTTTTCTATATATATCTTTACGCTGTGTGGGTCTTTGAATTTAAACTAATACCGAATCTAGACGGAGACTTTACTGGTGGTGGATATACGCAGGTAAGGGAACAGACTTCAGACTTATATCTGGGCGACGCGGAACCCCCACTCGCCCTAAGTCTTTAGTAAGTTCTCCGGCCTGAATAGAACGCCTGGTCAGTAAGCCCTTGCCTAGAACACACGCTAATAGTAACTTTACTTTTCTGTACTAATTACGACAGAGTATAAATCTTCACGGCAGGCGACTCGGAACCCCCAAGCGCCCGAAGATTTATACACATAAAATACCGAACTCTTAGTTTAAGACTTTACAAAGTTGACCACACCTTACAGTCACTTTATCAAACTTCTAAGTACTGGAAAGAAACATATTTTAATGTCTTCAGTTCTGTACTAACATTATATGAAATATTACAAGTCTTTTGTAAAAGGAACTATCTCTTATAAATCTTACTCAGAATTATTCTAAGTCTCTGACACATTTGATTCGACTGAACACAAAGTCTTTAGCACTTTACTTTAACTTTACTCGCACGGCTTTTCTGAATTCGCCTAAGTGTTTTCTACTGGGACTTTTACTTCTTACCATCCGTGGAGTCCGTCGTCTAAGTCTTTTCCTGAGACTTAGGAGTTTCTCACCACGCAGCGGCCTCCAGCGGCTATGTCCTTTTTCCCGAGGACTCTGACGAATGGCGGAGAGTAATCGCCCGTAGACTAAGTCCAACTTGGGCGCAGACACTTTTAAGGTGATTACCCACGCCAACGGCCTTGAGCAATCGGCCTCACCTCCGGGGAGTTACAGGCGCTGCTCCCCGCATGCCTCTGCGCAGACGCCCCGCGCCCCTCTACAAAGATCGCTAGCGTCGCAATGATTCACACCTCGTAGCGAGGTAGAAATAAATTTATGTAGCATTGTTTTATGCGTAAACCTATAACTATAACTTTTGAAGCTCAATAGGCTGTGGTGCTGTAACAGAGAGATGTGACTATTCTGTACCTACTACTACACGGTGATATTTTGGTAGTTTTGAAAACAAACTAGTGATTATAGTAATCGCGAACTAGTGGTGATAGTACTGAAATCGCGAAAATATATAAAACATATACAACAAAATCGGTTATGTGAGGATACCCGAAAGTGACCAAGTTGATATTGGGGTCAGACCTTTATAAATCTTGGGCTTGAGCGGTAACAGACGAGCGTCACTTTGCAGTTGGTAACCGTCAACAGTAGGCCCACCATGAGTTTGGCACTCGATATACGTTAGCGACTGCGTAAAATATAATGTATTGGAAATTCTGGTTCCTCTCGTATACCGCTAGAACCGCTAAACTCATACAAATGTTTTACGCTGTCGCTAACGTGTATCGAGTGCCAAACTCATGGTAGGCCAGAGGCACAGTATTATACTGTGCCAGAGGATTGAGGTAACTTTAGACTTCGAACTTTGTCGGAGGTAACCGTCTAATGATGGTAGCGTCAGCCGTCGTCGGTTGCAGTCAAACAATTTTTCATAAAAAGTTTCTGTTTTTATATTTGAATGATTTTTGAACGATAATGACGAAAAAAAAAATATTTTGATAAAATATAATTTTGTTACAATTTTTGTTAATTTCGGTGCTTTTAGAGACTTGAGTGGTATGTATCGGTTATTTGCGGGTCTCATAATAAAAACGATAGTATGTAATATATTTGGGTACTCAGAAACGGTTTCAATGATGTTGATGCAACTTTTAGATTTTATTTTTATGAAGATTGTATTCGCACGTAAAATAAACAAAACATATATTTTTTTAATCTGTAAATTTTAATTATGTTACGTAATCTGTACCACAGTTTCACCTCGCTAACACTTGTAAGCTCTGATCTGCAGGTAAATCCTCGATTTGGTAAATATATGTATGTATTTTCTTGATCATGAGTCTTCTGCTTTTTATTTGTTCTTCACTTGAGATAAGTTAAATTTTTTGTTGTGCCCTTTGTTCTTCATTTTCTTGTTCTGTACTTTGTTTATTTCATTGTTCTGTACTGCGGTCTTCATTTTCTTGTTCTATTATATTGTTATATATTTTCTGTGTGTTTTCGTTTTTGTAATTTTCTTTTTTCCTTTTGTTACTTTTTTTGTTGTGCACTTTGTTTTTCATTTTATTGTTCTGTACTGTGGTTTTCATTTTCTTGTTTTATATTTTGTAATACATTTTCTGTAAATTAAAACGAATCTACCAGAATCGAGTCTTTAATCGTCTTTTGTTCAGAGGCTGTCGGATCATTGTCTTTGCCGTTCATTTCTAATGCAATGAATGAGCCTGGAGATGGTGGTGGTCCAAAAGATATTTTTCTCTGAAAAACATAATAAATAAGTTTGAATTTAACTAAGTACATAGTATAATTTTTAACCTACTATAAATTATAAAATAATGCAAACCCATTAAAGAAAAATACTCAAGTTTCACAAACAAATATAAAACATAATATTAATTCCTAAATATTGACCTAAATTCAAGGATATTACCACGTTATAAAAAAAGATTGGTAAATTCTCAAACCTACCGGAATCGACTCTTCAGACATTGTTGGATCATTGTCTTTGCCTTCCATTTCTGAAGCAATGAATGAGCTTAGAGATTGTGGTGATCCAGACGATGCTTTTCTCTAAGAAACATAAAAAATAACGCTGAATATGTTTTAATACGGAATATAATTTTTAACGTACTAGGCTGTCGGGTGACAGTTGGCAAACCTATGTCATTAAATAACAAGATGTGACCAATTCGTAGTGGTGTAGAAAAAAAACTACATCAAAATAAACAGGCTCGGCACGACGCAACCTGAAAAATTTAGTAAAGTCAGCAAAAGCAGCACAATTTTATTGATAAAAAAAATCACATCATCAAGTATATATCATCGACAGAGCGTATAAAAGGTGCTAAAGAAAGCTTTTTTTCATATAAAAAGATATTCGATAAAATCAGGCTGATATTAGTACCAACATAGGACATGCAAACCTTAGTTTTAAGCACCTTGTGATACGCTATACCGAACATAGTACTTGCTACTTATTGACGTAATTTTTTGTCAGAAAATTTGCGTTGTTTTTGCTGACTGTATAAAACGCTCTAGGTTGCGCCTAGCCAACCCGGTTTATTTTGATGTAGTTTTTTTTTTACATCACTACGAGTTGGTCACATCTTGTTACTCGATGAGATAGTGTTCCCGACTGTATTCTGACAGTCTACTATTCTATACCATAAATTGCCACCGAATGACGTTAGCGTCAGCCGTCGGTTGCAGTCGACCATACAACGCTGACAATACCATCAATCGAGTACAGTCGGCGCTGTTTGGCAGCGTCAGCACGCAACCAATAGCTGACGCTCACTTCCATTGTTCGATGGTAGTCGATGGCTATCGCCAACATGGTTCGACATGTGCAGTTACCTACCGTTGTCTACGGCTACCGTTTTGAAAGTGATGTTCGTTTGTTGGCACCCTAAATATTTACAAAATTTCAATGACATTGCATAATTTCAATAACAATGATATTTGATAGGTGGTAGAGCTGATGCCGGGCTCGACTGTGGAGGTACCACCATCTTATTTGGAGACCCCCTCGAAGTAATTCTGAGGAGAGTAAGAGGACAGCTCACAGGCAAAAAACCAGGAGACCCACCATGCCTAGGACCGATGGATGGCGGTATATCCATCCCTTATAGCCGGGCCTTATATGGAACAGACTGGTAACGGGCAGCGGCGTCACTGGTGCGAGGGTTCCGGCACCGCGCTCATCAACCCGCCTGCCCAGCGTGTGTGAGTATGGACAATTCTTCCAGGATGACCAGCGGGAATGACAAAGTCCTGAAACGGCTTATGTCCAGCAGTGGACGAACGAGGCTGCTGGATGGATGGAATGACATTACATGTTACATGCACAGATTATTTTGAATTAATATATTGTCAGGTCTTGGTCATTTTTGCAGATTTTGTCGGATTATTTTCTTTGCCTTCTGTTTCTGGTGGTCTCTTTTTAGATGCCCCTGAAATAATATATCAACTATATGTATTATACCTACAATTCTAGTTATTCAACTATCTCTACATAATATTACAGGTATAAATACCACGGCTTTAATATGCCTGCCTGGGACATATTTTTCTGAAATGAACTAAAACAAGTATTTCAAATAGTGCACCGGTCCAAAAAAACAGGTCGGAAGCGGAGCTAAACCATATACATAGTCCGAGCCTTGATACTTGGGTAGTTTATTTAGCTGGATAGAAGTAAAAACAAAATTTTGAGCAACGTTTTTTGCGTGAATTGTTGCTTTAGCTGTTTGTAATAATAATTATACCTATATATTGTCACGATAGGAATCCCCGAGGGGACTTTGGAGGTGTTTCGAGTGTCTCCGCATTCGGTACACCCGCGTTTCACCGACAATAAGTATGTCCCAACGTGGTTGGTGGTGACTTTGGGCACAAAACATTCAGCAAGTAGTAAGTATTAGTAAATACTATGCACAAAAATTCCGAAAAAGTCCTTGGTGCATGCCCAACCGAGGCTTGAACCTGGATCTCAAAATTGAGAGGCCTGCGTTCTACCCATGAGCTACTATAATTGTTACCAGTAATTATTCATATCTACTCTACTATGGATAATGATTGTGTAGGTAGATTATGTTAGGTACTTACTTACTTTACTGCATGTATTTTCAAAGCTTTTGTAGCCGCTTCTTTATTGTTTTAGGTTTTTGTGGCATTTTTCTTAATCACATTATATATTTATAATTTTTCTAAAAAAAGTTCCTTGCTAACTCGTCAAACTTCTAGTATATTATAGCGTCCACGCGCGAACTTCACAGCACAATTTATCCTCTAAATAACTGAGTCCATTGCCGAAAGTACTATCTGAACGCACACAAATAAAAATTCTTATAAATATTTTCGCAAACATGTCATCAGACGCCAGGGTGCGGTACGTGGCAACGAGTGACACAGCCTCCCCGTCTGAACGCCACTGCATGACTGATGCCTGCGCCCGCGCAGTGCACCTCTGAGCCTTTGACCTTGAAATCTTACATATTTCGATATTTTTAATAGGAAAAGTTACTGGATATTCTTGAGATATGTTGCATTTAAAGTTCAACAGATTCTTAATTTTTTGGCGTGTAAATATTTCCAAACGTCATAGCAGATTAGGAGGAGTAGGGAATTTAAGCCAAAAAAACATCATACAGTTGTTATTTTTTTTAATATAGAAGTTTTGATCGTACGAAACCAAAATTTGTTGCAAATATTTTCAAAGAGTTATTAATTCATATATATTTTTTTCAAGCCATTTGGTCCAGCCGAAAACGAGGAGTAGGCTTTAGAAAGTACCCATCTGGCTGTATTTCAAGGATCAAGCGCCTTAAATAGCGGTGGGGGTCGAAGTCGGAATCCCCAATACGACCTGGTCCACCAAGTGTCCTGAGCAGCGAGCGACTGCTGCCGACTGAGCGTGCAGCTCGGTTTTATTAAACTTCCGCCCACTGCGGGGGGACCTCACCTTCCCTCAGCTTGTCTGGGCCGGTTGGTGGTGGAAGCGTCGCGCGGCAGTGGCGCCTCTTGTGGCAAGGTTCGGGAACTATTCTACGCGCGGTGTTCATTTTCAATTTCCCGCCTTGCTTAATGCTTGGAGAATATAACGCTACGTTATAATACAATCCTTTTGAGCCAATTATAATTTAAAGTTCACAAGATTATATTTATTTTCATTTCCTCACACTATGCATTGAAAAACGTAGTATGATACACGGGCGTAAAAGCAATAAATTACTCGGTTACGTTTAAAACTCCTACTGTGGAGTCGAAATATATCGTATATTAATTGTTTTTATAATTTTATATGCTCCATATCTATAAATAATTAAATGCCATACAAAGGTAATAATAAAAAATATATTTATTTGAATCTAATATTTAGTATAATTTAATAAGTTTATTCAAAAATTGTGCCCGCCCCAAAATAAATGCGTGTATAGTACGCAACTGGTAAATTATTTAAATAAAATTTACGTTATTTTCATTTCGTTCCATATAAAAAGCACCACAAAGGCCTAAAATGAACCAAATCGCCACAAAACAACCCGTGCGAAATTATTAGGAATCTGAAAAAGCCATTTCGTCGTTCGATGAACTTTCATTTTAAAATTCAATTCGGACTCGGTTACATCAAAGATATTTCACCGAATTACGGGTTATTTGGCGAGGGGCGAGGGGGAGAGGAGTTCTCTCATTATACTTATTTATTCATCACTAATGTCTGTGGTAGAAATATGCCTGAGATGAAAAGGACAAATGAAAGTTTCTCCGAAATTAAAACCTACCTAAAATTATTCAGAGTAAGGATTTGAGTACTTTCTTAGACGTCCAATTCAGAGTAAGGATTTGAGTACTTTCTTAGATGTCCAATTCAGAGTAAGGATTTGAGTACTTTCTGAGACGTCCAATTCAGAGTAAGGATTTGAGTACTTTCTTAGATGTCCAATTCAGAGTAAGGATTTGAGTACTTTCTTAGATGTCCAATTCAGAGTAAGGATTTGAGTACTTTCTTAGACGTCCAATTCAGAGTAAGGATTTGAGTACTTTCTTAGACGTCCAATGAGGAAGAGTCACGATTTTTGTTAAGTATGTAGATCGATGACAGTAAAAAAAACATGACTTATGGTGAAAAAAATATCCAAATCGGACAAGAAATGTCGAAAGTACAGCAATTTTACTGTAGCAGTTCAAATAACGCCCGCCAGTACCAGCCGCGAGCGCGTGACGTCATCCCACACATACCCGGGGCGCGACCCCGCACGCGCTCTTCAGTTCTGTAGGTGTACTCTGTTTCCCGCGCAGTTCTTGAGCTGTGCTTGTCACGGTCGCTTTGTTATAGATTTATTGTTGTGTATCAATATCCTTAAAAATGTCCTACAAATATTGTGTCGTGCCAAAGTGCAAGAGTACAAGTAGTAGTACGCCCGACAAACTATTTTTTCATGTTCCAACAGACAAAAAAGCTAGAAAAAAGTGGTGTAGTGTTATGAAGAGAGATCCTTTATCAAGCAAAAGTACTCATTACTGTTGCGAAGATCATTTCGACGTAAGTACCTTTCCTACGTTATACCTTATACTTGACGTATACCTATTTCCTCGTATTATTGAGTAAATGTCACCTATTTTATCGATCAATGGAATCAAAAACCTTAAAACTTAATCCTTTTATGTCATATTGTCTCAACCTTAACACAATCGTATGAGGTAATAACAATAAACAATAATCAACGTAGGTATGATATTTGTAGTCCGGGAGACTACCGCATTTTTATCTACGATAATGAATACCTATCAACAATAGGTAATGATTCGAATTTTAATTTCTTTGCTGTAGGACCTATTTTTTGGATCTGCTTTTCTTAGTAAGTAAAGTATTATTTAAAAATAAAATAAAGAATCTTTAATCTGTTTTTACTTTTTACAGGTCGAAAATGACATGGAAAATTATATAAGGTACCGATTGATGGGTGGTCAACTAAGACTAAAAAAAGGAGTTCTGCCGCATAAATTTGACTGCCAAAGAAAGGATAACGCCGTTGTAGAACGGACTGGATATAAAAAAAGACAGCAGATTGAGTACTTTGAAAGAGTGCTTAATCCGGAAGTTGGTCATGAAAACCTAATAACACAAGAAGAGTTCGTGGCGTGTGAAACGATTGATTTTAATTCAAATGATACAGAGGCTATAAACCCGCTTGAAGAAGATAATGCGGCAAATCTACACAATGATCCTAAATATAAATCACTCGCAGTGCAAGTTAATATAAAGCCAAAAGTTCGAAGCAAGGGCATTAATACTGACGCCGGTTTTGACCGGGTTGAAGAGTTTGCTCTTAAAATAAAAACGGTGAAACCAAAAGAACATCGTCGGGATCATCATCGGGAACCAATGCATGAT